>OX337242.1:2365206-2871838 GCA_946965045.2 Epithemia pelagica | reverse complement strand
CCCTAACCCTAACCCTAACCCTAACCCTAACCCTAACCCTAACCCTAACCCTAACCCTAACCCTAACCCTAACCCTAACCCTAACCCTAACCCTAACCCTAACCCTAACCCTAACCCTAACCCTAACCCTAACCCTAACCCTAACCCTAACCCTAACCCTAACCCTAACCCTAACCCTAACCCTAACCCTAACCCTAACCCTAACCCTAACCCTAACCCTAACCCTAACCCTAACCCTAACCCTAACCCTAACCCTAACCCTAACCCTAACCCTAACCCTAACCCTAACCCTAACCCTAACCCTAACCCTAACCCTAACCCTAACCCTAACCCTAACCCTAACCCTAACCCTAACCCTAACCCTAACCCTAACCCTAACCCTAACCCTAACCCTAACCCTAACCCTAACCCTAACCCTAACCCTAACCCTAACCCTAACCCTAACCCTAACCCTAACCCTAACCCTAACCCTAACCCTAACCCTAACCCTAACCCTAAGTGGGACCGCAGGCTGTTCTGCAGTAGGACAGGGCACTTCTGCAGTGGGACAGAGGGCGGTTCTGCAGTGGGACAAGTGGGATGGGGGCTGTTCTGCAGTGGGACGCTAGAGTCTACGTAGGCCTACGGACAGGCACTTTCTCCTTAGGGTCATTTGATGTTCTATCAGTGACTGGCTTTCAGAACGTGAGACAGACACACCATGGCCATAAAGGTGCCTTTGCATGGACCATAGACTGGTTCCGAACGGTTTCCCACATAGGCGACACCCCATACCAAAGGGGGTCACTAGCGTGACATCGACAGCCTGTAGTTTGTTCTCTTCCTTTTTTTTCTTCGTTGGTCTCCTCCTTGATGGAGAAGGAGTCCCTGGCCCATTATTAGAGGGGGAAGCCATTGTCCATAGAGGTTTTGCTGAGAGTGCTCAAGAGACATCTTTCATCGTTCATCAAAGAAAGGGAGTGATGACCCTTTGCAGAATTGCATTGGGCCCAATTTACTGAACGAATGATGGGTAGGTACAAAGACCTAGAGGCATAAACTAGGAATGGTCAAAATGGGATTTTGATGAGAACTAGTGATGGGTGGAATGAGATTTTTCTGTGAAATGCCAGCGTCATTTGGCGGGAAAAAAGATTGTACAAAAAAGTTAGTTGGTCATTTGTGTACAAATATATGTCACTCGTACACACATATTAGCTGGTTTGTTGTAACAAGGAAATTTTGTACAGCAAACCAAAGGAAATTCAATCTTACGTTGATTCTTCTATGTAGAGTAGGGCAAGACAAAGACCTAACTGGCAGAGCTCTGAAAAGTATTTGGCCAGTATAGAGCATATTGAATATGACGGCTTTTCGGGAGTGGTCAAAGGGGCATAGACAAGGCCACTGCTCAATCGCAACAAAAGCATAACAAATTGCAGCTCATCCGCAACAAATCCTTGCTCATATGCAACAGGCACTATAGGATTTTGTGCTCATATGCACACGTTCAAATTCTACGGTCTCTAGTACTAAAAGCTCCCAAAAAAGTGAAATATCCTTAGGGTCTTCTTGCAAAATTTGCTCAAGGGACTGTTTTCTTGCAACAAGGAGTCGGTTGTCAGTTGCTGAGACACAGACTCCATGTTGATTTAGATGCCGCTGCATGGACCAAAGACTTTCTCCGAATGATTTCTTGCATATGCCGCATCCCATACCAAAGGGTGTCACAATTGTTGCATCTAAACATGACAAGCCAATGACAGCCTGTAGTTTGTTCTCTTCCTTTTTTTTCTTCGTTGGTCTCCTCCTTGATGGAGAAGGAGTCCCTGGCCCATTATTAGAGGGGGAAGCCATTGTCCATAGAGGTTTTGCTGAGAGTGCTCAAGAGACATCTTTCATCGTTCATCAAAGAAAGGGAGTGATGACCCTTTGCAGAATTGCATTGGGCCCAATTTACTGAACGAATGATGGGTAGGTACAAAGACCTAGAGGCATAAACTAGGAATGGTCAAAATGGGATTTTGATGAGAACTAGTGATGGGTGGAATGAGATTTTTCTGTGAAATGCCAGCGTCATTTGGCGGGAAAAAAGATTGTACAAAAAAGTTAGTTGGTCATTTGTGTACAAATATATGTCACTCGTACACACATATTAGCTGGTTTGTTGTAACAAGGAAATTTTGTACAGCAAACCAAAGGAAATTCAATCTTACGTTGATTCTTCTATGTAGAGTAGGGCAAGACAAAAACCTAACTGGCAGAGCTCTGAAAAGTATTTGGCCAGTATAGAGCATATTGAATATGACGGCTTTTCGGGAGTGGTCAAAGGGGCATAGACAAGGCCACTGCTCAATCGCAACAAAAGCATAACAAATTGCAGCTCATCCGCAACAAATCCTTGCTCATATGCAACAGGCACTATAGGATTTTGTGCTCATATGCACACGTTCAAATTCTACGGTCTCTAGTACTAAAAGCTCCCAAAAAAGTGAAATATCCTTAGGGTCTTCTTGCAAAATTTGCTCAAGGGACTGTTTTCTTGCAACAAGGAGTCGGTTGTCAGTTGCTGAGACACAGACTCCATGTTGATTTAGATGCCGCTGCATGGACCAAAGACTTTCTCCGAATGATTTCTTGCATATGCCGCATCCCATACCAAAGGGTGTCACAATTGTTGCATCTAAACATGACAAGCCAATGCCCTGATCGGAACGGATCTTCTTCACAGGCCATCTCCGGGATGGAGATGGCGTTCCAGGCCCATTGTTGGTAGCCATTGCTGGTTTCCTCGTGTGCATGGAACAGAGGAAGAGACATAACCAGCCGACTCTCAAGCAAAAGCAAGGATGGGCCTCTTTGCAAGAGTCATAATTCATGAAACAACAATGACCTTTTGTTGGGCCAATTGAGGTTTTCATGTGAAGATGTTGGGCCTATTGAGGTTTTCAGGTGAAGATGTTTGGCGCGAAGGGGCACGCAGGCGAGCTTTTCGCGCCAAAGAATGGGGGAACAACTAAGAGTGCGGTAATGGTTGGTAATGAATGAAATTAAGGACTCATATTGAATATGAGTGCTTAGAAATTAGACTTGAGCGGGGCATAGACATTCTGTGCTCATCTGCACAAGGGGCAGTGCTCTTTTGCAACAAAAGGCATATATATCACTGCTCATATGCACAGATACTATAGCCCCTTGTGCTCATATGCACACGTTCAAATCCTACGGTGTCTAGTACTAAAGACACCCAAAAAAGGCAAATATCCTTAGGGACGCTAGAGTCTACGTAGGCCTACGGACAGGCACTTTCTCCTTAGGGTGAAATGAGATTTTTCTGTTAAATGCCAACGTCATTAGGCGGGTAAAAGATTGTACAAAAAGTTTAGTTGGTCATTTGTGTACAAATATATGTCACTTTTACACACATATTAGCTGTTAACAGGGAAATTTTGTACAGCAAACCAAGGGAAATTCAATCTTACGTTGATTCTTCTATGTAGAGTAGGGCGAGACAAAAACCTAACTGGCATAGCTCTAAAAAGTATCTGGCCAGTAAAGAGCATATTGAATATGACTGCTTTTGGGGAGTGGTCAAAGGGGCATAGACAAGGCCACTGCTCAATCGCAACAAAAGCATAACAAATTGCAGCTCATCCGCAACAAATCCTTGCTCATATGCAACAGGCACTATAGGATTTTGTGCTCATATGCACACGTTCAAATTCTACGGTCTCTAGTACTAAAAGCTCCACAAAAGTGAAATATCCTTAGGGAAGTACCACGCAATTGACAAACCACCCGAAAGACAAGATAAATCCGGCTCAATGACTCACAAAGTTTATGCTCGACCAATTTGCGGTGTTTATTGTCCATCGCAGTGAAGCTTTTGTCCGAGTGCGAGTAGTAATAGAAACTCCCACCATGCCACCGTGTATCTGAAAATAAACACCTCTCAACTTCAGTGTACCTCATGGAGCCAAGGCCTGTTCCGTGGAAGGCCAGTTCTAGGTATGATGCAACAATGTCCAAGTGGTATGTATCGTAGTCTTGACAGAGTACAATATCTCCATGGGTGTAACTCCTGGATGCCGAATGAAGTTACATCCGTACCTTCCCAACAGAGTCCCATGACACTTCCATACCATATCTCCTGTCCAGGAGAAAGACCCATTGATTCCCAACAATGACTTTGCTCAAGGCTTGCATGCATACATCGTAGATCGTCGGGATAACCTTGCACCACTTCGGGAAAGGAAACCTGAAGTTGTCAACCAAAATGTCTTTATTTCCCTGAATAGAGACTTTTTGGCTAGATGGAGTCAAAATCTCTTTTTCCCGCATCCGGCGGATCATGCTACCCAAAAAATTGGTTGTGATGGACTGTTGGGCCTTCTCAACCAAGGTCATAGCCCTCTTGTGGTAACCAGTCCCCATGGAGTATATTAGAGAACAAATACTGGCCCGCAGTATGGTAAGCACTGATGCCATCATACTTGCAATATATGATGGACTGCATAGAGAGAATTGCTGTGAACCCTCTTGTTGCCGAAGGACCCAACCAGTGCAGTAGGTCATCACTGTTGTGTGGTGTTGAACCGACTCTGCAGTCTCCAAACACAACTTAGCCAATACAGAGGGAAGATCTGTTTTGAAATGTAGAAGCTTGTTGTTGTTGTGGAGCAAGAAGGAGAGAAATTTCTTGAACTCTGGGAGAAGTCGTCTCGGGTGCTTAGTGAAGGTGTAAGTACAACCTTCGTTGGGAGTTCTTGTTCCTTCAAAGACCAAGAGCTTTGATCGATAGTTTGCAGGAACTTTCTGAACATGCAGCGGCACATGCTCAGTGAGCCATTTTTCCCCTTGGTCATAGAGCAAATCAAAGAGTGGTTGATTGCTATGGGATCGAATATTTACGGAGTCATATAACAGATGAACCCGGTCCAGGAATGTCCTTCCCTTGGGCCTATTTGCGTACGCCTCATCTTGCTGAGCCAAAGGATAAAAGAGTGGGACCAAGCACTCATACATTTCGGGGAGTGTAGAAATGGTCGTCTTGATCATATCTGTGGTCATTTTGAGAGGTGATGACTCTTGACTGGCATACATCTTCTGTAACGCGATAATAGAAATCAGTCGACCACATGTACTCAATTGCAGATCCTCTTCAGTTGGAGACGGAGCACCGCAGCTGTGACTGGAGGACAGATGTCTGTAGACATTATGGGCCTTGGTGCTCCCAACTAGGCAACGACAGGAATATCCCTTGACATGTTTTCCTGTCAAATATTGCGATGACCTGGACAAATCTTCCATTAAACATTGCCGAAGGGCATGGTGTTTCTTCAGTAGAATCTGATTTTCCGACCGGGACACAGAGACACCATGTGGGTTGAGATGTCTCTGCATCGACCACAGACTTGATCCAAAGGGCTTGCCGCATTGTTTACACCCCATACCAAAGGGGGTTACAAGGGTCACCTGCAGACATGATACCTTGCTCTCTGCTGTCTTTGTTTTCTTGCACGGTCGTCTTCGTGAAGGTGATGGAGTGCCTGGCCCAACATTCACAGGGGGAGCCATTGTCACCAGTCTTTGTGAGTATCAGAGACGGTGTGACCAGACAGGCCCAAGCAAAGGTCATTGACAACAAATAGTGCTTTGAAAAAGGCCCAAAGCAATGTTGTCCACAAAGGCCCAAAGAGAAATCATTCTTGTAGCAAAACAGGCCCTACGCAAGGTGATTCCACAAAAATCCTAACTTTTGCCTTTTTCGTGTACAAGAAGTATTCTTCTACAGACTTTTTGCTTTCCCGCCAAAAAAGCAAAAATCTAGCGCTAGTAGCTTTATGAGCCAATGAACAAGTATGGCCATATTGAATATGACCACTTGAGAAGTAAATAGAGGGCATAGGTAAATTCCTGGCTCAATCGCAACGGGGGTTCTAAAAAATTGCAGCTCATCTGCAAAATGAGCATAACAAATTTGCTCATATGCAACAAAGCACTGTAGGATATTCTGCTCATATGCACACGTTCAAATCCTACGGTCTCTAGTACTAAAACATGCCAAAAAAGGGGAAAATACTTAGGGGGGTTAGAAAGCCCAAAGAGATTCTGGATTTCCTTTTGCATCGGGAGGGAGTCTTTTCCCAAATCAAACCCTGATCCTTCTACTGTGTACCTGCTGATGGCTGTCTGGTACAGCAGGTAGTACCGTGCCATTTGTTGTGACAGCTTCCGCTCTGTAGTGACCTGCCGTTGTTTTTGTTTGTGGTTGAACCGTTTGATTGATGCAGAATGATAGTAGATTGTTTTGTTGTGCCATGTCAAACTTCTCTGAGACATACGACCAAGTTCCTCATAGCACATTGATCCACCACCCGTCCCATGGAAAATCACATCCACCAATCCACGGAACCTGGTCATTTTCATATCCAATTCAGGCGAGAGGTCATTGATTGTCAAGTCATTTCCATCAAATTGAGTCGCATTAGATTCAATGGAATAATTGAACCGACCATAGTCATCCTGTATCACGTGAATTGGGCATCCATTGAGGTCAGTGAAAGCCATCCAGTCCAAGCTAGAAAAGATTTCTGAGCAGACACTGTCGCAGTGGACTTTCAATACCGAGAGTAGGCTGGACCAAAGACCATATGCAAACTTATGACTCTGCACCACTATGTCTCCTGTGGAGGTCACAGTGACCTTACACTCCGTTGGTTGTTGACTTTGTAGTTCTTGTAGTCTCCTCACAAATGGAGAAAGGGTATGTAGTACAGAACTTTGTCGGACTTGTTTCACCAATGCTGTGGCCTGCGGAATGACATTGTCTACAAAGTCCGCAATAGCCGAACACACTGCCCCTCGCAACAAGCAAAGAACATCTGAGCAAATACTGGCTGAATACCCAGGTGAAACAAACTCCGGTCCCTTATCTTGATGTATTCTGAGCATCCGACTCAGACAGTAAACAACAACCATCGCATCATCCATGACATTCAACATAGTATCCAACAACAGGCCCTACAAAATTTCATGAACAGACTCTTTCTTCTTTTCCTTTTCGCCATGAATCCGGTCATGCCACTTGTTGTTGATGTCTTGCCGAAAGAGAAAACACAACAATTTCTTGAGTTCCCTCCCAACCACATCATTGTTCTCTCTGAACACAAATGTTGTGTTTTGGCTAACCTCGTCAACATCCGAACCATCAAAGACCATCAACCCTGCTCGGAAATTCCCAGGTGTTCGACTGACATGGAGTCTGACATGAGACTCCAACCAAACACTAGAGTCAGACACTAGTGCACACAACATAGGTTCATGGGCTTGGTTTGGCTCTTGATTTGCCCAACCTATCATCTCAGTCATTTTTTTCAAAAAGTCTTCTCGATGGGACAAACACAGTCCGTGGAGTAATTGGCAGTATGTCTTGAGACCACCACGTGGGGAAGCAAACCCTTCAAGGATGGTCTCTGTATTATGGATATTCCAATCGTCTGAAGGATGACTCGAATCCACATGAACAAATCTGTAACAAACAGTTACAACAGCCTTAATTTTTGTAGCACTTGATGACTGGCATGCCCCGTTGTATCGACAGTGGTTCTTCAGGTACCTTTGTTCCTTGAACAAATTGCCGCAAGAACACTTGTAGCCATCTTGAATTCGTAGGTGGCTGATTGTAATATCTTGATTGTGTTTTAATTCTTCAATGTGCTTAGAACACAGATTCTTCAAATCTTGAAGGGAGATGATGAGCTCCCAGCTTGGATGTTTCTTGAGGTGGCGTTGGAGGGATGAAGGTGAGCTCGCCACAGACATTCGACACTCCACACAGAAAACACCATAGTGGGAAACACGGAGACCATGATGACCCCGAAAGGCCTTCCCACTTAAGGGATCAAACAGCTCCATCTTAGGATCAGCAGTAGGATTTGCTGCCATTGTCGGTTTGCAGCTGGATGGTCGAAATGGGCAAGACAAAAAGGCCCAATGCAGGGTCATTCACAGGAAATCTTCAAGACAAAAAGGCCCAATGCAGGTCATTCACAGGAAATCTTCAAAATTTCAAACGAGATGACCCCAATTCATACCCTATGGAGATATTGTATAGGTCCTGATGAAATAATAGACCTGTTAGCAATGAGTCTGTCATGGCACGCTAGGAATATGATGAGGCATATGTATTCACTATATCTGAAAAGAGTATGCAGCTTGGAGAATAGGTCTAATGGACATGCAACACTGGGACACAAGGGGCTTTGCTTACGTGCAATGCTGAGACACAAGGGGCCTTGCTTACATACAATGCTAAGACACTAGGGCTATGCTTACATGCAACACTGAGACACTACGTGCAATACCAAGATTACGTAGGGTGTACGCTAGGGGGCACTTTCTCCTTAGGGTCAAACAACGGG
Source organism: Epithemia pelagica (assembly GCA_946965045.2). Lineage (NCBI taxonomy): Eukaryota > Bacillariophyta > Bacillariophyceae > Surirellales > Surirellaceae > Epithemia > Epithemia pelagica. Next base: position 2,863,436 of record OX337242.1, on the reverse strand, counting down.
GAAGAATCTGACATGGTTAATGGAGGAACTGTGCAAGGTACCAATGAGAGCGAGACGAGAGATAGATAGATGGGGTGGAGTGAGGTCATTGGGCCCATAGAAATTCATATGGGCCAAATGACCTTGGCAGTCCCAAGGGAAAGGCAATAATAATTACTATAGGTTTTGATTGTACCTTGTGGGATGAGGGGCTGTGCGAAGGTGGGATGAGGGGCTGTGCGAAGGTGGGATAAGGGGCTGTGCGAAGGCGGGATGAGGGCTGTGCGAAGGCGGGATGAAGGGGAATAGTAGGAGGGGAGGGTGGGAAGCCAGGACCTACATAGCTCTACGTAGAGACCTAGTTTATCCTTAGGGACCATTTTCACATGAATTGGAGCGCCATGCAACAACCACTTCTCTCCAAAATCATAAAAAAACTTGAGTATGGGTTCGTTGACTTCATCTTTGCCGGTAGTGGTTGTCAGAGAAAGCAAATTTTCCATCCGTTCTTGAAAGGTTGCTCCATCTGGCTTGGAAGAGTAGTGTTCCTCCTGAGCCAATGGATGAAACAAAGGAACAAAACAATCAACCATCTACTCAGATATTATATGGAAAGTTTGGGTGACCGCTCTCTTTGTTTTCAAGATTGGATCCTCTTGGGAATATTTCATACTGACAGCAGTCATAGATACCAGCCTCCCATAAGAAGTGACCTGCAATTGTTCCCTCTCAGGCCCAATGGCTCCACAGGAGTTAGGCGAGGAGAGATGACGCATAACATTGCTGAGTCTTGTCCAACCAACAAGACACCTGCAGGAATATCCAAGAACAGACCTCCCCGTGAAGAAGTTTTTTGCGGTATGAGGGTCTTCTTGCAAAATTTGCTCAAGGGACTGTTTTCTTGCAACAAGGAGTTGGTTGTCGGTTGCTGAGACACAGACTCCATGTTGATTTAGATGCCGCTGCATGGACCAAAGACTTTCTCCGAATGATTTTTTGCATATGCCGCATCCCATACCAAAGGGTGTCACAATTGTAGCATCTAAACATGACAAGCCAATGCCCTGATCGGAACGGATCTTCTTTACAGGCCGTCTCCGGGATGGAGATGGCGTTCCAGGCCCATTGTTGGTAGCCATTGCTGGTTTTCTCGTGTGCATGGAACAGAGGAAGAGACATAACCAGCCGACTCTCAAGCAAAAGCAAGGATGGGCCTCTTTGCAAGAGTCATAATTCATGAAACAACAATGACCTTTTGTTGGGCCAATTGAGGTTTTCAGGTGAAGATGTTGGGCCAATTGAGGTTTTCAGGTGAAGATGTTTGGCGCGAAGGGGCACGCAGGCGAGCTTTTCGCGCCAAAGAATGGGGGAACAACTAAGAGTGCGGTAATGGTTAGTAATGAATGAAATTAAGGACTCATATTGAATATGAGTGCTTAGAAATTAGACTTGAGCGGCGCATAGACATTCTGTGCTCATCTGCACAAGGGGCAGTGCTCTTTTGCAACAAAAGGCATATATATCAGTGCTCATATGCACAGATACTATAGCCCCTTGTGCTCATATGCACACGTTCAAATCCTACGGTGTCTAGTACTAAAGACACCCAAAAAAGGCAAATATCCTTAGGGTACTTGTAACTTCAGGTAAGGATGTATATAAGGTTGCATTGCTGAAGTGGGTGGCCGACGTGTGAGATTAAGACCGGAACCGAGGAGTTCAAGGGATGATGACGAATCAGTGCCGGTGCTTTGTGCAGTCGGAGGCGCGGCGGCAGTAGCAACAGTGTACGGAGTGGTGGCTTGCTGAGGGTTGTTGTGCATGGTTGTGGTTGACGTTTGCTCATTTCTTTCGGTTCCCAAAGTACCAGCTGGTGTGGAAGCGTCCGCCTCTTTTGGACTCTGCACATTCATGGGCTTGGGAGGGGAAGATTGCGTACCAAATTGAACAAGTCCAATGGAATCGCGACGATGCAAAACGTGAAAGGATGAAGACAAGACCCTGCTTTGGACGGAAGTTGAAGTGTTGCTGTTGTTTGAAGCGGAAGCTGTGGTGGTCTGACGTTGTGGTGGCACTGTGGGAAATAACGTAAAGGGTTGAAAGACCGGTGGAGGGATCGCATGGAAGCGTGGTGTAGTTGACACCGACGAGATTGAACTGTCCATTGCTCTTGTTGAGGACGGTTCAGACCTGTTGGAAGGTTGTCCGTTGCTTCCTGGTTGAGTAGGGCAGATTTGCCGAGTTTCGTACGGAACACCAGAGGAAGCAGAGGGCAACAAAGCAACCGACGAGGTCGCGTTGCCGGTGGAGACAGGGTCGGTGTTGGCTTCTTGAGATTGAGGTGCAGGTGTAGTTTCGGCGATGGGTCTGCTATCATCTGGATTCTGCGTTGTATAAGGCGGTGCGGAGGCACTACGGGTGCCGAAGGCTTTCCTGACAGCCTTTTGAGACCTTCGGGTTCGCTTGTGAGAGGATGTCGACATTATAGACTTTGTTATCAACCACTGCACCTCCAACACCGTGATGAATGCATGTGTGGTTTTGGAGTTTTGTATCAACCTCGGGGACTTTCCGTCGCGCCTTGGGGGTGAGAATACAGATTCTTCTTTTTGTGCGACCAGATTCTCGCCCCTGCTTGGGGGTAAATAATAACCTATTTCTTGACGGTAGGCATATCTCATTTCCTCCACCACGATAACAACACGGGCCATGGTGTTGCACAGGTTGTTGTGCACCCATTTGAACTCTTGAAACCTGTCTTCCCAGTCATAGACCTCAAACCAATAGTGTAGAATGCATCTGCATCACCAAAGTTTAAAGGTTAAGGCTGTTGTGCATCAGACTCATAGGCGCCATGCCTCGTGGCACAGGCACGGACGCGACGTCTCACAATTTCGAACGAAGCAACTCAAAGGGACAATATGGCTCTGATCTTGCATTGTTTGAACACCTATTGATCTACAATACTCATAACAGTAGTAGTTACGCGCTGCATTGATAGCAAAACATCAACTCTCATGTATTTTCATGCCATCATGGTCTCCTATTGTGCCTGTATTAGGCGTCACTGTATTGGTCATTTCCTAGAGTGGCCCGAATCCACTGTGTCCCTCACAATGCACTGCCATGGTACCCAGATGAAGCATATGATGGTCGGATCATGATGGGGTGGCCATTGGAGGTCACCAGCAACAACAAAGTTTGATTGTCGTGTTGTTATCGTGGTGGAGGAAATGAGATATGCCTACCGTCAAGATCCAGCGAACAGAGAAGGGGGTGTTTCAACGAAATTACTCCCTCAAGAACACCCCCGCTGGGGGGGGGGGTAATCCTTAGGATTATCATTGAGACAAAACTCCTATAGCGTTAGTCCCTGTCCTTGTTGTCATGTTACAATGGTCATATTGAATATAATCGCGCGGGAGAAAAAATGGCGCACCAGAGCCCGGCTTAATTGGTTTTGGAGCTCAAGTGCAAAGTGGCATATCAAAACCAAAGCTCAAGTGCAAAAAGGGCCATACCTAGCTGTACCTATGGGAGCTCATATGCAAAATATGCAGCTCAAGTGCAACCTGTAGAAAGCTACGGGCTCTGGTACAAAATTAGAATCTAGACCTAAATTTCCTTAGGGTATAATTTTTGCGGGAATCATGGGAGACTTGCAAAGTGGATCTGTTACTCAATATTTCAACGCAAAGGTTATTTCGCGCATGAGAAAAAATACAGATTAATATGCAGTTCGGCAAATCCTAGCGTTATTTTTCCTTACTGTAAAACCTAACGTTTTTTCAATACCTATCGTTCATTTCTAAAAATATTTGGAGCTGCCCACAAATCGTCTGTTTTCTTGCTCCATGAACAATGGTTATCCATGAAACTCACGTGTTTGATGGTTCTGATAGTTCTCTTGAAGATGTTACCGGTAGGTTCGTGAGTAATCAACGATCTTTCCCAAATCTCCCTATCAGAATATTTGACCGCCATTGTCAGTTTTTGCTTTGTGTCGTCTCATTTTTCCCCCAAGTCATTCCCATATGACTTGTCTCGCCAGAGATTTGTATTTTTTTGATTTGTTGAAGCTATTTTCTGAAATATCCTAATATGGACCCATCAAATCGGCACAAAAATCCAACAGATTAATATTTTTTCATCCTCACTTATAACATGTTCGAATTTTTGTTTCGATTTGTTTCCGATACAAACAAATCAACGCATTTGTGACATTCCATACATTTATGCCCCAAGTATTTCAAATTGGGGCGTCGTTTTGGCGTGACACTGGTCCTCTGTCTGTTGGTGTTGCACACCTCTTTTGCACATTGGCTGTTCAACTCTCTCTTTCTCCTCTTTCAACTGTCGTGTTTGACACTGAGACACTTTCATTGGTACCACTGTTTGTTTCATATTCTTCCAAGTTGATACGGAATTCGTTCGGCGCAAAAGACATTGTGGTAGCTTGGCTGACTTGTGGTTGGAGCAGAAACTGTAGTAGCTCAACCAACAAATTCCGTTCCTCAAGAGCTCTCCAAGAAGTGGTACCTTGTAAGTTGTATCATGTCTGGCCGACAGAACAAGAAAAGAAAAGAGACCGAAGACCATGACTTGGAGGAGGTGGTAATTACCAAAGAAGACATGAAATTGCTTCGACCCTTGCTCAACAAACTTAAGCGACAGAAGAAGACCAAGGAAACTAGCCTATCTGACATTGAGGAAGAAGGCAGCACTTATGAGGAGGAGAAATCCGACTTTTCATCCGACTCCTCTCTGACAAATGTTGCATCAAAACAACATTCTTCTACGTCCAAGCAACGTTCCCCTACTGCTTCAAATAAGGCTGCCACTGTGACTACTGATGGCACAAAAAAGAAAAGAGGGAGACAGAAAAAGAGTCCTCCAAAAAAAGGTATTTCCAAACATCATTCACGGCAGTCATCATCTCCTGAAAGGAATGTATCTGCAAAAGACCAAACCGAAGAGACGGCCAAAGATTCCCCCACCCCCTAACCTGGTCCTGCTACGGAAGTAGTACCTGACAATTTTGATGGTAATCTCAACGAAGAACATAGACTTCGTTTCAACCTTGCTGTCTTTGGCAACTCTTTTACGGACCCTTCCTCGATGGAACCAGTCTCTGCAGGATCAACATCAAGGAATTCCCAAGTAATGTCTCGGTATCTTCTGCAGCAAGAGATTTACATTCGTCGGCATTGGGAATCTGGAGACCCTAACGCTGCTCCACCAGAAGATGACAGTGCACCAGATCCGAGAACGGGCATTGGCTTTAGAAAGTTGCATCCAATTGGGCGTAACACAAAATATCAAAAACGGGAAGTTAGGACAATTCCTTTGGAGAACAACGAAGTGGAATATGCCTTGTTCCATGAAGGTCGTCGTGTTTGTTCTGCAGAGCAAGTTTTCGATATCATCCATGAAAGACACAGACGAACCGGTCATGCTCTAAACGAAGAAACGACATATAATTTCATCAAAGACGATTATCAAAATATTACTATGAGACAGGTGAAACAGTTTATCAATGGATGCCCTCAATGTGTCTTACGAAAAAAAAACAGGTGCCTCACAAGGGGGCTTCAAAACCAATACGGTCTTTCGGTTTTAGAGACCATTTCCAAGCTGATCTTATAACAATGACTCAGGAAGAAAAAGAAGGGGATAAAGATGTGTACGGAATTGAAATGAAGTTTATCCTCTCCTGCAAAGATCATTTCACCCAGTTCGTCATGTTGGCGGCCATTCCGAGTAAAAGCACGAAAATAATAGCCCATCACTTGGGTATTATGTATGGAATCATGGGCTTTCCCACGATTTATCAAACTGATAATGGGAACGAAGTCTGTGGCAATGAGGTAGTGAGGCTTGTGATGGAAAATAATCCACACATTGACACAATTACAGGACGTCCTTGTACTCCTCGAGAACAAGGTTCCGTGGAGAATGCAAACAACGGCATTCGGAATACTGTCCAATCGATTGTTTCGGAGGAATGGGCTCGTGGGAATACGGAGTTCAACTGGACAATGGCACTGGGAAGAGCAATGGGAACATTGAACGGTGCTTTTCGACGGACAACAGCAAATGCCATTTCGTCATACGAAACTGTCTTTGGAACCAAATTCTACTCTCCCAATTCAGAAGCTGTGAAAGGATTATCTTCAACAGAATTGAGAATAGCCGGGACCACAGCGGTTGAACGGTGTCTCCGCACCCGCAGTAGCGCCCTCACAGAAAAATATGCGATTTGTGGTGAGATTACTGAAGCCAACATTGAAGACCTTGGAGACCTTGCATCGCCGAGAGTGCAATACCTAATGCACAACTATAAACAAACACATAAAGAAGCGGCAGATGACAAGTTCATGCTGATACAAAATTCCGATTGGTCACTGGTACCTGAAGGTCTTAGACCTATATCAGTTCCAGATGAACATGATATGGTCAGAGAAGGTGAAGAAACTGTGGGCGACTTAGATTCTAAACCAAAAGCTGTTGATTTGGCCCGAAAACAAAACATATGGCTACGGCGAATCAAGACAGTGAAGTACCTGACGATGACCTTGATTGCAAACTTAAAGCAGTGGACAATCAGATATTCCGAAAGGAGATCGAGAGTCGGAAGACACAGGAACTAGTAAGTTCCTCAGATCTGGCGGGTCTGTTGTATTGCCAACCCGTATTGGCAACCCAAAAAGCAGCCCAACAAGAGATTTCAAAACAGGATACCAAGCAATCATCAAATGTCGACAACAAGCCAGATGATACCAAGAAATCATCAAATGTCGATAACAAGCTAGATGCAAGTTTTGACGCGTCGGACGGGAAACAAAATGTTTTGAAACAAGGTGTCGACATATCAAAACACAAGGTTGATTTATCAAAACTTCGTTCCGACAAGAAGCCAGATGAAAGTTTTGACGCGTCGGACGGGAAACAAAATGTTTTGAAACAAGGTATTGACATATCAAAACACAAGGTTGATTTATCAAAACTTCGTTCCGACAAGAAGCCAGATGAAAGTTTTGACGCGTCGGACGGGAAACAAAATGTTTTGAAACAAGGTGTCGACATATCAAAACATGATACGACCATACTGGAACAAAATCCTGATCTGTCAAAACAAGATCATAACACGTCGACAGAAGAGAATGACAGCAGATCAAAACACCAGATTTTACGAAACAATGATCAAGAAGACTCTGGTAGTGAGTCTGTCATTGTTGTTGCAGCACCCAAGGGAACACCAGTAACGTCCAAACGGAATGACAATAACCCACTCTTGTCAACAGTTCTAAATGTTCTCGTGAATTCCGATGGTTTCAGGAATGCACAAGCCGCTGACAAGACATTGCAAGTATTCATGAAGTGTGAGATTTATCCGGATCTTTTTTGTGAATAAAGATGTTCGGTTTAACATCCCATCTGGCGAGTGCTTGGAGCATTATTTCGGAGAAAATTCAAGACAGTGGCTACCACATTCCCTTGTCCACACATTTGGACAACTTGCATCCCATTGGAATCACAGTTCCACAGTGATTTTCTATGCCTGTATGCATAACTTGTCGACGGCAACTTTCTTGGAAATTTCGAAAATTATTGGAGAGATCTCACCTGTTCTGAAGGATAATGCAAACATTGATGAAATAGTATTGTTGGGTTTCACTGGTGACCACTACGCAGTCATCCACATCCTTCTGTCAGAGAAGAGAGTAATTGTCTATGACCGAATGGTAACAAGTACAATGGACGTTTGGAAAAATGTTGTGAAATATGTTTTGTGGAAATTTGGAGTCCAAGGATTGGACAACATTGATGAACTTATTGACGAAAGGACCAAACAGAAAACAGAAGGCATCATAGACCAATGGACAATATCTCGGGATCAAACAATTAGTGGTGTTCAACTTGACACACACTCATGTGGTCCAATCGCAATGCTAGTAATTGCCTGTTTGTTCCAAACGCGACAGAGCAAAATGGACGACGGGACAAGCCTATCTCAATTGCATCCAGCAAATGTGCCGTCCAAAAACTGGAGGTCAACAGCGTGCACCTTATTCAAAAAGTTTATTGAATTCACATGGACAAATATGTATTCTGTGAAGACTATCCCGACAGCGGATCAGCAACATGTGATGGACATTCACATTACCACTCAAATCCGCAACTTTCTAAGTGCTGGACAGAGTGTCCAGAAAGATAAGACTCTGCCTACGAACGATTTTGTGGAGAAGTCGTCTAAGGTGAAGTCTCCTGCAAAGACCATAAAACAAGCACCATCAGAACTAAAGACAGTTCCACAAGGTACATCAACAAATCAAGGAAACACCACTGGAAACAACACAGCACAAACAAAACCAGAGCTTCGGCGTTCCCGAAGAAATCGAACAAATAGGTGAGTATCAAACAAGAACGATACTTTTAGATCTATAAGTGACGCGTCTGAAAAAAACCTAGTGATTTATGTATTATGGACGACAATGAAATGCGAACTGACCAACGCAATGAAAATGTGAAGCAAAGAAGGTTTGATCAATCGTATCAAGCGAGTAAGATGATACGAATGAATAGAAGAGCAGGTTTCAAAGTCCATAAGGGACAGTCTGTGGCGTTATTTGCAGATCCAAGGGACAGAGCAACCCACAGTAGACTTGGTATCCACTGTCTGATAATTGATGCAACCACGGGTGCATATCCTTCTGTACGATTGGTAATTCCTGAAGGCATCATTGGAGATAAACAGTCAAAAACATCCATTTGGTTTACACATGATAAATACAACTTACTTGATGCCTCATCACCTCTCGGACCAGAACGGCGTTTGTTACGGCAACAGATTTTGGATAAAAGTTTTGATCAAACCAAGTATAAAATCATTTCTGTCCGAGAAGCACATCGTGTTACCTACAGCAAGCATCATTCTATCAAGAAACAAAAGACAAATTTTGAAAGAAGGAAAACAAAGTGCAATTGCAAACGACTAGGGCTTCAATGCAAGACTAATACTTGTGGATGTCGAAAAGCTGGAATTGTCTGTACGCATCTGTGTAAATGCAACAAAAGTGATTGCATGAACAGGCATATTCACGGGGTAGTACTGGAAGATGAAGTCAAGGCCGGAAATGAGGTACCGAAAAACCAACCCACTGTGTGACCAATTGTTCCATCGGAACCAAAGGCACACTCATGTTTGGAAGTGTAATGACGGATGACACGACCGTCGAATGGAATTGTCACGCCATGTGATAAATCAATCACCAGTCCATTATAAGTACGGCCATCTCTTTTCAGCAGAACATCTGGAAAAATGAAAAACCAGTTCTTTGTAGTATGTGGCATGGTTTCGGAAAATACAACGAAGCAAACACTAGCGTCGTTGATATCAACATGGGATGAGTTTTCCAAATCAACACTTACTGCGATGTTGGAACAAAATCCGTCTGTCCCACCCAAATCTTGAGGGACATCAATATCTGCCTGTTTACGCAAAGATGTAAACAAAGGCAATATTCCCGGATAGAGTTGTTGAATTCTTGTCCCAACCGTGGAGCATAACTGCCCTACATTATTGTTGAGTGATGTATTGTCCATGGAGATTGGTATTGATTTTAATTGTTGCTGATAACGGTTGAACGTGATTCCATACCCACTCATTTGTCCGTTGTCTCCTGTGTTTCTCCTGGAGTTCCCACAGCTTGAAACATTCTTGTCTCAGACGTATAAGTTTGCCACAGAAGCAAAGTCATGATATAGCTTCTCAGACAATGATACATAGGACACGACCATGTAGGATTGTCCAACTGGCCGTTTGTTGCTGTCCAAAATAGTAGTCTGGAATGCGTGGATTCGTCTTTCTTCAGATCTTGGGTTTAAAACATAGGCCGAGGAACCACGGATGGAACGATACAGTGCACCAGTGACATATCTGCGACAGCCAATTTTATTGGATCCTGATTTTTCAAATAAAGCATGGTAAAATGTACGGCGATCTTGGATTTTGTTAATAATGTTGTCACCGATACAGTCAGGTGGTAGAAGAGGAGTATCAACATCACCGTCGTCAAATTGAATGCTGTGAATAACTTTGGGCAATTCATTGGAAACAACATCATTGATTGTCCATACTTTGTTTATAGACTTGATGAAGCTTCCCAACGCTGGTTCACCAGTTGTATAAACAAGACGTAACCAGGAAAGTGGTAATGGAGTAAGTGACAAAGTGGTGATAGATTTGCCAATGCCACACTGTAGTTCACAAAGAAATTTGGAATTGTCCGAGGTAAAGGCAGTTGTCCAAAATACTGATGCATAGGGGAAAATAATTATGACGGTGCGAAAAATGTGGTCAAATTCAGTAGAACAGAATTCCCTGGAGGTTCGTGTACGGTGTATCACTTCGTAGTAGGGTTGGTTGTACGGAATTCTTGGTTTACGGTGTGTCCTGGACAATGTACAGTCTAGCATGAATACACCATGCAATTCATGCGTCAGCTGTAAAGGAATGGCTTCCTGTATTCGTAGGTCATGATGTGATATTGATGAACGTGTCAACTGTAGTTCTTTAAATCCCCGCTTGATTTCTATGATGAAAATAGGAATATGAGGGACACTTGGCCTTAAGAAAGGACGAAGAACAGATTTAAGGTACGGCAAACTGTGTTGGATGAAGGCTTGTTGAACATCATCCCCTGGTAGACACAGGGAGAACATTTCACAGAGAAGTAATGTGAAGTCGTCAGTATCAAAGCAGTATGGCTCATGTCGGATAGAAGTCTGAGCGGATTGATACACATGAATGATTCCTGGAGGTCGGTTGCGACGAGAAGAGTTGCTCTTATGCTTGGATGAAGTCTTTGTCTTCTTCATGATGGACGTATGAAGGGAGGCTGTCAACGATTCGATGAAGCGAAAGAACAACGAGTATGACGGTGCTGTGAGGTAAGAAAATCAGTGGTCGTAAACGATGAAAAATGATAGAAAAAATATGGGGATTTTGTTTTAATTTGATATGCCGGCGAACAACAAATCAAAACATGACGACGTTTTAATAATTTTCAACAAATCAGCGCAAAGTTTTGATTTGCCGTTTGCGTCGAAATCTCGGGTAACAGATCCGAATTTGCTAGAACAGCAGTAGAACTACTGCCTCGAGTGTCGCCTCTAGTAAAGGCGCGGACACTGTTTGTGGCTCATGGAATGGGGCTGGCATGGACGCAGCCTATGCGAGACCAGATCAAACCATCGCTTCGCGCATATGAGCTAGGATTATCATCTGGAGACACTGAGAGTGCCTGCTGGGCAATACACCTGTTCTATCACAACCGATTTTTGACAAGCTTCTCGCTGGATCTCTGCATTGCTGACCTCGAGATCTATATGCCGCAGATGAAGGAGTTGGATTTCCTTGTAGCCTATCGAAGTACAATGGTAAACTATCAGATGTTCATGAATCTGGCCGGGCGGACCGAGACTGATCCGTTGTCTCTATCAGGAGAGTACTGTACTGTCGCAGATAACGAAGAATGGATGAAATGTGACCCATTTTACTACCATCACTGCCTCCTATGGGAATGATACGTGCGAACAATTTACGGCAAGCATGAAGAATGCTCCAAATTAGTCGTGAAGTATGGCAACAACACGGCGGTGAAGTCAAATCCCGGGACCTACACTATCGCTATGTTCGAAGTGATCTGCAAAGGCATCTCGTCGGCTATCGCGGCTCGGGCAACTGGGAATCGTGCCTATCGAAAAAATGCTCAAGCTATCCATCGCCGCTTGAAGAATTGGATTGAGAAGGGAAACCCCAATGTTGCTCATCTCGACGCCTTTATGGATGCTCAATTTGCCACTCTTGCTGGCAAGAAATTCGCCGCCATCAAGAGTTTCCAGGTTTCTATTGTGATTGCAGCTCGAGGAGGCCTACTATTCGATGCTGCATTGTTTTCGGAATGCTTTGGACAGTATTTATTGGAGATCGGTGACGACGATGAGGCTGCCTTTCGCCTTCGTGAGGCGATAAAATACTACTCAGAGTTTGGAGCTTTACGCAAGACCAACCAGCTGCAGCAAAAATATAGCGATCTGTGGCCGAAGCCTGCTTTCGTGACCGTGTCCACAATAGAGAACGAGTCTTCGCGCATGTACGTTGAGTGAGCAGGACTTCAAGAGTCGAAGCTATTCGTCCAACGAAACAGAAAGAGAGTCCAGAGTCAGTCTCTTTTCGAAGCTCATCACCGCAGATAAGCATGTACAAAGCGGCAAAAATCTCGCCCGCGTCCCCCTTATCTGGTGGTTGTGAATGCCTTCTCTTCCCGTTGAGTCCAAAAATGCTTCCCGTTGCCCTTGAGCTCCCCGTCTTGCCAGTTTTCGTCCATCCACCGTATGGCCAGGGTCGCGCACAGAGGATCCGGTATAAAGGTCACTTGCGCCGCAGAAGTACAGGTACTGTTGCTAACTAAACAGGAGTTTCTAGAGCTCAAGAGGTCGGTCAATGTGTCAAAGGAGTTGACGAATCCCATCTGCACTTGCTCACCCAAAACGCTGTTGCATGCAGAAATTTTTTCCATGGTCTGCGGATGACAACACCAAACGCTTTGCAAATTCTGTCAGCTTTTTCTGATCCAGCGTATTTGTGATATAGAAGTAGGCAAACAAAGGTCTTCCGTAGATCACCGCATCCGGAAATTGGGACTCTGTGGATAGTGCTGGGTCGGTGTCGCTCCGAGTTTCTTGCTCCACATCCCTCACAAACAAGCATGTGTATTCAGAAAAAAGGGTGCATACAACATCTTCTTGTCGTGACTACCTTCTTTATATTTCACGTAGGTGACCGTCGCTGTTCTTGAAACACTTTGCCTACTAGGGGGATCTGGTGGGAAAAAGGTTGGAGAGCTTGACAGTCGTTCCAGCCGAGACGGCAACCACCTTGACCTTGCGCTTCTTTCGTAGCCACCATCGAATGGCTCGAAACACAAGAGAACCATTTCCTTGAGCGTCAGTTCCTTTCATCAGACCTTGTGCTTCATCGAAAAGAAGTGTCTTAACTGGAACTAAGAAAACTTAAACTTGCTTCCAACATAAAGTGACAATCATTGTTGAGTCTACTCACGAAACAAAACCTTGGTTGAGAGGCAACTTCATGCGTCTATACTTTGCAAGCCCATAGACCTTCTTCAGGTACTGAGAAAAGTGCTCATTGTATAAAGCGCGATAGTTGTTGCGCCGTTTGCCATATGGATGATTCATGTGAACCACAAAGTCATTGGGAAGTACTCGGAACTTGAAGTCCCGCAACACACATTCCACAAACCAGGATGCCTTGTTGAACCCAAACCCGCGATACTCGGGGAAAAAGAGTGGCAAGTAGTCTTTTCGCACAACCACATAGGGTTCAAAATGTTCCGAAGTATATGTCACCCAATAGGGCTCATTGATTGCTTCTTCACCTTCTGAGCCTCCCAGCACCAACCAGCGTGGGAAGTTTGTAGCTAGATGTGCACGCTTCCACTTCTTGAGGAATATATCCACTCGGTGTTGCTGAATTGCATACAGAAGCTCCTTCTTTGTCCAGGGTACAGTTGATACATTCTTCACGGTATTGGTACCATTTTCTGGAAACTGCTGAAAGGCTGGCAAAATGTACATGGTTTTGGCATGTCGACTGACCTCATTGTTGTTGTTGGTGTTGTGTTTGGCCTGCTGCTGCTGCCGCTGCTCTTGGTGTTCGATGGATTACATCATGCGTGCGATTCGATCATGTGCACCCACGCTTGGAACAAAGTCGACATCTAGCAGGAATACATAGTCCGTCTGTACGTGTTTGAGGGCCAAGGAACGGAGAATGTTAATAGGGTACTGTTTTTGTTTCTTGTTCTTGTCAACAGGAGGCTCCACCATGGCGTGAAATGCTACAAAACTTGTCCACCTCATACCATCCTCTAGATGTTGCTGTTGTTGCTGCTCCAAAAAGTCGATAAAGGTGTCCATATCCTGTTCAGTAGACAGGTAGACGGCACAGCTGACGGGTGCCCTCCATCGTTGGACAACGTTCCTGACTCGGGGCAATTTGTCAACACTGACTTGGGTAAAGACTGTAATGGTATACATCTTGTCGTCGTCGTTGTCATTCTCCGTTGTTCTATGACGGTGGTCCGTGACCAAGGGTACTTCAAAGTAGGACGGACTGTCTGCATCGTTGTGTTCAAACACTGGAACCACAACCAGATTGGATGAGTTATCTGCCACCGAGTGCTGCTCCTGCTGCCGCCAAGGGTGGGAAGAAAATAAGGGTCGAATTCGATCTCGAATGGATTGACTGTTCGTAAACGTTTCAACAGGACTTGTTCTATTTTTGTCCCAAGAAGAGAAGTGAATGGCTTTCGATGGAGTGGTCTTTTTATTGGATTTCAACTCGGATTCCAAAACGTGTTGATCCAAAACGTATTCATCATGTCGTGTTTTATCAAAGAAAAGAACCTGGTGCAACACATACAATGTTAATATACCACTACACAACAGAACCTTGGTCTGTTTCCTGGTTGTCAACACGGGAAACGACCGGCTAATGGTCATACTACTTTTCCTTGATGCGTGGAATGACACGATGAACAGATCGAGTTTCTCGGGTTTTCGTGAGAAGAGGAGCAAATCTCTGGGTCATCAATGACTCGAAACTGTACCCTATTGAAAGGATCAAACGCAAAGGGCCTTTCTATGAACTCCAGTAAAATAACTGTCTGGGTGGGCTTTGTTGTTGGGTAACTTTAACTTACACCCAGCAAAGTATAAATTGCAAATTGCGTATTAGATTCGGGAATTGCATTCTGGTTGGCCCTTTCTCTGCCATTTCTGAAATAGAGGGGGTAGTACAACGGTACGAACAGGAACAAGACAATGACAAAGCGCCTTGTCCAATGCCTGTGTGGTGGCTGACATGAAACATCGAACGCGAGCATGGATATCGATTGTGAATCCAAGCCTGGTAGCAGCTACAGCGCCGGCAACGTTGCAGAAGTGTGTTTGACCATGACTCGATCGATTCTCTGGTGTACGTTGGCCTTGAGCTTCGCCCAAAGTAGTTTGGTGAAAGCCGACAACTTGCACGCATTTTCCCTGCCCATTCAACGACGGCAACCAGAATGCGTTTCTTCTGTCAACGTGACTCAAGTTTACCATGAGCTTGTTTGTGGATTGGATTCAAACGCAGTGTCGATGAGCAAACTACTGTTCCAGTAAGTTATTCCATACAGAACTTAACTCATGGCAAGACAACGACAATTATAAAAAAGGTCAATCATTCAAATCTATGGATCCAATCTAGAAGTAATTCTCTATAATGACGAAATGTGGCCTGTAGTGCAACGGCTGTTGGTGATGGGACGCAACTTGTGCCGCAGACATGATGATCGAGCTCGTGTGCGTTTGTGTTTCTTCGAATGCAATGCATCACCGCATGGGAAGAATCGAAACAATGAAAGGAGGCGAGCAATGAGAAGGAGAATCCAACCCACTTTTATTCTATAGAAGGGCACAGAGGAGTCTTGTGCTCCCTTCCGATAGATCGATCCAGCGTATATTTGAATGTAACAATCACGAGCTCCTCGTAGTCGACGAGGTCATTCATCGTTTTCGTCGTTTTCGTCGTCTGTCCACATGTGCCTCCAAGAAGGGGCAAAACCACTCATCGCTGGGCAAACGTGAGCACGAAACGACGCCGTTGGTACCACCAATCGTTTCCGGAGGCACGTCGAATTCGTCAGGGAGGAGCGGAGCTCGGACGATGGACCCATTGAGGTATCCGGCCACGAGCCATTTCCCATACATGGCATGGGCCACCGGTCCTCCATTCCCTTGGCCATCGTCGGTATCAGTCATCCAAATCCCCATATCATCCGCCGGTATCTCATTGCTTTCTACCGAGTTATCGTCATTCCCAAAGGCTCCGAGTCGACGCTTTTTACGTTTCGGCGGACAACCGGCAAAGCGAGGAAATTCCACTTTCCCCAGTGCTAGCTGTTGTGCCAATTGTTGCCGATTGTCCTCGTCGTCACCCTGTTGCTCGTCTAACAACAGTTGACGATTGCCATCACGTTTGTCCAGGCGCGCATCGGAACAGACGGATTCAATATCAAACAGCCAGCAATTGTGGTCGACTTCATTCGACAGAGCGACTTTGCCCCCGGACAGTGCCATGGACCCGTGAAAGTCCTCTTCTTCGGAGTACCTGGCACCCACACGGGCGTAACCCTCCATGCTCAACGAGACCTTGCCGCCGCGACGATTCTGATTCACCTTGACAGCAGCAATTCGATCGGCGCTGTCGTCCAAAAACAGTACGCAAGGTCCCGAGTTGCTTATACCAGAAATATCGTCGAGTCGATACTGTTGTTGTTTCCGCAACGAGGCGGAAGGGTCCCAGAAATCAAATCGTGACAGCGGGACGCCGGGATACTGCAGGTCCCACAAGACCATGGCATCCGGCAAGCCATGACCATGGCGCATGGAGTAACTCAGGAGGTACTTGTCTTGGAGCATGACGGCCATGGCGCGAATGATTCCCGTATGTTCTCGCCATGTTTCCAAAGGTTTACCGGTGGAGAGATTAAATGGCAAAATGTTTCCTTCGCCACAAGCCTGGGCTGCGTCCAGATCAAAATCGGAATAGTCTTGGTTCCACTGGATGTGACCTCCCGGGGAGCAATGGAGGCCCACCACCAAGGTGTCCATCCATGCTTTTTCATCTTTATTCCACAAGGGAGCGGCGACAATGGTAGCAATGGAAGGAAAGGCGACTCTTCCTTTCGTGTCTTGACCGACGTGGCAGGTATAGGTCGTCACGAGGCTTCCATCGCTCCCATTGAGGCAGTGGACCACCGATGGATATGGATCATCGCCATCAATGGCATGGGTCCAAACATACAGGAGGTGCTTCCCGTCGTCCTTCTGGCGAATCACCAAGCCAGCCACGCCACCCGTGGCTTTAAGCCGAACACCAATGTAGTCGGTAAAATGTTCGAAGTCGTCCGCGCAATCTTCAAACACTTGTTTGGACCAAAGTAACTGGTTGGTTTTGAGGCACCACTTGTTGAGCATGCCATTCACGTGGCCACAATACAGTACCATCTTCCCATCATCCTCTTGAGCCATTTTCATGACAGTAATCATCTTGTGGTTCGGGTCGTTGCACTGGGAGACCACCACCGCATCTTGTTTCCTTCCCAACACTTTTGGTTCGGGTGGCAGGGGATGGGACGGCCCCACATCCGCGTCAATGCCGGCAAGAATCGTGCCCGCCTCCAAGGGATAAGGCCCGTACACCCAACTGGCTTCCACGGCACAGAGGAGCTCGTGAAGGGTGCGAAAGATGCGACGCCACGTCACGAGTATTTGATTCGAGGAAAAGTCTCGATGGTCGTGGCCCGTGGCGCGACCCACCAGGACGCGCAAAATGCCATTTTTGTATTTGATCCAGCGAAACTTGCCACTGGTAAAGTGAGCATACGTCCTGGGAAAGGTCTTGCGAAAGTCAAAGGACGGAGATGTCTTGGTTTCCTCCACGGATTCGTCTCGTGGTTTTCGAAACAACAGAAGTTTGGGTCCAAACTGGGCATTTTCATCGTTGCTTCGCTCTGTCATGTGCTCAAAGGAAGCATCCCCCGTGCAGTCGGACGGAAACACATGACGCGACACAAAGTTGGGATTGTATCGTTTTGTTTGCTTTGTGGGCGTCCATGCCTCCTCGGCCAACGTTAGAAACTCTTGCATGTCGGTACAGGTCTGTGACGCAAAAAAGACGTCAGTGCTACACGTGGCATTCTCCATGGAACACCAAACCGTGTCCCGTTCGGATCGAATCTTGCTGCACAATCCCCAGGTAATGCTCCCCACTTGTTTGGACAAGAATGCCTTGGCAAAATTGGGATAGAATGAGTCAATCTGGTGTTCTTTGGTTAGACTGTACGCCGCTAAAGCCTCCATTCGCTGAACTTGTGCCGTCGAATCGGCGGGACCAAGGTACCGAAGAATGGTGCCCGCAACCAGTGGTCGAACCGACACTACTTTACAATACAAATGGGTGGTGGATCCCATGTCGTTGGTAAAATGAAGAATGTGGTCTTGGGGAAGCAGGGTGGTACTCAGTGTTTCCCTGGCCGCATCCAATAATTGATATTCGTCCTCCTCCAAGTCTTGTCGGTATATGTTCAACTGTTCACGGGGTGCCACCAAGTGACCACCTCGGTACGCATCTTCATTGTCCGAATCTTGGTCCTCACTTTTACTAGGACTACTACTATCATCGTCCATCCTACCGAGGCCTCGGCCTTGCGCAGTCTTGAGATGATGCTGGAGCGAGCTGACTTTCCAGTTCCACGCGTGTGCATTGACATGGTAATCGTTGGGACGGCGTTTTTGGAGGGAGTGATTGCACAATTCAGTCGCCAACTGGAGAAAGGAATCCTTGGAGGTGGCAATCAACTGTTCGTCGTCCCACAATGGTTCCTGGTTCTTCCACAAGCGCGGTTCCACATCGGTAATGCCCAAGACAAATTCCATGGCGTATGGCGTCGTCTGTTTTTTGGGTTCTCTCGGGGGGAATCTCTCCAGTCGGCCTTTCTATGTGCTCACACACGCTCAGATTCGTTCTTCGCAGCCAGTTCCTCCCTCTCAACCTTTTCTAAATATGTTCAACGAAAAGCCTCACGGCGATAATGGAAACGACAGACACACAACAAACACCACCTGCATGTACTCCGCTTGGCTTGACGTCGCATTGTTTGCCGCGATTTGGTTAGATCCAAAGTCAACCCCCAGCTCCGGCTGTGGAGGTGCTCTTTTTGATGAGTGGATTCCCCCGCTGGGGGGGGCTAAGGATCATAGTCGACCTCCGGTCGCAAGAAGCCAGCGTCCACCCGTCCATCCGCGCACCTCGCCTGTGATCGTGTTGTCAGTTGTTGTCCGTGAGTCAATATCTCCCTCATAAGAAAACCGAAAGGGAAAATACCATACATAGTGTTGTATGAGTAATGGTATAAAAATATCTTGGGCCTTTTTGGAAGTTTGCTCTCCTTGACGTAACTCGTCGATAACCTCTTACGAGAAATACATGGTATAATTCAATGGGGCATTCGGCATCTCACGACGATCGAACCATGCCCTGGATCTTGCGAGTTTCCAAACGGCCGACCATCCTGAAAGTGGCACTCCTATTCTCAACACTCTTGATGTGGACGTCCATATGCAATATTGTAAAGTTGACTCCACACAGAGATGTGTTGTTTCAGTCGTCTTCCTCGTCCAATACAACGGAAGAGGAGGAGGATGGACTCGATCATTCAGCAAGTTTGGTCAACTCCTCCCGAAGCACCGTTCAATTGTTGTCGACAAGGAAGGATCCCTTGGTGGGATCGATCGACTCCAACAAAACCAACGACTCAAGCACGTCCACTCACCACGCCGACGCTCCTGGTCCAGCAAGAGGCCGACCAGTTTCGATTGGATCCTCGCCGGGTTCTTCTCTTTCTTCCTCCTCCTCCGTCTCCTCCTCCTTGCCCGTTCCTACAATTGCACCACCTCTTACCACCAACACAACGATTCAGGGTATCCCCAAAATCGTTTGGTTGTATTGGGATCGAGGACTGGACCATTTGGCGGACATTGGTGGCCCCCACTCGACACCCAACAAATATCAGGCCGACTATGCCTGCGTCCAAGCCTGGCAGATTTTGCATCCCACGTGGGATGTTCGCATCCTCAATCGGACCACAGCCATGACACTGGCTCCCAACTTTGCTCGGTTGGCCAGCATTCCTCGAACAATCGACGGCAACAACAACCACAGGACCAACGGTACACGAATCTGCCCCGTCAAACTGGGAAACTTGCTGCGCACCGAACTCATGGCCTTGTACGGGGGTGTCTATGCCGATACCTCCATTTGTCCCATGCGACCCTTGGATGACTATGTGGACCACTTGATTCCATCCAGCCATGTCGACTTTTTTGTGCCCCCCTTTTTTAGCAAGGCCGGTGCTTTGAGCCGTCGTCAACTCCAAAAATATAAAACCTGTCATATTCGAGACAGATCGTCCCCGCCAAAGAAACCGTACCTACAACTGGCCGGCCAGGCACGCATGCTGGACAGTTATTTCATGGTAGCACGACCCCAAAGTCTCGTGATGCAACGGTGGATGCAAGCCTATACCAACCACCTGGAGCACATGGTGCAAACCACTCCCGACCAGTCACAGGATGTGTGTACCGAAATGCCTTATTTTATCTTCCAATGCATGTTTACACTCCAAGTATTGCGGGACGCCCAGTTTGAAGAGGCCTGGTTCCAGTTTAAACGACAATTGCGTCCCCACAATGGATATTGGAAAACCGGCAAGACTGCTGGAATGTGTTATGGTGCGGCTCCCAAAGACCCGAGTATGATGAATGTGCACCACGTTCGGACCCAGTGTTTTTGGCTCAAAAAGCAAATCGGCCCCTTGACAGACTATGTACGATCACCCGCCTATCACACGGACATGGCAGCCGTCCTCCTCCTGGCACAAAACAAGAAGAACAACACTCTTGGATCCAATGACTCATCATAACGCATAGAATATGGTTTCGTTTGAATTATAGGACCGTGTGGTCTAGGTACACATGTTCCTTTCTCCGGATTGGATCCTAACAAAGCATTGTCCAGGCACAACCCAAACACAAAATTCCTTGATCCAAGGACAAGCACATAGAATGGTTTCGTTCGAATGAGTACCGTGTGGTCTAGTAGGTACAAATCATGTGACAGCTCTTGTGTAGCCCCGAGTATTTCATGAATCTGGAGTGGATACTAACAGCGCATCGGATTGTTGTTTCAAGGATTGACCTGTAATGAATCCTGACGGACAAACGAGTTCCTGTCGAAACTCTTGTTGAGGAGAATTCAGCACCGAGGGGTCCAGGGGAAAGAAGGTACGCTTTTGTTCCACCAAGCCCACAGCGGACGATGTCAAGTGGTTGCGGTCTTTAGTTTCGTAGCAAAATTTTGTTGATGATTGACGCTGCTTCCCCATGGTTTGCGTCAAATAATACCATCGTACCGTGGAGGCATTGCCCAACAAACCGGGCAATTGGACAAAGGTGGAATGGGCAACCCCCACAACTGTGGCTTGTGTCGACATGGCAAAACAGAAGTCTTGAATTCCCGATTGATTCTGAATCACTTGTACCTTCCATCCCTGGTCATGTAACGCTTGCGCATAGGGGGTCGCTGTGCTCGGATACCGACTGATAATCGCTATTCGGTTACTACTGGCACTGTGGTTGTTCTGGTGTTTGCTGGTGCTGGTGCTGCTCATGTGAGATGAGATGGAGTGGGACAAGGGTGGCGGCGGACCAAACAAGTGTTGAGCGGTATCGCCGGGTGTCAGTTCCCCAAACCTCTCTTTCGTGGTTGATTTGTTGAGTACTTCAATTTCTGTAACAAAGTTCCGAAAATGAAACACGGTTTCATCCTCGTACGGTAGCTGGGCACAACACGAGGGATCGATGCGAAGCCAGTGACGAAGGTCGTGGTACAAATCGGCATGTTGCAAAATACCGGATAAGGGCATTTTCTCGGTTACGTAGAGGAATGGTATCGAGTAGGGATTTTTGGGAAACGAGGATGGCAAGGGAACGTGATTCAAGTTGGGTTGAATTCCACGTTGGAGCTGTTGCTCCGCTTCGTACTGCTGTTTCAACAAGTCTCGAAGCAACTCAATTTGAGACGGTGTTTTGACATTGTGTAGTTATATGGCGTTCTTCCGTAGCCACTTCTTTTGAGCCGTTTGAATAGGCCCAAACTGTTCCGGGTCATTCTTGCCACCAGAACTGTAGATTGTCCGTAATCCAGGAAAGCACTGTGGAATAACGTTGAGAAAGTGGTTTCCTGGCTGTCCAATCAAGCGAATGGACAGACCGGGCACCGCTGCTTCGAGAGTTTGTTGAATCTGACGAGCCTGCGCCATGTACAGTAGATGATTGCTCATTTGGCCATACATTGCAACGACCATGGTCAAGGTTCGATTGAACCACGGAAGAGTCGTCGTCGTTTTTGAGGAACTGCTGTTAATCGAATGGTGGATTGTGACTTGTTCTTCGTTCCTGGTTACGTTGTTCGACTGGACCAAAGGCTGTGGCGGTTGTTGTGGTTCCTGGGTTTGTTGTGGTTCTCCTCGTTTGGATGGCTGGACATGGATTCGCAGGTCGTTGTGGAAAACGCCGCACTCCAACAGCAAGAACACTGTCGCCACCGACCACAACACAACGATTTTCTTCCTGCTGGTAGATACATTCCTCGCTGTCGTTGTCGTTGTGGCGTGGTACTAGGAGTTTGACGTGGAATCCGTGTTGGGGACAAACGATGCGGCATTCTTGGAGAGGACGCGAAGAAGGATGGGAATGACGACATGGTCCCGGAAAAGAGAATCACATGGATGATGATGCCAGTGATGCCGTCTAGTAAAGCTGGATGAGTGGCTATAAAAGTAAAAAACAAAGATGATATTGGGGGAAAAGAAGAGTATTCTTCATGGTCATCTCATCGTTTGTGACTTGATATATTATCAGGAAAGGGGCAACTATGGTATTTGGCCCTTTCGGTTTGCAACGTAGTTGCACGATACATGTGCGACCGGTTTACCGGTGTTTGGGGGTACCCCCCCAGAAAGAGATCACTGCGGACCCGTTCGCGATCGCGCGTCGGGTATCCGTCTTGGTATCATTGGATCTTGAAACTCCACCAATGCGACGGGAGAAGACGCGCATTGAAAGCGAAGCGGAGTAAGTGGTGTTTGTTGTGTGTTGTTCCTCAATTTTCAATCTCTCACATTGCCGTGAGGCTCTCTGCGAAGAACAAATCTCGAATCTCGACAGCGGAGAGAGCGTGTGAGCATAGAGAGCGGCCGACTGGAGAGATTCCCCCGAGAGAACAACAACAAAAAACAGACGACGCCATGGAATTTGTCTTGGGCATTACCGATGTGGAACCGCGCGTGTGGAAGAAACAGGAACCATTGTGGGACGACGAACAGTTGATTGCCACCTCCAAGGATTCCTTTCTGCAGTTGGCGACTGAATTGTGCAATCACTCCCTCCAAAAACGCCGTCCCAACGATTACCATGTCCATGCACACGCGTGGAACTGGAAAGTCAGCTCGCTCCAGCATCATCTCAAGACTGCGCAAGGCCGAGGCCTCGGTAGGATGGACGATGATAGTAGAAGTAGTGGTAGTGAGGACCAAGATTCGGACAATGAAGATCAGTACCGAGGTGGCCACTTGGTCGCACCCCGCGAACAGTTGAACATGTACCGCCAAGACTTGAATGAGGACGAATATCAATTATTGGATGCGGCCCGTGAAAAACTAAGTACCGCCCTGCTTCCCCAAGGTCATATTCTTCATTTTACCTACGACATGGGATCCACCACCCATTTGTATTGTAAAGTAGTGTCGGTTCGACCAATGGTTGCGGGAGCCATTCTTCGGTACCTTGGTCCCGCCGATTCGAAGGCACAAGTTCAGCGAATGGAGGCTTTAGCGGCGTACAGTCTCCACAAAGAAGATCAGATTGACGCATTCTATCCCAACTTTGCCAAGGCATTCTTGTCCAAACAAGTGGGGAGCATTACCTGGGGATTGTGCAACAAGATTCGATCCGAACGGGACACGGTTTGGTGTTCCATGGAGAATGCCACGTGTAGCAGTGACGTCTTTTTTGCGTCGCAGACTTTTACCGACATGCAAGAGTTTCTAACGTTGGCCGAAGAGGCATGGACGCCCACCAAGCAAACCAAACGATACAATCGCAACTTTGTGTCGCGTCATGTGTTTCCGTCCGATTCCACGGGGGATGCTTCCTTTGAGCACATGACAGAGCGAAGTAACGATGAAAATGCCCAGTTTGGACCCAAACTCCTGTTGTTTCGAAAGCCACGAGACGAAGCAGTGGATGAAACCAAGACAACTCCGTCCTTTGACTTTGGCAAGACCTTTCCCAAGACATATGCTCATTTTACCAGTGGCAAGTTTCGCTGGATCAAATACAAAAATGGCATGTTACGCGTCCTGGTGGGTCGGGCCACGGGACACGACCATCGAGAGTTTTCTTCGGATCAAGTACTCGTTACGTGGCGTCGCACCTTTTGCACCCTTCACGAGCTCCTCTGTGCCGTGGAAGCCAGTTGGGTGTACGGGACTTATCCCTTGGAGGCAGACACGATTCTTGCCGGCATTGACGCGGATGTGGGGCCGTCCCATCCCCTGCCACCCGAACCGAAAGTGCTGGGAAGGAAACAAGATGCTGTGGTGGTCTCCAAGTGCAACGACACGAACCACAAGATGATTACCGTCATGGAAATGGCTCAAGAGGATGATGGGAAGATGGTACTTTATTGTGGCCACGTGAATGGCATGCTCAACAAGTGGTGCCTCAAAACCAACCAGTTACTTTGGTCCAAACAAGTGTTTGAAGATTGTACGGACGACTTTGAACACTTTAGCAAATACATTGGCGTTTGGCTTCGAGCAACAGGTGGCGTGGCTGGCTTGGTGATTCGCCAGCAGGACGACGGGAAGCACCTCTTGTATGTTTGGACCCATGCGATCGACGACGATGATCCACAACCATCAGTGGTCCACTGTCTCAATGGGAGCAATGGAAGCCTCGTGACTACCTATACCTGCCACGTCGGTCAAGACACGAAAGGAAGAGTCGCATTTCCTTCCATTGCTACCATTGTCGTCGCTCCCTTGTGGGATGAAGATGAGGAAGCATGGATGGACACGTTGGTGGTGGGTCTCCACTGCTCCCCGGCAGGTCTCATCGAGTGGAACCAAGACTATTCCGATTTTGATCTGGACGCGGCCCAGGCTTGTGGCGAAGGAAACATTTTGCCATTTGATCTCTCCACTGGCAAAGCTTTGGAAACATGGCGAGAACATTCGGGAATCATCCGCGCCATGGCCGTCATGCTCAAAGACAAGTACCTTTTGAGTTACTCTATGCGCCATGGTCATGGCTTGCCCGATGCCATGGTCTTGTGGGACCTGCAAAATCCCGGCGTCCCGCTGTCACGATTTGATTTCTGGGACCCTTCAGCGTCGTTGCGGAAGCAACAAAAGTATCGACTCGAAGATATTTCCGGCATTAGCATCTCGGGACGTTGTGTACTGTTTTTTGACGACAGTGCCGATCGAATTGCCGCTGTCAAGGTGAATAAGCATCGTCGCCGTGGCAAGGTCTCGTTGAGCATGGAGGGGTACGCCCGTGTGGGTGCCAGGTACTATGAAGACAGTGGCTCTCACGGTTCCATGGCAAGGTCGGGGGGCAAAGTCGCTCTGTCGAATGAAGTCGACCACAATTGCTGGCTGTTTGACATTGAGTCCGTCTGTTCTGATGCTCGCCTGGACAAACGCGATGGCAATCGTCGACTGTTTTTCGGCGAGCGACATGGCGACGACGACGAGGATGCGGCCACTCGGCAACAATTGGCACGACAGCTAGCACTGGGAAAAGTGGAATTTCCTCCTTTTGCTGGTTTCCCACCGAAACGTAAAAAGCGTCGTCTCGGAGCCTTTGAGAGTGGCGGTTTCTCGTTAGAAAGCAATGAGGTACCGGATGATGATATTGGGTTTTGGATAACAGATAGAGACGACGGCCAAGGGAATGGAGGACCGGTGGCCCACGCCATGTATGGTAAATGGCTCGTGGCCGGATACCTCAATGGGTCCATCGTCCGAGCTCCGCTCCTCCCCGACGAATTCGACGTGCCTCCGAAAAAGATGGGTGGTACCAACGGCGTCGTTTCGTGCTCGCGTTTGCCCAGCGATGAGTGGTTTTGCCCCGTCTTGGAGGCACATGTGGACAGCGATGAGGATGATGATGAAGACGACGATGTGGACAGCGATGATGATGATGAGGATGACGACGATGATGAATGACCTCGTCGAATACGAGGAGCTCGTGATTGTTGCATTCAATAAGCTGGTTCTATCTATCGGAACGTAGTAGCACAGGACTCCTCAGGGCCCTTCTCCGCTACTAGAATAAAAGTGGTTTGGATTCTCCTTCTTCTGGCTCGCTTCCTCTCATTGTTTTGATTCTCCCCATGCGGTGTGGCAATGCATTCGAACAAACACAAACGCACACGCGCGCTATCACCATGTCTGCGGCAGAAGTTGCTTCCATCACCAATAGCCGTTGTACTACAGGCCACATTTCGTCATTAGAGAATTACTCCTAGATTGGATCCATACATATGAATGGTTGACCTTTTTCATGGTTTTCATTGTCTTGACAAAAAGTTTAGTTCTGTATGGAATACCTTCCTGTACCGCATATCCAAAGTATGTCAATCCGCATTCTTGTCCAATGCTTCCAAAACCTGTTTCATACAATCGTCGGTCCGTTGGTATTTCCGACCAAACATACACCACCGTAAGCTATCTCGCAGTGCCATAGCCATTCGAATGTCACCCTCATCATGAAGAATACAATGACACAATCTTCATCGTCCAGTGCTCTTGACAAGGCTTTGAGACCCAAATTGGTAATCTGGGTAATGCCAACGGCAACTGTATGCCATTCGATATCTGCAATGGGAACCGCCAATATGCTCATTCCTGAGAATCTGCCAGTCTTGTCTCCGTCTTCTCCTTTGATTTCGGTCATTCCATCTTGCCGATGAACGTTCCTCTCTTCGTGATCGCTCCTATCATGTACTCTTGTTCGTCCTCTTGCTGCTTTGTCTCCTCAAATGCAGGCGTCTGCTGCTATAATACAACAAGGAAGCGAGTCAGAATGGGATGAATGACATCATGTTCCTTCTGGTCCATCATGTCGTCGGATTCTCGTCACTGTGTAGTTGTGCTTGTGACCTTGGTTCCGTCACCACTCCGCCACGACAATCGTTGTACCTCGAACTAATAAGCAGCAGAATCAGAAAGCGACAACAAGCAGCACGAACTCATCCAACAAAGCCTTGTCACGAGCAGGACAGGAAAGTTGATTGATTGTTTATTGTCCAGACTGGCTTCTCTTGTTTGTCGTGAAATCCTCATCAAGTTTGGCTCTGTTTTGGCGGTAGGTCGTTTTGCCGGAACCGGACACACAAAACTCTTGTACGTTCTCGACGCCAGGTGGATCCAAGCGACGACTCCCCCGGTCCACTTTTGGTTCCTTGAGCTCTTGCGGTTTCCAATCAAGACGACAACATCACCCATTGGCAAAATGTAGCACCGGTCCTGAGACCCACCTTGGCGAACGGAGGCCATTGAGCCAGTGCGATATGCGTCTGCCACAATCTTTGGACCACATGCGCGAGCATTGCTGACAACTGGCAAAGACGGCACGGGACGGTTTTGGCTCTCCAAAAAAGATGATTGATGGAGTTGGTATCAATAATGGCATAGGGGACCAACCCTTGCGATCCAACCACATCCATGTGACATTTTCTAAAGCGATCCAAAGAAAAGACGAATACAGGCGTCTGCTGCTATTGCAGCACGGGAAGCGAGTCACAATGGGATGAATGACATCATGCTCCTTCTGGTCCATCATGTCGTCGATTCTTGTTTTTGTGTAGTTGTACTTGTGGCCTTGCTTCCTTCTGTGGACCTATTCATCATACAAAAGGACCTCTTCATCACAAATGTCGTCTTGATACCATTGGGGCTAGTCATGAATTCTATGTGCGATTGAATGCCCTTCACCATCGTACGCAGGACAGGCACACCGTTTCCAAACGCCCACGCGTTGCTCTATTACACTTCTCGTGCCGCAATTTCTTGTCAGCGCCGTGACCATGACAAGAACACTGAAAGAACGGGCATGGCAGTCGGGCCTTGTTCTTTTGGAAGAGACAGCACAATGGAACTTCGAGGACTGGCCTCCTCTCCAGGGTGGATGGCGTTTGGGTCATGCTTCGGTCGTACTGGATCACCCCGATACGGAAAACGATAGCAACAATAACAGGGGGCAGACGGTCGTCGTGTTGGGAGGATGGCAACAAGGCCAAGGTACCACGGATTCAGTTCTTGTATTGAATCTATCAGACCCAGACAAGCAATGGCGAGAAGGACCACCCATGAGCAAGAAACGTGACGATCATGCCGCTGTTGTTTGCAATGGCAGCGTGTACGTGATGGGAGGATACAGGCGAGGACCTTTGGATTGTATTGAACGAATTGATGGCAATGATTTGCTTCGATCATCCTTAACAACCACCACCACTCAGGATAGTCATTGGACAACATTGACATGTCGCTTATCAATGGGACGATCAGGATGTTGTGCTGTCGCGGTTCACAACCGATACATGGTTGTAATGGGTGGCTATTACAACGATCAATTTTTGTCGTCAGTGGATATTATTGATACCAACAATCACATTGTCACTGCTGGACCATCCATGGCTGTTCCTCGACAATTATGTGCCAGTGTGGTTATTGGTCACCGCATCTTTGTCGTTGGAGGCCGTAATGAGCATGGCAATCTTGACTTGGTGGAGTATTTGGACGGCACAACACCGTTTAACAGTGATGAGACTGAAAAGGAAACTGGCTCGACGTTCATTTTTTTCTCACCCACCTGGACCACTCATTCTGATTTGGTGCTTTCCAATGCACGAAGGTCTTGTGCAGTGGTTGCCGTGGGATCTTGTCTGGTGGTGGCGGGAGGACGAGCCGATTCAACCGTGCAAGTCTTGGATACGCACCGCAACCACGTGTGGAATCTCCCACCATTCGCGAATTCCCGCAGTGGTTGCAGTATGGTGACTGTTGCCAACCATGTTGCTGTGATTGGTGGATCTCAGAACCCTACCTGTGCGACATTACCACTACTGGACAAGCATACGTGGTGTTTTCGTCGACTCTGTGAGCAGCAACTTAACGGATGGCATCATTTTCGGGAAGGAATGGGCATCGGAGATGCTCATTTTCCCCCCTTCAATTCCTCGACATCAGCTCGTAAACGCACAAGGTCCAAGACGCACCGTGGTGATGACGGGAAGGATGGAACTTGAAGAAATTTGCAACGTATTGCATGTATGTCCTAACATTAGCGGAACTCTAGCATTATCATTTTACTCTCAAACAGTAATTGTATTGTTTTCTTCATGCCATTGCGACCACATAATTGGCGACCCGACTGCAATGCGGTGCCACAAAACAAAGAGATTTGTCTGGTCTTGTTGTTGTTGGCGTGAATCCTGATCTACTAGTTGGTCAATACTGGAGGAGGATTCTCGTTCCAAGAAAGACAGAAGCAAAACATCGTACTAGGTAGTGCTCTTCTTTGTTGTTGTTGTTCTTTATTGCACTACGCCTCCTGTTGCGAATCAAAAACCAAGGTACGATTTCTAGTTTGTTGCGATGAAAGTTGTCGTTGAGAGTATGTCATTCTTCTTTTGTCCAGTGTGACAAGAACAAATGCGGTCTAGTTGTTGTAATTGTTATGGGGATCCGTCGTGATTTCTGGTCCGATACCGGGCCTCCAAACACACAGAGTCAAATCCGTGGTGCACGTTCCGCGCACTCTCATCTCTGGGACTTGACTCGCCCCACAACACAGTTCCGCCGTGTGGCCGGTTTGCCAAAAAAATCCATTGTGGGACTCCAAGTATTGTCAAAAGGTGGACCAAGCCTCTTTCAACTCGGGGTACTGGTGCAACACTTGGAGTGTCAAGAGGAGGCATTGGTGAATCCAATCCGGCATTTCGGTACTACACAAAAGGTGACTACAATACTACTCGTTTGGATGGTTGTTGGTGCCCAATAAAAGGCAAGGTGGCGCTGAGACAAAGGTCCGTGCGCTTTTCGTCGTGCTGGATGGACGTTTTTGGTGTTGCTTTTGGGTGGCGATGGTGTGTCGTTTGACGTGGGCTTGGTGCCGCTGTGTCCTTTTTTGTTGTTTCGTAGAGCAGGGTGGTGAGATGTGTGATGGTACTAGATGGTGGTTCGCCTGGCTGCGAGCGGGGCGACGGTTGGCAGCGGAGGTGCTTTTACCGGCGAGGCGGGCGATGTGTGGAGTTTGTTGGTTGGCCGATATCCGGATAACGAGGCCAATCAGAAAGCCCCAATACGTCAGCATAGCGATCGGCCTACCCGGATTTGACGTCATATTTCCGACGTGTCATGCTCCAGCTGTTGTTTTGCAAGCAGGGTGTGGAAGTCACTCGCGAAAAATTTTCTAAGTTCTGCAACTTTTGAACTTTTTCACCATAATTTCACAAATCAAATCACATTACTAGCCTTTCCCAAACGAACTTTTTGCACAAAGTCAAATCGCTCACATTTTTCATCGAACTTGACTTGGACCCATCCAACTTAGTTATTTACAAGCTCTTATTACCGGAACATTGGCACACACCAATGTAATTATCCAAGTTGCAATTTTCTCACATAGTTCAATCAAGTTACATGTCTCCACTTAGTGACTCGAAGTCTGAAGTCTAATTGCAAGTCTCAAGATGAGAACTAAATTCTCCAAATCAAGTTGTAATTTTACTTCATTGCAACTAGTGTCAGTGTCGACTGTCGACACTTGGTCACTTGGCACTATCCTACAGCAACAAACACAGTCAACAAGATATAATCGGTACTGGCCCCTTACCTCTTACCTCTTAACACTGAACCCAACACACAATCTCTTCACCTCTGTTGTGGCTTATTGAAGCGTTACAGCACACGAATGAGGTGTGATTTTTCCAGTTGACACTGTCGGAATCAAACAACCAATCTCTGGTTGAAAGCACATGTCTTTGTTGCCAATCGAGGACATTGAAGTAGATTTGAACTCCCCTGCTGTTTCCAGTCTTTCATCAGCGACATTCATGTATGCCATGGCTCCCCAAGGAAAGAATCAACAGCAGTCATCTCAATCCTCCAAAGAAGCTCCACTATCGTCAGCAACTGGAGGTGACGACAACAATGAAGAACCCATGAACCCACCGACAACAACCAATGAAAGAGAAAATGAAAACCAGGCGCCTCCTACAACAGCCAACAATGAAGACAACTCTCAACAAGTTGCTGCTCCTGCTCCTACGGACGAGGGACCCTTGACACAAAGCCAAAAGGATGAAATCAAACAAGAGAAATCACATGTCTCGTTTTGTCCACCTCCGAAGAAGCTCTTTCGAAATTTCCAAAATTCGTTCTTTGGAAAAGTTCGTTACCTGAACTTCAAGAAATTGACCAGCACGAAGAAGACCTTAAAATCAAACCCCGCTGTCAATTTGGGGAAAATGCCAGGTTTATTTTCGTGTCTGCAATTGTTAGAGTCAGCTTCTGATGAAGACAAAGAAATGAACAATGGCTATCATTCCATTGTAAAGAAGCTTGTTGTTTGTCCACATTGCTTCGACGACCCGACTGTTAGTCTCGACAAATGTCTCCTTGGTCTTGGCAGAGGCCTTTCGTCCAACATCAGCACACACTTCGGTAAATACCACCCCGAAGTCGTGGAAGATACTGCCTCTGTTGCAACCGACCCTACTCAACAACCCATTTCCATGTATTCTGGCACAATGGTTAGCAAACAAGATGCCAGAGTAATGTTTCATCAGTCAATTTATAAGTTCGTGAATGACTGTGGTTTCCCGGCATCAACTGTTGAGAAGGAATCGTTTAGAGATCTTCTTAAGTGTGCAATTGCCAACGCCCCAAAGCTCAAGGAAAAGGACTGTTCCATAAGCAACAAAGCAATCACTCGGATGAGATTGGAGTCCTACAATGGTTTTCTCAAGACCGCTACGGAACTTGGAGAAAACGTACGACAAGCGTACCATGATCTATGCAACAAACCCATCGCCTTTTCTACGATAACACACAACATCTGGCAGGGAAATGACAAGGATGTCCTTGGGGTTTGTTTGATGTTCACCGATCCTCGGAACTGTAAATCTTACAGACTCCCGATTGGCCTTTGCTCAACAAAGGGCCATACAGCAAAACAAGTAGCCGACCACACCTCATCAATCCTCAACGCTGTCGGCTTTACGCAACAAGACCTCTCTGCCTCCGTGAATGACAACACGAACTCCGCCGTGTTGGCTGGAAAGTATATAGTGGGTAATAAGACAGGCGGCAAGTGCGACATGCACAGGGCCGAACTGATCTTGAAACACTCCACAGGTCTGGCAGTCCGGAAAAAAAGGCGAAGTGGTGGACAGTAACGAGGAATTCATGACTGTTTATAGAAAATTCTTCAAATTTGCAGCATGGATGATGAGTTCGCGTGCCAAAAGATTTGAAAAGCTACGTTCCTACGCCCTAAAACATGGGAGGAAGGTCATCAAAGTCTCTATGCCGAATACAACCCGTGTTGGAGGCTGCATCATTACCTTTCATGACCTATTCCGGAACAAATTTGTAACGGATATGTATACAAAAGAGAAATTTGAGTACAAGGACGACGAATTCATTAAACATTATCCCTCTGAAGAGGACTGGCAGCTCTTGGCCGAATTCGAGGGAATCTTGGCCCCACTCAAACAAGTCTCCATGTCACTCCAAGTTGACGACCCTTCTGCATCGGCTTGTTCATTGCTCGAAATCTTCACCAGTAAGCATTGTGTGGAAGTTATGAAAGATAAGGGAGTGCCCGTGTTGACTGTTACTGGGCCTAATGCACGCCCATGGGATGCCAGTCTCACCATCGCCAAGCTTCAATCGTATCGAGACATTGTAACATACGACAAATTGTCAGAAAAGAGTCAATTGTTGATCGAGCGAGTACTTGTGGAATATACAAACTACATTCAGGAAGGCCATGACTCCCACGCTGAACACGCCATGTGTGGACATCCTTTCCTTGCATCTTATGGTCCCAACATACTGAAAACCATAAAGGTTTACGACGATGAGAGTCTTAAACGGATTCGGAAAGAATTTGTGATGGACATTATCCGCAAGTTCTCGCAGCCAAAGAAGAATGGCACCAATCCCCAGTCCAAGTCGAATCAGCAGGAACGTGAACAACACAAGGAAAGTACACCTGTGGAGATCATCGAGGACGAAGAGGAAGAGTCTTCAGTCCCAAAAGCTGTCTTGAATGTAATGGACTGCTTTAACATCTTCAAGACACATCGCATCACCAAGGAGAAAGAAAATGCTGCACTGATGGAGGCGACGGCGACAAGTACCAGTACAGATGACCAAGTTGATAGAGCCAAGCTATACAAGATGTGTGATGAACAGTTCGGACGCTATCTCGAATTCTGCGAGAACGTTGTTCATGGATCCTGGGAGGACTTGATTCGCCAGTATCCCACTGCCGCATTTCTGAAACTATTTGGTTCGTGGAACCCTGAAAAACGACAAGAATTCAAGTTGGCCTGTACGGAACACTATTTCCATGTCGTTGGGAAATATTTTGACGTCTTGAAATGGTGGTCCGACAACAAGATGCTATTCCCCAAACTCTTTCCTAGTGCCTTGATTTGGATATCGAAACCTGCGACAAACGCATTCCAGGAACGCGTGTTCTCTCGGTCGTCGTTCATGGATAGGAATCCCTTAATGAGACGCCAGCTAGACAAGAACTTTGAAATGCGCACTATGGAAAGTATTACAAGGGAGGTGCGCTCTGAGATTGTCAAGAATGAAAAACTACTCAAACAAGGCGCGACCTCCGACGAAAAAAGGCAGCCAGTGGCCGCCAAGCAAAGAAGGTGATAGATCTCAGCTAGGAATCTAAAGGGGAAGAAGTCAGTCAGGTACAACAGACCGCACAACAACGCACCCTGGCAGCAGGAACACAAGTTCCTGTTGTCCCACTGGAAAAAGCCACACCAACACAATCCGATATGACTCGGATGGAAACGGTACTACGAGCAACGTCGAAGCTGGAACTCTACGAACTGTCCGGAACTATTGGTGCCCACGGCATAACGGCGGAAACAAGTTACAAGTTCAAGTCGGTCAAAAAGGTTGATAAGAAGACAGTTGTGAGCGATGCGACATGTGACGACGTCGAATTGGTTGATCTGGTAGACGATCCACGAGATGACGACCAACTAGAGGCTTTGGATCGAAAAGTTGTTGCTCCTTACGACGATGACGAAGACAAGGAAGATTCCAACACGGCGTTAAAAGAAGCCATCCAGGAAAGAAAGAATGAACTCATTCAACCAACCGCGTTGGAGAAGACTGTTGCTAGTCTGCCCGTTGCAAAAGCCAATGAAGGCACGAAAGGAGATAGTGGGAAACGTAAAGCCTCTTCAACTATTCAAAAAGGAAGGAAACGGACGAAACAGAATTCACTCTCTGAGGCACTCGCAAGAACTGTGGTTAGAACACCACGCAAGAAAGACAATCGCAAACCACCCCCAACCCCAAACGACTCGCCAACGAGAAGAAGCTCAAGACTTGCAGAGAAGGAAGTCTCAAGTGCGGACAATGACGGTACCAGTTGATCTCCGACCACGAACGTCACTGAAGGTGACAATGGAAGAAACGTCACGGAAACTATACATCCATAATCGCAGTGCATTTTGGTAAATACAATATATTGACAGTCATTTAGTATATTCTTTTATCAACTGCAGAAAGAAATACTTGAGATGGCGAAGATTCGCTGGAGATTTAGATTTGGATTGGTCATGAGAGTGAGCCACAATAAAAGACTCCATTTGTTCTTGGCACTTGCTTCTGGTCTGTGATTTGTTAAGTAGTTGTCCTAGAGAACCAAATAAAGGATTGATCTCCTCCCATCGTTCTTTAGGAAGCCATGATTGAAGGTTCAAAGAGCATTCCATGCCGTCATTGATATGAGATTCCGTCCAATTGAGAACCTTAGTTGATCGGATAACATGAATATCTGAGGGAATTCCTTCCGTCCGGCCAAATGCCGTTTGTAGAATGATTGTTCCCGTCTTGTGGCCAATTCCAGGTAAGGTCATAAGCTCAGTAAGGGAAATGTCTTTAGGAATGCGACCTTTGTGTCGCTGGACAAAATAGTCCGCGGCGTTGACTATGCGTTCCGCATTGACACGATACTGTCCTGTTTCTGCAAACAAACTACAGAAAACATCCATCCCAAAATATGTAGACACTTCAATTGTTCCTTGTGCACTAGTGATGCCCGATTGGAATAAGCGAGGGATCACTTGTGAGAGACTTTGATCTGATGTGGCCGAGCTCATCAAGATAACAATGAGACACATGAAGGTTGGGTCAGAGTCTTCATATTCCGACATATTGTTGGTAATCCATTCGGACCATGTGTCTCTGGGGGCTTCCAAACCAGACTGAAGGAAATACCGACGTAAATGGGAAAGATTATCAAGTAAAAACAGCCGGGAATCAATTGTGGATTGGTTTCTAATGGGGATGGAAGGGCGAAACATTCTGGTCATGACAGGTTTGGTAATTGCAGGTGTCCCAGGCATGTGTCTGTCGCCATAGACTATCTATTCCTTGGCGGCACATGATTGCAATAAAGCATGGCAGAGAACAGTTTTTCTTTGCCGAGTCAAGACATGGGCAGTGGGGGAAAATTGTCGCTTGGTCCAATATTCATCAATGACGGGAGAAGAAGCCCAATATTCATGGGTGACAGAAGTAGAAGCGTTGTTGCTATTTGGGCCCATGGTAGATTGAGAAGCTTTGGCAACTGGAGTTGATGGAGGACTTGTATCAATAGGAGGAGGGGACGTCGTTGTATCCAGTTTCATTGAGTAAGGGTCATCCTCCTTCGTGCTCTTCTTAGTATGCGCAACAATGTCCTCAACAACGATGTCGATGCTTGGACTAATACAAATAGGACACTCCGTCCGTAGGTCAAAGGAATTTCTAACCTGGATTCTGGCATTGTGTCGGGTCATCCAGGTTAGAAGATTCCATTCCACGGAAAGTTTAGTGTAGTTGTTTTGCTGATGGTAATCGGCATTGAATTTTTGAAAAGCTCTGAGACCATTGGAGCAAGGCAAAGAAAATATTGGTCGGCATTTTCCTTCAATGGAGATGAAGGGGAGGTCGTCGGTGGGGGGGGGTTCATCTCGTATGTGACTTGGAATGAGTCATCTTCTTGGGAATACAGACCCGTAAACACTATTCGACAGACAGTGTTCAGTAAGCTTTCGAATGACATGCGACTTGGAGATAAACAAGGGTGGCTTGTGTTGGATGGATAGTCGACTTGTTGGTAGTGCAGACTTCCATTGTACCGGGTAAGCCACAGCAACACCACATCTTTTATGTTCTCCATTGCCAAGTCTTGTGTCGCCTTTTCCAAGGGAGTGGTTAACAAAGTTGAGTCCTCTAGCATCATGGTCATGAACGACATTGGAATATGGGTCACAGTGATGACTTGGTGACAAGTCACATCAAGGTTGATTGTACGGTCATCTGATGCTTCCATTGTACTTGAATATTAGATGCATGGGGTTGGGGATGGGGAAATAATAGTGGCAGAGAAATGAGAAGGGCGGGAAAACTGAAGGTTGTGTCGTTGATGGAAAGGAACAGAGGTAAAGGTGACAGGTGACAGTGGATTGGTGAATGTTGAGAGGTTGAGAGTTGTGAGTTGTGAGTGTTGGTTGAACCTCTGTCGTGAGTCGTGAACGTTCTACTCCTCTGGGAGTGATATTGGTAAATATGTGCAGGAAGAGTGTGAATAAATACGTAGAAACAGATAAGAGTGAATGGTTCCTCTGAATAAAAGTTGTTGTTTGTGACTACGACAACAAAGAAGTTGCAACTAATAGTTGTAACTATGGAGGTGACAGAGGGATGAAGTTTAATTACAAGGGGCAAAGTTGCAACTTGGACTTGCTTAGTCTAGTTGCAGACTCAGAAAAGAAACTACGACTTTCAAAGTTAGTCTAAGTTAAGTGGCAGGTTCTTCATTGGAACCATATTTAATCTAGTCAAGTTAGTACCTAAGTCGTGTTAGACTATTAGTTGCAAGTTCATTCTGTATCGTGGTTTTGTGATTTGATTAGTTTAAGTTAATTTAATCATACATGTTGAACTAACTAGTGGGTACAAGTCGCATCACAGTAAACTGTCTAATGAATTATTAGTTGGGAAGTTAAGTCTAATGGCTGATTTTCCAACTTCCACACCCTGTTTGCAAGTGGTAAAGGATTGGCCTCATGTACCCACTCAGCTCTAGACGAGACGACAGAAACGACGGGCATCATCCTCTCCTCTCATCACTGTGTGATTCTCTGTTCCACAGGACCATGTCGTCCTTCCCATCCTTCTCCGCGTCCGCTCACATGCGGCATCGCTGGTCACAAACTAGGAATCCAAGTCAAACGACTCCTAGCAGTACCACACCACAACAACAAGGGCAGCGACGAGTGACTCTACCAGCCGTACGAAACGCATTGGTGGTGGTGTCGGTGGTGGCAGTGTTCCTCCTAATGGACCTGTGGAAATATTTCCCACCAACACGAGGAGGAGAACCACAACCAAACCAGGAACCACAACCACCG
This sequence comes from Epithemia pelagica, assembly GCA_946965045.2. NCBI lineage: Eukaryota > Bacillariophyta > Bacillariophyceae > Surirellales > Surirellaceae > Epithemia > Epithemia pelagica. Next base: position 2,825,965 of record OX337242.1, on the reverse strand, counting down.
CCACAAGCTTTGGTCCAATCAAATCACAACGTTCCGGCCACCAAGAACCAACAACAAGAACAACGAGGAACCATCATCCAGCCGTCGACCAACAGCAGTTTCTCCTCCTCCACGGGCAACGAGTCGACTCCGTGGTTCCATCGAACCTTGACCATGGTTGTCGCCGTCTTCTCCTTTGATTTCGGTCATTCCATCTTGCCGATGAACGTTCCTCTCTTCGTGATCGCTCCTAACATTTACTCTTGTTCGTCCTCTTGCTGCTTTGTCTCCTCAAATGCAGGCGTCTGCTGCTATAATGCAACAAGGAAGCGAGTCAGTATGAGATGAATGACATCATGTTCCTTCTGGTCCATCATGTCGTCGGATTCTCGTCTCTATGTAGTTGTGCTTGTGACCTTGGTTCCATCACCACTCCGCCACGACAATCTTTGTACCTCGAACTAAGCAGCAGAATCAGAAAGCGACAACAAGCAACACGAACTCATCCAACAAAGCCTTGTCACGAGCAGGACAGGAATGTTGATTAATTGTTCATTCGCGAGACTGGCTTCTCTTGTTTGTCGTGATATCCTCATCTAGGTTGGCTCTATTTTGGCTGTAGGTCGTTTTGCCGGAACCGGACACACAAAACTCTTGTACGTTCTCGACGCCAGGTGGATCCAAGCGACGACTCCCCCGGTCCACTTTTGGTTCCTTGAGCTCTTGCGGTTTCCAATCAAGACGACAACATCACCCATTGGCAAAATGTAGCAGCCACCGGTCCTGAGACCCACCTTGGCGAACGGAGGCCATTGAGCCAGTGCGATATGCGTCTGCCACAATCATTGGACCACATGCGCGAGCATTGCTGACAACTGGCGAAGACGGCACGAGACGGTTTTGGCTCTCCCATAAAGATGATTGATGGAGTTGGTATCAATAATGGCATAGGGGACCAGCCCTTGCGATCCAACCACATCCATGTGACATTTTCGAAAGCGATCCAAAGAAGACGAATGCAGGCGTCTGCTGCTAATGCAGCACGGGAAGCGAGTCACAATGGGATGAATGACATCATGCTCCTTCTGGTCCATCATGTCGTCGGATTCTAGTTTTTGTGTAGTTGTACTTGTGGCCTTGCTTCCTTCACTATATGATGCCCACTCGCATCAAGAAGATCACTTTTTCGGTTCATTGCATCAAACGAAGACCACTCTCTCTGTTGTTGTTGTTGTTGTCGTCGTTGTGAACAGACTGTATAGGACCAAGGGAATTATGGTGTTCCATCAATGGCGTGGACGAGATGACTTGGAAATTAGGGATTGTCGATCTGTGGACCTCTTCATCGTACAAAAGGACCTCTTGTTATGTCGTCGTATCTTGCGCAGCACAGAAGATACTTTTGGGGGCGTGTCATGAATTCTATGTGCGATTGAATGCCCTTCACCATCGTACGCAGGACAGGCACACCTTTTCCACACGCGGCAAAGCTTCCACGCGTTGCTCACAAATACTTCTCGTGCCGCAATTTCTTGTCAGCGCCGTGACCATGACAAGAACACTGAAAGAACGGGCATGGCAGTCGGGCCTTGTTCTTTTGGAAGAGACAGCACAATGGAACTTCGAGGACTGGCCTCCTCTCCAGGGTGGATGGCGTTTGGATCATGCTTCGGTCGTACTGGACCATCCCGATACGGAAAACGATAGCAACAATAACAGGGGGCAGACGGTCGTCGTGTTGGGAGGATGGCAACAAGGCCAAGGTACCACGGATTCAGTTCTTGTATTGAATCTATCAGACCCAGACAAGCAATGGCGAGAAGGACCACCCATGAGCAAGAAACGTGACGATCATGCCGCTGTTGCTTGCAATGGCAGCGTGTACGTGATGGGAGGATACAGGCGAGGACCTTTGGATTGTATTGAGCGAATTGATGGCAATGATTTGCTTCGATCATCCTTAACAACCACCACCACTCAGGATAGTCATTGGACAACATTGACATGTCGCTTATCAATGGGACGATCAGGATGTTGTGCTGTCGCGGTTCACAACCGATACATCGTTGTAATGGGTGGCTATTACAACGATCAATTTTTGTCGTCAGTGGATATTATTGATACCAACAATCACATTGTCACTGCTGGACCATCCATGGCTGTTCCTCGACAATTATGTGCCAGTGCGGTTATTGGTCACCGCATCTTTGTCGTTGGAGGCCGTAATGAGCATGGCAATCTTGACTTGGTGGAGTATTTGGACGGCACAACACCCTTTGACAGTGATGAGACTGAAAAGGAAACTGGCTCGACGTTCATTTTTTTCTCACCCACCTGGACCACTCATTCTGATTTGGTGCTTTCCAATGCACGAAGGTCTTGTGCTGTGGTTGCCGTGGGATCTTGTCTGGTGGTGGCGGGAGGACGAGCCGATTCAACCGTGCAAGTCTTGGATACGCACCGCAACCACGTGTGGAATCTCCCACCATTCGCGAATTCTCGCAGTGGTTGCAGTATGGTGACTGTTGCCAACCATGTTGCCGTGATTGGTGGATCTCAGAACCCTACCTGTGCGACATTACCACTACTGGACAAGCATACGTGGTGTTTTCGTCGACTCTGTGAGCAGCAACTTAACGGATGGCATCATTTTCGGGAAGGAATGGGCATCGGAGATGCTCATTTTCCCCCCTTCACTTCCTCGACAACAGCTCGTAAACGCGCAAGGTCCAAGACGCACCGTGGTGATGACGGGAAGGATGGAACTTGAAATTTGCAACGTATTTTTGCATGTATGTCCTAACATTAGCGGAACTCTAGCATTTATCATTTTACTCTCAAACAGTAATTGTATTGTTTTCTTCATGCCATTGCGACCACATAATTGGCGACCCGACTGCAATGCGGTGCCACAAAACAAAGAGATTTGTCTGGTCTTTTGTTGTTGGCGTGAATCCTGATCTACTAGTTGGTCAATACTGGAGGAGGATTCTCGTTCCAAGAAAGACAGAAGCATAACATCGTACTAGGTAGTGCTCTTCTTTGTTGTTGTTGTTCTTTGTTACACTACGCCTCCTGTTGCGAATCAAAAACCAAGGTACGATTTCTAGTTTGTTGCGATGAAAGTTGTCGTTGAGAGTATGTCATTCTTCTTTCGTCCAGTGTGACAAGAACAAATGCGGTCTGGTTGTTGTAATTGTTATGGGGATCCGTCGTGGTTTCTTGTCCGATCCCGGGCCTCCAAACACACAGAGTCAAATCCGTGGTGCACGTTCCGCGCACTCTCATCTCTGGGTCTTGACTCGCCCACAACACATTCCCGCCGTGTGGCCGGTTTGCCAAAAAAATCCATTGTGGGACTCCAAGTATTGTCAAAAGGTGGACCAAGCCTCTTTCAACTCGGGGTACTGGTGCAACACTTGGAGTGTCAAGAGGAGGCATTGGTGAATCCAATCCGGCATTTCGGTACTACACAAAAGGTGACTACAATACTACTCGTTTGGATGGTTGTTGGTGCCCAATAAAAGGCGAGGTGGCGCTGGGACAAAGGTCCGTGCGCTTTTTGTCGTGCTGGATAGACGTGTGGTGTTGCTGTTGGGTGGCGATGGTGTGTTGTTTGTTGTGGACATCTGCTACCGCTGTGTTCGATGCGGACCTTTTTTGTAGAGCAGGGTGGTGAGATGTGTGATGGCTAGATGGTGGTTCGCATGGCTGCGAGCGGGGCGACGGTTTGGTGATTTTACTGGCGAGGCGGGCGATGTGTGGTTCCCCTTGTTGGCTCCGCCAAGCCGCTATCCGGTACTAGTTCCTCGCTTCTCATCCAACGGTCGTGCTTCCTCAACGATCTCGTGTGCAAACTCACATCCAAATAGATATAACACATTTATTACTATGCATACCAATACTATGGGGGGGGGGGGCTATGCCCTCCACCCTCCTTTCCCAAGGTAGGCGAGAATCGTGATTCGCTCCAGTCATGTCAGGACTCGGATCCTGGCATGGTCTGTCCGTTACGCGCGAGTGTGAATCCAATCAAGAATCCATCCCAATCCAAACCCCAGTACGGAGCCAGAGACACCTCGAAATATCTTCACAAGTTCTCTGCCGTATATTCCATGAGCTGCCAAGCCCTGGTCAACGTTTGGAGGATTTCATACATGATTATCATCAGGCAAGCTGGCAACGACAAGCGAGCTAGGCCAACTCCGAAGAGTTGAGCCGAGCCAATTCCCCCATTTCGGTCATGCAAGTAATTTCTCTTTCTTGTCTTCGTCTTCTCTGCTTCGCTGCTTCTTGTTGTCCTTGCTCTTACTCCTCTCTTGTTTCTCCATTCTTACATTCCGGCTGAGAATTGAATCAAGGCTTCCACTGCAGTCTTCGCGTCGGAGTATCTCTCCAGCATTGTCATTCCGGGCAAGACTCCTCGGCTCCGAATGTGTTTCCGCCATCTATTGTTCATTTCAATTACCTCGGTCTTGATCTTTCGGTTTTGTGCAGTTGTGGTGGCTCCTCGTCTGAAAGATCGCCTCGCGCTGTACACCTCATCGACTTTGATATTGTCCGCCATCAAGTCTGGTCTTCGATGTTGAATGCGCTTCCATAGACTATGGAACAGGTGATCCAGGTCTCCCACTAGCGCTCGTCTGGTTTTTCCTGTCTTGTCTGTTCGGCGAAACATGGGTCCTGAGGTTACTTTCCTCAGTTCCAACTCTTTGATAGCACGTCCGATCCATACCCGTATTTCTATTCCAGATCCTGTCTTGATGGCCAGCGGTTGGATGTAAAGGCAAAAGGTGCCGTCCGTCTGCTTGAAACGGCCAGCGAGTGCCAGAGGGATGTGCGGAGCAGGTGTGTAATTAATGCCCTCCATCCAGTATTTTCGCAGCAATCCAACATCAACCTGCGGTATTTCTTCGCCTCTTAATGCCGCACAGAATCCAATTACCACCAATGCACCGGTAAGAGCTAGCTCCAGTCGTCATTGTCCTTGTGGTGATTTCTTCCATTCCCCCTCCAAGATATCCAATCCACAGTGAACTTCGTCTAACGTAACTGCTCGGTCTGGAATCCAGACGTCACCCATTCTCCGGTGACACCCAGCCATAAATCTTTTGAACCACAGGGAGTTCGTGGGACTGGCAGTGAACATCATCGATGATCGGTCGCTTCCTCCCATGGTCGACAATCCAGTGTATCCTGGCAACGTGTGAGCAAAGTTGGACACCACTGACCTTACTTTTCTTGCCGTCTCGTATTGTATGTGTTTTGCGTTTCTTCCAACACTCAAGGTTTTCATGAGCATCAAGCTGGCGATCCCAACCCCCTGGGTGTCGCCGATTGGGAATGGGCCACGCTCGGGCAATGGCTCATCAAGCCCAATTGACTCGCCCAAGTTTCGCAAATTCTTCATTTCTCTTGTGTTCTTCTCTACGGTTGATCTTTCTCTCGACCAAAAGGAATCTAAAATTGCTCGACGGATGCACACCGCTAACAACATGTCTTGCTCCGAGTCTTCTCTGGCATATCGTCCCTTTAAGTTATAAAAAGTGCATGAGTCGCACTGAAAGGGGCACATGAGATGGTCTCCATCTCTCGCTTCTCTGAAGCGATTTTCGTCATCTTCCAATTCGCCATGTCCCTCTGTATCCAACAATGCATCGTCCAAATCGCCGGCCTCCAATATGGGAAATCTGTCTCGGTCATCTTGGCGATAACAACCGGCATGCCAAACGCTTGTGCACAATTTACTCGTACCCCTGGTACGTCCATAATTTGCGCAAACAACGCCCATCAGTGGGTGGACCGGATGCCCACATTTCAGACAGGGCAGTTCTTGTCTCATCCAATACTCTGTTTGCTTTGGAGACTTGCCATGGCCTGGAAGATAAATGAGGGCAAACAAACGCAGCTATTAGAGGTTCATGTTGCTCTTTGCTCCAGATGTCACAATCAACCGGAATGGTGAAGACAAAGTCTGCAACCTTTCCCAGTTTCTTGCGCCAGCGATTGCTCATGAGCGCTGGACAAACGAAAATGTGGGCATTGTCGGGGCGTATGTGGTTCGAATCGCAAAGTAAGTCTACTGCGACGTCGGCTATTGCGGGCGGTGGCGCCCAGACGAATCTTCCGCGCTCGAAACCCTTGTCATACCAATCTTGTGGGTCCAGAAGATTCCAAAACCCCGTTCCTGACGTTCTGATAAGCCAATCGACCACACCAGGCTGTCTCTCTTCACACGACTTGTTCAAAGGTACGTAAAACAGCATTGAATTTCCCGACATGACTCCTGTCATTAAGTCACCTCTGGACAGTCCATCTGTGCCTTGAGATATCATCCGAGTACCCGCCACCCAGACCACTCGCATGAAAATGTTACCGTTCATCTCTAACTTTCTTGCTCTTAGAACCAGTTCAAACAGCAGTCTTGTTGAGGAGGTTCCTCGATAGAACGCGGCCTCGGCTGTCGAGTTGTCCGTGAACATAAATACTTCCGTCCCTTGTTTCAAACTGCCACATGCAACCAAGGACTCTAGCCGCAGAATCAGGTTATAAAGTTCTCTGAAATTTGACGACCGAGCGCCATATTCCCGGGTCCATAACCCATGTTCAGTTTCAACATCATCCGAGCCGTACACCCAAAGGGATGAGCCGAATCCTTCGCCCGAGGCATCCCCGAATATAATTACTACGCTTGCTCCCTTCTTTGGTCTGGCCAAGAGCTTTGGAGGTTGTTCAGAGGCTGTTAAATCGGACATTGCCCTGACGTCGTCATCAAAACAACGAGCCTTCCTTACAGTCTTTGGCGCCGGTCCTTGGACGATCTTCCTATAACCTCAGCGTCATTCAAAAGCTCGTTCCGTTCCTTCGATTTCAACCTCCAGCCTTCCTCATCTCTGTCGGGTCTCCACGATTCAAGGGTAAGATGAACTCCCTTCAAGTACGGTACGAGACTTTGGTAAGTCAAGGACACGTAGACCAGGAACCCTCTTATCTTCTCTAACTCTTTTCGGTCGATCTCCTTTTCGGATTTCGACCATTCTCTCAACGACGCTATGTGGTTGCGTGTCTTATCACATCGCTCTTGGGAGACTGTCTTGTATATCGCATCGTCTGTGGTTTCTACGACAGCACCTGCCCACGCTCCTGGTGACCGACTTGGCGGTCTTCGTTTCCTAGCCGCGTCTTGGAGGCCGAAATGTGCGGATCCTTTGGCCATGGTGCTTGCGGCCAACCAGGCCTCTTCTTGAGTTGGTGCGGTTTCTCTGAGGTCGTCCACATACGTGTGGACATTAATTGCAATTCGTCCATCCTCTCTGAGTTTGCAAATCCATGGCTTGGATGGGTCATAATCGTTGTTCCCAGGAAGATTCAGCCGAACTTCGGTCCATCGGAAAATGTTGTCCGGGTCTGTTCGACACCCAAAAACAATTCGCTTGACTCTTTGTGAACATTGGGTTGTTTGATATGGGGAAACGGTTACCCCCATGGCACATCGCACCCAAGTTTCCCACTTTCGCTTTCCTTTGGTACCGCTCTCGTCTTCCATCTCTTCTGGAAACAGGGTGGTAAGGTCGACGCCAGTGTACTTGCGGATTTCGGGGTGTATCCAAAAATTTAGGAACATCTCCCCGAAATCGTTGTCGGCTGACCAGGTACACGCTTCTACCGTCCTTAACATGGTGTCGACCGTTGCTAGTCCGAACCAAGGAGCGTGCAACGCGTGGTTCAAGCCACTTTTGGTGCCGTCGTACACCATTTGTATATCATCCGTCCCCTTAGGGACTGAGAAGAAGCTTGTGAGCGACAGAATACCTGGACGTGGTGCGATGTATCCTCTCTGCCTCACTTTCCCAATCTTCTTCTTTTCTAAATTCAGACTGATGGGGTCTGGGTTTGGTCGCTGGGGAATTCGGTATCTAGGCGGAGGTCCTGTACATTGGCTTCACTCCGTCTCGCATTTCAGTCATCCAGGTAAGGTCCGGCATTCTCCAGAAAAAGGGTGACGATCCCTGATCCCAGTCCCACCATGAAGCGAGTGCAGAATGTCGCAGAGCACTCAACCCTGATTCAATCGATGCCTTTCTTTCCCTGTCGTCCATCTTTTTGCAGTGCAACCGCCACCAAGTCCAAAAGTCTTGTGCGACTACTCGCTTCCAGTAACGGAGTGCTCCTCTGCGAATTATGTCCAACGCATCGATCGCTTCTTTCACTTCTGGAGCCGTCTCAAAAGAATAGTGGCTCAGTATGCGATCGTTCCACAGGTGATACGGAATTGAGGCGTCGTCCGACTTGGTTGCCTTTAGATTTCGGTCCTCTTCCCTTTCTTCCAGATTGGAAACAACAATCAACGATGGATCTATGTCGTCAGGAGAAACCACTTCGCCGTCGTCCTCCTTCATTCCATAGTGGTCCGTCGTCGATCTTTTCGAGTCCGACTCTGAGTTGCTTTCGGGAGAAAGCACTTTTGAAGTAACACCTTCAGAAAATCTTCGCAACAAATGTGCCACCTGAATCCGTGTTTTGAATGGCGGACCGATCTTAGCAATCCAGCGTTCCAGTTCGGAGTCGGTTGCTCGTTTACTCAACACTGCGGGGAAGTCAAGACCCAAAGCTAACTCCCGTATCCCCAACTTGCGTGATACAAAGCCCGTGGGAGAAAAGACGCTAGGCAGTATATGTTCCTGCCATCGATCCACCTTCCAATTTAGTTTTCGATCCAACAATTCGGCGGATCCAACAATTTTTGACTTTGGACGTCCATGCAGCATGGGATCAACAATGCCCCGGACTGTTGTTGACGACAGTCCTGGCTCGATGGATCCTTCCCACCATTCTTCAAACGATCGACTCGTGCTTTCTTTCGGGCACATCCTCGTCGATATGAACATCCAATCTACATTGGTGGTGACGCCTCCCAAGATGCCGTGGTCCAGTCTCAACTTGGCCGTCTTCCAATAGTCAAGTGAAGAAGGAGGTCCAGCAGACGCTCTGCTTTTCCACCAGATGACGAACTTTGGTCCATCTTGAACTAACCAAACAGGATGGTGTGGTCCGGGAGAGACATCGTCGAAGAACACAATATCAGCCTTGTTCCAGTGCTTCTCATCTTCTTGACGATGTGTCGTTTTGTTTTGCCAAACCGGCTTCATCTTTCCATTGGAGCTCCGCTTGGACCCAATTATTTGAGGCTTCTTCGTTACAAGCAATGAGGACCATTGTTCCGAGGCCGTCTCGCAGATCGTGGCGTCGGATTCCTCTATCCTGTCAATCCATATTACCTGTCCCAAGGTCGTCACAGCCCAAAACCAGAACGGGGTAGAGCGACAAACTATTCCAATTTTGTGTTCTCCTGCACATGCCTTGAGCACTCCTTGCTTTTTCTCCAAAACTCCCGCATCGCAGATCGTTGAAGAAGAATTGGCTATAGCCACCTTATCTTCGCTATCTTTCTCGCTGAGAGGTGTCGCCATCGATGTGGGTGATTTTGAAGCAATCGACTGTTCTCTTTCCTTTCGCTTTCTTCCCGAAACGGTCGTGGTGGCGATGAGAAGAATAGCTTGTCAGTTTCCTTTGTTTTTCGCGTCCGCTCCTGTTGCCGCCTTGTTGTTCCCTCCCCCACTTTTCTTATTCGTCGAAGCAACTACCTGGTTTATGGAACGTTGGACCTTCTCCAACCGTTCCGAAAACTCGAGCTGAAGAGAATCAAACTTCGATCGAGGGGTGGAGAATCGAATTAGGTGCTCATGCAGTATGAGGGCAATCTTGGGATGCCCACTGAACTCATGAGCCCTGTATTCGCGCATCACCTCGTGGGCTCGTAGAGTGCCCCAAAGCATACCACCCGTCGTATTCGTAGCTCGTCCAGGGGCCCGCGCATCACGTAGACTTTTAAAGACTGCTCTAACGCAGTGCGATATTAGCACCCACACTTCATGCTCACTCGCATCACTTTCTTCTTTTATTTCTCTGTGGTACCGAACCATCCAGTGGCATAGGTCGTCCCAGAACGTTTTGCTTAACAACAAAAGTTCTTTAGCCACGCTGGACGGTTCGGAACCAAACGCAAACAGTTCTCCGATGGCCTGTTCAATGGTCTTACGGCCATCCTTCACGTAGTCCAAGATTCGCTGGTGGATTCCTTCCCGACCCGAAGGAGGGTGGAAGTCCACAAACTTGGGTACTCCAGCTAAGGCTCGCGAATTCGTTGTGAGCGACGAATCGCTGCCCTTGCCCAGTAGAGGCGGGACTTCCAAGTCAAAAGAAGCAATGAAGGCTGTATGGTAAGGTGTTTTGTCCTTGACCTTAGCCGTCGTCGCTCGTTGGTTAGCGGCGTGTCCTTCGTCAAGACTTGCGTCCGATGTCGCCAAAGAGAGAAGGGAGACAGCATCTACGAAGACGTGTGGGTCCCCATCTGCACCATGCAGCAACAACCGTGAGTCACAAAATTTCCGCGAAGAGAAAACAATAGAACCGACGATTATAGAATCTGATTCGGCCTGATCTTGTAGGTCCTTCACGTCTGCTTTTAGCTGCTTCAATTCTTCTTGCAGCGCGACCAAAGCAACAGACGGAACAGGTCCAGATCCACTGGGGATTGCTGTCGTCGGGGGAGCAACCACTGGTCGACCAGCACCTGCTCCCCAGGCGAACATGGGAGTCTGACCCATCGTTGGTGCAGTCGGAGTCCCTGTAGGTCCCACATTTTCGAGGGTGGCTACCCGCGTCTTCAAATCCGACAACTCTCCATCCCATTTGCCACCAGGATCCATTGTTGTTAACGATGATCTCGAGAGCAGTTTCATGGTTGGATCGATGAAGTGGTTACAAAAATCTCCACTCGTAAAAAACTGTTCAATTTGCTTCCGGCAAAGCTTGTCCACTTCGCTCGAAAAATCGTCAACATGATCTTCCAAAACCAAGAGTCGTTGGTGGACCTCTGGATGGACGTTCGCCGACGATTCCTTCTGTTTGATATCCAAAACAGTCTGACTCATGGACTCCACCGTCTCTGACAACTGACCCAGCAGACCAAACGCCGACAATGTACCAAAAGCAGCCGGTCTCTCACCCAACAGCTCGTGAAGGACTGACAACTTCACGTGTATCTCGTCCAACTGTTGATCAACGCGAGAATGGACTCCACGACGCTTTGATTGTTCTTCCTCGACAGCTCCCTTCAGCACGGCCACGTTCGAAAGCAAGTCCTTCCAAGCACCTTGGGAGAGGTTCTTAAACGCAGATGTAGGCTGCGTCCCAAGTTCATGTGGAACCTTTACGAATGATAAAGAGGAAGTGGACACGGACGATCCCATCGACGACGAAGGGGACAACTTGCGATCAACATCCATCTCGTCATCCTGAATCGGAGGCAGCTTGACCTTCTTTCGAGCCGGAGTAAACACAAACTTGATTTCAGATTTAGTGGTCTCAAGCAGATCAGCTACCGTTCGTCCATCGATTGCATCCTGTCCTGAAGACATGAACGTATCACGAATTGCCGAGAATGTGGCCTGCCAACTTTCAAGACTTCTTGGGGATGTTTCGAGTTCGGACCATTCCGCATCTTGAATGTAGGAACCAGGCAGAACCGGAGAGGAGAATATGGTGCTTGAAGAATCAGCGTCGTTCCCGCTCGCGCCCCGAATAAACATACAATGGGATTCCTCCCCTGCTAACGCCATCCAGGCCATCTTCTTGGAAGTATGGGAGGCAATAGTACAATCCTGACGGAGACAGATTCGCTGCCCCGACCCAATTACGCCTCACCTGACGACCCCACAGAGGGCAAGGATTCCGAAGTCCCAACCCAATCAAACTTCATGGTGAAAAAGAAGAACACAAGACGTAAGAGTGGTTGGCACGGTCGACAGGGAGGAAAAAGAAGCCAAAAGAAAAAACCATAACAAAACACTGGGTGATCAGATCCGTGTATTCACTGCAGTTGCGTCCTTTCGTCAACCTATGAACTTCTTGTTCGTTTTGTATTTGGTTGGGGAAGTATCTTCCAACTTCACCCAACCAATCCTGACGTGGAGGTGCAATCTCGTTGAGGGACACGTCATTCATCTTCGTCGCTCGTCCGTCGGTCCCTTCTTGACCTGAGGGGTACGGTGCGGATAACGAGGCCAATCAGAAAGCCCCAATACGTCAGCATAGCATCGTCCAACCCGGATTTGACGTCATATTTCAACTTTTGTTTTGCAGATGGTAAAGGATTGGCCTCATGTAGCCACTCACCTTGCGACGACCGAAAGTAAAATAATAACACAACACAAATGATCGTCCACACTGTGTGATTCTCTGTTCCACAGGACCATGTCGTCCTTCCCATTCTCCGCGTCCTCTCAAATGCGGCATCGTTGGTCGCAACCACAGAATCCAAAAACTCCTGGTAGTACCACACCACAACAACAAGGGCAGCGACGAGTGACTCTACCAGCCGTACGAAAAGCAGCATTGGTGGTGGTGTCGGTGGCGGCAGTGTTCTTGCTGTTGGAGTTGTACGGATATGTTAACATGGACCTGCGAATCTATGTCCAACCATCCAAACGAGGAGAACAACAACTGACACATCCTTTGGTCCAATCAAATCACAACGTCCAGCCAACCAAGAAACAACCAGACGAACGAGGAACCATCCAACAGTCGACCAACAGCAGTTTCTCCTCCACGGGCGAGTCGACGTCGACTCCGTGGTTCCATCGAACCTTGACCATGGTCGTTCGCATGAAGGGTCAAATGAGCAATCAGCTCCTGTTTTTGGCGCATGCGCGGCAGATTCAACACACTCTGGAAGCGGCCGTGCCCGGTCTTGTCATTCGCGTCCTGGCACACAAGGCCCACAAGGTTCTCCCCCAGTGCTTTCCGGGAGTGCGGACCATGGACTTTGTCGGTTCGGACAATGACTCGGAACACTTTGGGCCGATTCAAGAGGCGCAAACCAAGTGGCTCTCGGGACGAAACAAGGGCGTCAAAGAGTTGTACAATGTCAAAACGCCGTCTCAAATTCAGTTGCTGCGAGACTTGTTGAAGGAACAATACGAGGCTCAACAACAACAAGAGCGCTCACGTGGAATTCCAAACAAGGCCACCCACGACGTTCCCTTGCCATCCTCGGTTCCCGACGACAATCCCTACTCGATCCCCTTTCTCTCCGTGTCCAAATTCCTGTCCCCCTCTGTTATTTTGCAAGATCAAGAGTTGTACTATGATCTTCGGCACTGGTTCCGCATTGATCCGTCGTGTTGTGCCCAGCGACCCAATGACAATGAGACGGTCTTTCATTTTCGCAACTTTGTGACGGAATTTGAACGAATCAACCTCTCCAACCCGAAACAGCGGTATCGGGAACTGACGCCAGCCGATACCGCGCAACACTTGTTTGGTCCACCGCCGCCGCCAAACTTGTCCCAATCTCCATTGGGCAACAACAACAACAACACCAATCACACCCACAGTGCTAACCAAATGGCGATTATCAGTCGGTATCCGAGCACAGCGACGCCCTATGCGCAAGCGTTAACAGACCAGGGATGGATGGTACGAGTGATTCAAAATCAATCGGGCATTCAAGACTTTTGTTTGGCCCTGTCGACGAAAGCCACATTGGTGGGTGTGGCCCAATCGACGTTTGCCCAACTGGCGGGGTTGTTGGGCAATGCCTCGACGGTACGCTGGTACTATTTGACGGAAACCATGGGAGACCAGGCTTCCGCATCTACCTGGTTTCAGTACCATCCAACGAATACTCCAAACAACCGCAAGGACAACTTGGACTCGTCCGTCGCTGGGGGCGGCTTGGTGGAACAAAACTGCACCTTTTTGGCCCTGGACCCCTCGATGCGGGATTCTCCCCGGCGAGAGTTTTGCCACCAACTCGTTTCTCCGTCCGGAACCATGACTGGGAAATCCTTGCAACAACAATCCAATGCCTTGTTGTAGTGTATCCAGTTCGGATGCCTTGTTGTAGTGTATCCATTTTGGATCCATGAACTACGACTCGGGGTTGCGGCACGAGCGGTCGCAGTGGTACCTACCTAGAACATCGCACGGTCCTACGCAATTCGAACCAAACCATATATTTTCTATGCGCGTGCGTGTTATATTATGACAAGTCATAATTGGATCCAAGACGAGTTTGGTTCGTGTGATGTGCCCGAAGGACGGCTGCCATGTCGTGGAGATAGGCGGGAGATTGGACATACTTCGATACCGGGCCTCGTGGCTTTTTGATCCAAAAACAGTGGGTCCGGACGTGGTGTACATCTCGACGTGCCCGCTTATCGCGGGGACTGGCCCCATAACACATGCCAGACGTGTTTCCCGTTTGCCAATAGCCATTGTGGGGACGCAATGCGTGTCGAAACTGGACCCAGGCCTCTTCAAAATCAGGGTCACTCAATACTTGCAGTGTAAACATGCATTGGTGAATAAAATAGGGCATTTCGGTACACACGTTCGTCTGGTTCGAAGTGGTGTGCACCATGTGCTCCAGGTGCTGGGTATAGGCGTGCATCCACCGGTGCATCACCAGACTGTTCGGTCGCGAAACCAGGAAATAATTGTCCAGCATGCGGTCCTGGCTCATTTGTTGGTGGGTTTTTGTCGTTTCCAAGTGACTGTCTCGCACATGACAGGTATTGTGCCGCAACGAAAATATCGACTCGAAGATATTTCCGGCATTAGCATCTCGGGACGTTGTGTGCTGTTCTTTGACAACAGCGCCGATCGAATTGCCGCTGTCAAGGTGAATCAGAATCGTCGCCGCGGCAAGGTCTCGTTGAGCATGGAGGGGTACGCCCGTGTGGGTGCCAGGTACCATGAAGACAGTGGCTCCCACGGGTCCATGGCAATGTCGGGGGGCAAAGTCGCTCTGTCGAATGAAGTCGACCACAATTGCTGGCTGTTCGATATTGAGTCCGTCTGTTCCGATGCGCGCCTGGACAAACGCGATGGCAATCGTCGACTGTTTTTCGGCGAGCGACATGGCGACGACGACGAGGATGCGGCCACTCGGCAACAATTGGCACGACAGCTAGCACTGGGAAAAGTGGAATTTCCTCCTTTTGCTGGTTTCCCACCGAAACGAAAAAAGCGTCGTCTCGGAGCCTTTGAGAGTGGCGGTTTCTCGTTAGAAAGCAATGAGGTACCGGATGATGATATTGGGTTTTGGATAACAGATAGAGACGACGGCCAAGGGAATGGAGGACCGGTGGCCCACGCCATGTATGGGAAATGGCTCGTGGCCGGATACCTCAATGGGTCCATCGTCCGAGCTCCGCTCCTCCCCGACGAATTCGACGTGCCTCCGGAAAAGATGGGTGGTACCAACGGCGTCGTTTCGTGCTCGCGTTTGCCCAGCGATGAGTGGTTTTGCCCCGTCTTGCAGGCACATGTGGACAGCGGTGATGATGATGATGACGACGACGACGATGTGGACAGCGATGATGATGATGACGATGACGACGATGAATGACCTCGTGGATTACGAGGAGCTCGTGACTGTGGCATTCAGTAAGCTCGATCTATCTATCGGAACATAGCACACAAGACTCCTCAGGGCCCTTCTCCGCTACTAGAATAAAAGTGGTTTGGATTCTCCTTCTTCTGGCTCGCTTCCTCTCATTGTTTGGATTCTCCCCATGCGGCGTTGCATTGCATTCGAACAAACACAAACGCACACGCGCGCTATCACCATGTCTGGGGCAGAAGTTGCTTCCATCATCAATAGCCGTTGTACTACAGGCCACATTTCGTCATTAGAGAATTACTCCTAAATTGGATCCATACATATTAATGGTTGACCTTTTTATGGTTTTCATTGTCTTGCCAAAAAGTTTAGTTCTGTATGGAATACCTTCCTGTACCGCATATCCAAAGTATGTCAATCCACATTCTTGTCCAATGCTTCCGAAACCTGTTTCATATAATCGTCGGTCCGTTGGTATTTCCGACCTAACATATACACCACCGTAACTTATCTCGCAGTGCCACAGCCATTCTCGAATGTCACCCTCATCATGAAGAGTACAATGACACAATCTTCATCGTCCAGTGCTCTTGACAAGGCTTTGAGACCCACATTGGTAATCTGGGTAATGCCAACGGTGGTTTTCAATCAAGACGACAACATCACCCATTGGCAAAATGTAGCAGCCACCGGTCCTGAGACCCACCTTGGCGAACGGAGGCCATTGAGCCAGTGCGATATGCGTCTGCCACAATCATTGGACCACATGCGCGAGCATTGCTGACAACTGGCGAAGACGGCACGAGACGGTTTTGGCTCTCCAAAAAAGATGATTGATGGAGTTGGTATCAATAATGGCATAGGGGACCAACCCTTGCGATCCAACCACATCCATGTGACATTTTCGAAAGCGATCCAAAGAAGACGAATGCAGGCGTCTGCTGCTAATGCAGCACGGGAAGCGAGTCAGAATGGGATGAATGACATCATGTTCCTTCTGGTCCATCATGTCGTCGGATTCTTGTTTTTGTGTAGTTGTACTTGTGGTCTTGCTTCCTTCACTATATGATGCGCACTCGCATCAAGAAGAACACTTTTTCTGTTCATTGCATCAAACGAAGACCACTCTCTCTGTTGTTGTTGTTGTCGTCGTTGTGAACAGACTGTATAGGACCAAGGGAATTATGGTGTTCCATAAATGGCGTGGGACGAGATGACTTGGAAATTAGGGATTGTCGATCTGTGGACCTATTCATCATACAAAAGGACCTCTTCATCACAAATGTCGCTCTCTTTTCTCGTCCCTCCTTACAGAAGATACTTTTGGGGGCTTGTCATGAATTCTATGTGCGATGGATTGCCCTTCACCATCGTACGCAGGACAGGCACACCTTTTCTCCGGCAAAGCTTCCACGCTCCACGCGTTGCTCTATTACAAATTACAAATACTTCTCGTGCCGCCATTTCTTGTCGTCGTTGTAAAGCGCCGTGACCATGACAAGAACACTGAAAGAACGGGCATGGCAGTCGGGCCTTGTTCTTTTGGAAGAGACAGCACAATGGAACTTCGAGGACTGGCCTCCTCTCCAGGGTGGATGGCGTTTGGATCATGCTTCGGTCGTACTGGACCATCCCGATACGGAAAACGATAGCAACAATAGCAGGGGGCAGACGGTCGTCGTGTTGGGAGGATGGCAACAAGGCCAAGGTACCACGGATTCAGTTCTTGTATTGAATCTGTCAGACCCAGACAAGCAATGGCGAGAAGGACCACCCATGAGCAAGAAACGTGACGATCATGCCGCTGTTGCTTGCAATGGCAGCGTGTACGTGATGGGAGGATACAGGCGAGGACCTTTGGATTGTATTGAACGAATTGATGGCAATGATTTGCTTCGATCATCCTTAACAACCAACACCACTCAGGATAGTCATTGGACAACATTGACATGTCGCTTATCAATGGGGCGATCAGGATGTTGTGCTGTCGCGGTTCACAACCGATACATGGTTGTAATGGGTGGCTATTACAACCATCAATTTTTGTCGTCAGTGGATATAATTGATACCAACAATCACATTGTCACTGCTGGACCATCCATGGCTGTTCCTCGACAATTATGTGCCAGTGCGGTTATTGGTCACCGCATCTTTGTCATTGGAGGCCGTAATGAGCATGGCAATCTTGACTTGGTGGAGTATTTGGACGGCACAACACCCTGTGACAGTGATGAGACAGAAAAGGAAACTGGCTCGACGTCAATTATTTTCTCACCCACCTGGACCACTCATTCTGATGTGGTGCTTTCCAATGCACGAAGGTCTTGTGCTGTGGTTGCCGTAGGATCTTGTCTGGTGGTGGCGGGAGGACGAGCCGATTCAACCGTGCAAGTCTTGGATACGCACCGCAACCACGTGTGGAATCTCCCACCATTTGCAAATTACCGCAGTGGTTGCAGTATGGTGACTGTTGCCAACCATGTTGCCGTGATTTGTGGATCTCAGAACCCTACCTGTGCGACATTACCACTACTGGACAAGCATACGTGGTGTTTTCGTCGACTCTGTGAGCAGCAACTTAACGGATGGCATCATTTTCGGGAAGGAATGGGCATCGGAGATGCTCATTTTTCCCCCTTTACTTCCTCGACAACAGCTTGTAAACGCGCAAGGTCCAAGACGCACCGTGGTGATGACGGGAAGGATGGAACTTGAAATTTGCAACGTATTGCAGTATGTCCTAACATTAGCGGAACTCTAGCATTATCATTTTACTCTCAAACAGTAATTGTATTGTTTTCTTCATGCCATTGCGACCACATAATTGTTCTTCATGCCATTGCGACCACATAATTGGCGACCCGACTGCAATGCGGTGCCACAAAACAAAGAGATTGGTCTGGTCTTTTGTTGTTGGCGTGAATCCTGATCTCTACTAGTTGGTCAATACTGGAGGGGAGGATTCTCGTTCCTAGTGCTCTTCTTTTTTGTTGTTGTTCTTTGTTGCACTACGCCTCCTGTTGCGAATCAAAAACCAAGGTACGATTTCTAGTTTGTTGCGATGAAAGTTGTCGTTGAGAGTATGTCATTCTTCTTTTGTCCAGTGTGACAAGAACAAATGCGGTCTGGTTGTTGTAATTGTTATGGGGATCCGTCCTGGCTTCTGGTCCGATACCGGGCCTCCAAACACACAGAGTCAAATCCGTGGTGCACGTTCCGCGCACTCTCATCTCTGGGACTGGACTCGCCCCACAACACATTCCCGCCGTGTGGCCGGTTTGCCAAAATCCATTGTGGGACTCCAAGTATTGTCAAAAGGTGGACCCAGCCTCTTTCAACTCGGGGTCCTGGTGCAGCACTTGGAGTGTCAAGAGGAGGCATTGGTGAATCCATTCCGGCATTTCGGTACTACACAAAAGGTGACTACAATACTACTCGTTTGGATGGTTGTTGGTGCCCAATAAAAGAGGCGAGGTGGCGCTGCTGGGACGAAGGTCCGTGCGCTTTTCGTCGTGCTGGATAGACGTGTGGTGTTGCTGTTGGGTGGCGATGGTGTGTTGTTTGTTGTGGACATCTGCTACCGCTGTGTTCGATGCGGACCTTTTTTGTTGTTTCGGAGAGCAGGGTGGTGAGATGTGTGATGGCTAGATGGTGGTTCGCCTGGCTGCGAGCGGGGCGACGGTTTGGTGCTTTTACTGGCGAGGCGGGCGATGTGTGGTTCCCCTTGTTGGCTCCGCCAAGCCGCTATCCGGATAACGAGGCCAATCAGAAAGCCCCAATACGTCAGCATAGCATCGTCCAACCCGGATTTGACGTCATTTTTCCGACGTGTCATGCTTCAACTTTTGTTTTGCAGATGGTAAAGGATTGGCCTCATGTACCCACTCAGCTTGACGAGACGACACGACTTTTGGAATGATCATCCACACTGTGTGATTCTCTGTTCCACAGGGCCATGTCGTCCTTCCCATTCTCCGCGTCCTCTCAAATGCGGCATCGTTGGTCGCAACCACAGAATCCAAAAACTCCTGGTAGTACCACACCACAACAACAAGGGCAGCGACGAGTTTCTCTACCAGCAGCCGTACGAAAAGCAGCATTGGTGGTGGTGTCGGTGGCGGCATTGTTCTTGCTGTTGGAGTTGTACGGATATGTTAACATGGACCTGCGAATCTATGTCCAACCATCCAAACGAGGAGAACAACAACTGACACATCCTTTGGTCCAATCGAATCACAACATTCCGGCCACCAAGAAACAACAAGACGAACGAGGAACCATCATCCAGCAATCGACCAACAGCAGTTTCTCCTCCACGACGGGCAACGAGTCGACTCCGTGGTTCCATCGAACCTTGACCATGGTCGTTCGCATGAAAGGCCAAATGAACAATCAGCTCCTGTTTTTGGCGCATGCGCGGCAGATTCAACGCACTCTGGAAGCGGCCGTGCCCGGTCTGTCCATTCGCGTCCTGGCACACAAGGCCCACAAGGTTCTCCCCCAGTGCTTTCCGGGAGTGCGGACCATGGACTTTGTCGGTTCGGACAATGACTCGGAACACTTTGGGCCGATTCAAGAGGCGCAAACCAAGTGGCTCTCGGGACGAAACAAGGGCGTCAAAGAGTTGTACAATGTGAAAACACCTTCTCAAATTCACTTGCTGCGAGACTTGTTGAAGGAACAATACGAGGCTCAACAACAACAACAACAACAACAAGAGCGCTCACGTGGAATGCAAAGAAACAAGGCTACCCACGACGTTCCCTTGCCATCCTCGGTTCCCGACGACAATCCCTACTCGATCCCCTTTCTCTCCGTGTCCAAATTCCTGTCCCCCTCTGTTATTTTGCAAGATCAAGAGTTGTACTACGATCTTCGGCACTGGTTCCGCATTGATCCGTCGTGTTGTGCCCAGCGACCCAATGACAATGAGACGGTCTTTCATTTTCGCAACTTTGTGACGGAATTTGAACGAATCAACCTATCCAACCCAAAAAAGCGCTATCGGGAACTGACACCCAACGATACCGCTCAGTACTTGTTTGGTCCACCGCCAACGTCAAACGTGTCCCAATCTCCAATGGAGAGCAACAACGACAACACCAATCACACCCACAGTGCTGCCAGTAGTAGTCACCGAATGGCCATCATTAGTCGGTATCCGAGCACAGCGACGCCCTATGCGCAAGCGTTAACAGACCAGGGATGGAAGGTACGAGTGATTCAAAATCAATCGGGCATTCAAGACTTTTGTTTGGCCCTGTCGACGAAAGCCACATTGGTGGGTGTGGCCCAATCGACGTTTGCCCAACTGGCGGGCTTGTTGGGCAATGCCTCGACGGTGCGCTGGTACTATTTGACGGAAACCATGGGAGACCAGGCTTCCGCATCTACCTGGTTTCAGTACCATCCAACGAATACTCCAAACAACCGCAAGGACAACTTGGACTCGTCCGTCGCTGGGGGCGGCTTGGTGGAACAAAACTGTACCTTTTTGGCCCTGGATCCCTCGGTGCGGGATTCTCCCCGGCGAGAGTTTTGCCACCAACTCGTTTCTCCGTCCGGAACCATGACTGGGAAATCCTTGCAACAACAATCCAATGCCTTGTTGTAGTGTATCCAGTTCGGATGCCTTGTTGTAGTGTATCCATTTTGGATCCATGAACTACGACTCGGGGTTGCGGCACGAGTGGTCGCAGTGGTACCTACCTAGAACATCGCACGGTCCTACGCAATTCGAACCAAACCATATATTTTCTATGCGTGTGCGTGTTATATTATGACGAGTCATAATTGGATCCAAGACGAGTTTGGTTCGTGTGATGTGCCCGAAGGACGGCTGCCATGTCGTGGAGATAGGCGGGAGATTGGACATACTTCGATACCGGGCCTCGTGGCTTTTTGATCCAAAAACAGTGGGTCCGGACGTGCTGCACATCTCGACGTGCCCGCTTATCGCGGGGACTGGCCCCATAACACATGCCAGACGTGTTTCCCGTTTGCCAATAGCCATTGTGGGGACTCGATGCGTGTCGAAACTGGACCCAGGCCGCTTCAAATTTGGCGTCCTTTAACACTTGCAACGTAAAGAGGCATTGGTGAATAAAATAGGGCATTTTGGTGCAAAGATCGGTCTGGTTCGACGTGGTTTGTACCATGTGCTCCAGGTGCTGGGTATAGGCGTGCATCCACCGTTGCATCACGAGACTGTGGGGTTTTGATACCAGGAAATAATTGTCCAGCATGCGGTCCTGGCTCATTTGTTGGTGGGTTTTGGTCGTTTCCGAGCGGCTGTCTCGCACATGACAGGTATTGTACTGTTGGAGTTGCGTATGGGTCAGGCCGCCCGCCTTGCTGAAAAAGGGGGGCACAAAAAAGTCAACGTGTCGACTTGGAATCAAGTGGTCCACATAGTCATCCAAGGGTCGCAGGGGACATATCGAGGTATCGGCATAGACACCCCCGTACAAGGCCAAGAGTTCGGTGCGCAACAAGTTGCCCAGTTTGACGGTGCAAATGCGTGTCTCATTGTTGGTTCGTTTGTTGTTGCCATGGTCGTTGATGCGAGCAAGGCGGGCCAATTGAGCAAAATTGGGCGCCAAGGTCATGGCTGTGGTCCGATCGAGGATGCGAACATCCCACGTGGGATGCAAGAGTTGCCAGGCTTGGACGCAGGCATAGTCGGCCTGATATTTGTTCTTGTGGCGTGTCCCCATATGCGCCAAATGGTCCAATCCGCGATCCCAATACAACCACAGGATTTTGGGAATCCCGTGACGTGTCGTCATGGTCGTAAGAGGCGGTGAAATTGGAGGAATGGAAACAGAGGAGGAGGAAGGGGGCGAGGATCCAATCGAGACGGGTTGGCTCGTGGTTGTGCTCGAGTGGTTGCTGTTGTGGGAGTGGATCCTTCCCACCAAAGGATCCTTCCTTGTAAACGGCACTGGAACGGTGCGATTCGTCGAGGAGTGGAGATTCAACTTGGATCGAGTCCGTCCTGCTCCTTTTTCGTTGTGTTGGACGAAACCGACGGATGGAATACCAAATTTGGTTCGGGAAGAATCCACTAGTATACTAGACTCCACATGGACACCGACATATAGATTGATGAGAATAGTCGTAGTCGTGAGGAGTGCCACGATGAGGAGGGTCGGCCGTTTGGAAAATTGCCACAACCAGGGCATCATCATTGGATCATTGTGAGATGCCAATTGTCCATTGTGACTCAAACTTCCAAAAAGGCCCATGATATTTTTATGGGGCAGTTAGAGTACAACACTATAGCATTTTCCCTTTTGGTTTTCTCTTGTGGAGGCTATGTACCGAAAGGACGACTGGGCTCCGTAATGGGTAGACTATGTTTATTTTTATGAGGACATCCAGTTTTCACTCCCATCTCACATAAGCCCCAAGTTGTTCAGTAAAATGATAATGCTCTAGAGTTCCGCTAATGTTAGGACATACTGCAATACGTTGCAAATTTCAAGTTCCATCCTTCCCGTCATCACCACGGTGCGTCTTGGACCTTGCGCGTTTACGAGCTGTTGTCGAGGAAGTGAAGGGGGAAAAATGAGCATCTCCGATGCCCATTCCTTCCCGAAAATGATGCCATCCGTTAAGTTGCTGCTCACAGAGTCGACGAAAACACCACGTATGCTTGTCCAGTAGTGGTAATGTCGCACAGGTAGGGTTCTGAGATCCACCAATCACGGCAACATGGTTGGCAACAGTCACCATACTGCAACCACTGCGGTAATTTGCGAATGGTGGGAGATTCCACACGTGGTTGCGGCGCGTATCTAAGACTTGCACGGTTGAATCGGCTCGTCCTCCCGCCACCACCAGACAAGATCCCACGGCAACCACAGCACAAGACCTTCGTGCATTGGAAAGCACCAAATCAGAATGAGTGGTCCAGGTGGGTGAGAAAAAAATGAACGTCGAGCCAGTTTCCTTTTCTGTCTCATCACTGTCAAAGGGTGTTGTGCCGTCCAAATACTCCACCAAGTCAAGATTGCCATGCTCATTACGGCCTCCAACGACAAAGATGCGGTGACCAATAACCGCACTGGCACATAATTGTCGAGGAACAGCCATGGATGGTCCAGCAGTGACAATGTGATTGTTGGTATCAATAATATCCACTGACGACAAAAATTGATCGTTGTAATAGCCACCCATTACAACGATGTATCGGTTGTGAACCGCGACAGCACAACATCCTGATCGTCCCATTGATAAGCGACATGTCAATGTTGTCCAATGACTATCCTGAGTGGTGGTGGTTGTTAAGGATGATCGAAGCAAATCATTGCCATCAATTCGTTCAATACAATCCAAAGGTCCTCGCCTGTATCCTCCCATCACGTACACGCTGCCATTGCAAACAACAGCGGCATGATCGTCACGTTTCTTGCTCATGGGTGGTCCTTCTCGCCATTGCTTGTCTGGGTCTGACAGATTCAATACAAGAACTGAATCCGTGGTACCTTGGCCTTGTTGCCATCCTCCCAACACGACGACCGTCTGCCCCCTGTTATTGTTGCTATCGTTTTCCGTATCGGGATGATCCAGTACGACCGAAGCATGATCATAACGATATCCACCCTGGAGAGGAGGCCAGTCCCCGAAGTTCCATTGTGCTGTCTCTTCCAAAAGAACAAGGCCCGACTGCCATGCCCGTTCTTTCAGTGTTCTTGTCATGGTCACGGCGCTGACAAGAAATTGCGGCACGAGAAGTATTTGTGAGCAACGCGTGGAAGCTTTGCCGCGTGTGGAAAAGGTGTGCCTGTCCTGCGTACGATGGTGAAGGGCATTCCATCGCACATAGAATTCATGACAAGCCCCCAAAAGTATCTTCTGTGCTGCGCAAGATACGACGACATAAGAGGTCCTTTTGTATGATGAAGAGGTCCACCGATCGACAATCCCTAATTTCCAAGTCATCTCGTCCACGCCATTGATGGAACACCATAATTCCCTTGGTCCTATACAGTCTGTTCACAACGACGACAACAACAACAACAGAGAGAGTGGTCTTCTTTTGATGCAATGAACCGAAAAAGTTATCTTCTTGATGCGAGTGGGCATCATATAGTGAAGGAAGCAAGGCCACAAGTACAACTACACAAAAACTAGAATCCGACGACATGATGGACCAGAAGGAGCATGATGTCATTCATCCCATTGTGACTCGCTTCCCGTGCTGCATTAGCAGCAGACGCCTGCATTCGTCTTCTTTGGATCGCTTTCGAAAATGTCACATGGATGTGGTTGGATCGCAAAGGTTGGTCCCCTATGCCATTATTGATACCAACTCCATCAATCATCTTTTTGGGAGAGCCAAAACCGTCTCGTGCCGTCTTCGCCAGTTGTCAGTAATGCTCGCGCATGTGGTCCAAAGATTGTGGCAGACGCATATCGCACTGGCTCAATGGCCTCCGTTCGCCAAGGTGGGTCTCAGGACCGGTGGCTGCTACATTTTGCCAATGGGTGATGTTGTCGTCTTGATTGGAAACCAAAAGAGTTTAAGGAACCAAAAGTGGACCGGGGGAGTCGTCGCTTGGATCCACCTGGCGTCGAGAACGTACAAGAGTTTTGTGTGTCCGGTTCCGGCAAAACGACCTACAGCCAAAATAGAGCCAAACTAGATGAGGATTTCACTACAAACAAGAAAAGCCAGTCTCGACAATGAACAAGCAATCATCATTCCTGTCCTGCTCGTGACAAGGCTTTGTTGGATGAGTTCGTGCTGCTTGTTGTCGCTTTCTGATTCTGCTGCTTATTAGTTCGAGGTACAAAGATTGTCGTGGCGGAGTGGTGACGGAACCAAGGTCACATGCACAACTACACAGAGACGAGAATCCGACGACATGATGGACCAGAAGGAACATGATGTCATTCATCTCATTCTGACTCGCTTCCTTGTTGCATTATAGCAGCAGACGCCTGCATTTGAGGAGACAAAGCAGCAAGAGGACGAACAAGAGTACATGATAGGAGCGATCACGAAGAGAGGAACGTTCATCGGCAAGATGGAATGACCGAAATCAAAGGAGAAGACGGCGACAAGACTGGCAGATTCTCAGGAATGAGCATATTGGCGGTTCCCATTGCAGATCTCGAATGGCATACAGTTGCCGTTGGCAGTACCCAGATTACCAATTTGGGTCTCAAAGCCTTGTCAAGAGCACTGGACAATGAAGATTGTGTCATTGTATTCTTCATGATGAGGGTGACATTCGAATGGCGATGGCACTGCGAGATAACTTCTGGTGGTGCGGAAATACCAACGGACCGACGATTATATGAAACAGGTTTCGGAAGCATTGGACAAGAATGTGGATTGACATAGAAGCAACCTGACGGTTTGGCGCACGAGTCAAGCCAGAAATTCTGAGTCACGACCATGTTGACTTTTTTCAATTTTAAGCAGCGGAATCGACAGAGCTCGACGAGCTCTATCTGCTGATAATGTTTGTTTTGAAAAAGATCAACACCCGGTCGAGTTATTCAGGATTTTCTGGATTTCTGGATTCTGGCAAATATCTGGTCTACCTGACACTTTGGCACCGCGATAGCCCGTACTAATTTGGACCAAAATGTTTTATACGGGCTATCACGTGAATTGAAGGAGAAAAAGAGTTCCAAATACACGTCATCATATTTCGTCATCATGACATCATATATCCGGGTACGATATGGATTTTTCTCTTTTTGTACATGCATAATAGGACGACTGAGCTCCGTAATGGGTAGACGACATCCAGTTTTCACTCCATCCAACTACTCAAGACTATCTCATCATTGACAAACTGCGCATTTGCGACATCTCGATTGCACCAATTCAACTTTTGGTGATGGTGCAGTAAGGACACAAGGTGTGCCATTCCTAATGGAGAGGGTATCTCTATAGATAGAACGCAAGCCTTTTGGATCACCATCATCGAGTCTACTGTATCTAACTACATATTACACGATGACAGCACTGTCTCGCGCCGAACCTCTTGTCCTCGAACCGGTCACGCCGGTCACAATTGGACTGGAGAGTGGGAAACTAGTCAACAAACGAGCACTGTGGGTGTGGTGGGTTCCCAGTTTCGTCAGGCACGCGCAAGCTGTTACACGGCTTGCTCCTCCTCCTCATTCTCCTCATCACTACCACTGCGAATGGTGGTGGAGGTGGACCCATAATTTTCCACCAGTTGCAACTCATGTTCTTCTTGGGTGGTCTTGGTGGTCGTGTCCTCCAATTCCTCCTCCTCCTCCTCCTTGTCATCCTCCTCCTCGTCCGCCGTGGCCGCCAAGGGAGTGCCACTGTTGCTGGGAGGATTGTTGGATTTTGCGTGCGGTTCCTCCTCCTCCGGATTGTTGTCGTCATCCGGATGTTCGTCTTCGTCTTCTTCTTGTTCGTCTTCCAAATGGTCTTGTGTTTTGGTCCGTTGCAAGCGGGGCGGTTCCGTCACGAGGGGCGATTCCGTTTGATCCTGGGCATAGTGGTGGACTTGGACCATCCACCGCAGCAAAAAGACGGCGCCCACGGCGAGTGCCAGGGCCCGCCACCGCCGCGTACTGGCCTCGGATGCATCCCGAATTGTGGCAATCTCGGCACAGCCCCAAACGGCTCCGGCCGCACCACAGACTTCCAAGACAAATTTGGTCACGAGCACTTCGGTCCAGGGGAGAATGGCCGTCTGGACGCTTTGTAGGCCGCGTTGGAGCAGGGAGCTGCGGTCGCGACGACGCCGCGGACACAACAAGCAATACCGAAACAATTCGGCCAGCCATCGCAGACCAAACACCACCGTCGTGGCCCAGGCTGCCGCCTGCCACGCATTTCGTGTCTCCTGGGTCCGGAATCCCAGGGCTTCCGAGGCCCCCCAGACGGCTCCCGCCGCACCCCACACTTGCAACAAACACTTGGCCGCAAACACCTGTATGGTAGTGTAGAGTAGTATCGTAGGGTAGTAGAGAGAGTGACACACACACACATGTGTGTGTGTATTGGAACAACCACCGGAATGGAAGAGAACCAAACCAGAAACCAGGAGAACACAAGAAGAAGCAACACAAGAACAACGAGCCAACAAAAGATGCAGTCTTGTTGGTGAGCCAGGACTATTGGAACTCGTCTCCTTTGTGTGTGTCGAATAGCAGCGTTGCGGTTTGGATTGGAAAACCAACCAAAAACCAAACAAACAAAAAATGAAACGCACCTGTGTGCCATGCATCCAATGGGAGCGTCGATGATGTCGCTTGACATAGGGAAAGTCGTAACCATGTTGCCAAAAGTGTTTGACATGCCAATACCACCGCACGGCAAACACAACGGCCGTGGCCACACTGCACCCGCGCACGACCGTAGCCGCGTGGCCCGTGGGAGAATCGCGCCAATTGATCACTTCGGCAAAGCCCCAGACGGCACCAGCCGCACCACAGACTTCCAACAACAATTTGGTCAAAACAACAGTCACGTACAAGTGCCACGACACCCGGTCCGGTCGCAAGTGCGGGGGAAGACGCCGTAGATGCGGTGGAGGGCCCCAGTAACAACAATCGTGACACGTGGCATGCCATACCCAATGCCACAGACCATGCTGTTCGTGGTGCGGCGGTCGATGGGACGGACTTTCATCCTCCTCCTTGCGAAGAGACCGGGAGGATAAGAAGGAGGAGGATGGTGGCGGCGGAGGACCAGGACGATGATGGGACGGTCGAGGCATTCTTCTTTTCTTGTGTCGGCTTCTTGTTGGCACAAAAATGATTGTCCTCGCGAACAAAACGAGTGCGCACCGGCGCAGTCGTGGGTCGTGGATGCAATGCGACGATACAAGACTGAATCCACGATACGCGCGACCCACGTGCGGTGCGCAAATCTGGCGAACCCCGACGCTCGCCCATACAAAACTCGGCACTCGCTCACGCCGGTCGGTCCGTCATGGACGTACCGCACGGCCCAAACCAAACAAAGAAGCAACCAACCGACGAGAGACAAGGACCGTGTTGTTCCAGGAACTATCTACAACACAACCCCAAACACAACAAGACGAGGAAAACGACGAACAAGAATGGCAAGCAGCACAATTTCGACGACGACAGCGACCACCAAAGAGGAAGAAGAAGCAGAACAAGGCCCTTCACACCAACCACCACCACCAGAACCAGACAGTGCGACGGCGGTCCTTCCCACCACGACAACGACAAGGACCACCCACCCGCCAAATGACGACGACGACGAACAGGACAACGACCACCACGGCAATCACACTGACCTGCAAACAGTCCAGTTTGACACATTTTCGGCCTTGCAAACTCGTTTGGTCTTGACGCCCTGGTGCGACGAACACGCCACGGGTGCGCAAGTGGTGCTCGACACCTTGCCGCAACCGGACGACCAGGACGACATCAACAACAACAGAGTCCTTGTGGTTCCAGCACAGTCTCGATTATTGCACTGTGCCAGTGCTTGTACGGGCAATGACAACAACAACCAAAACACAAAGGAGTGGCAAAATGTCAGGGACTGGGACTTTGGCGACATTTTGGCCTGGTTGCGACAGGCAACACCGCCCTTGACCTTGCACTTTGAACCACCAGTACCCACTCAACAACAAGAGCAACCACAACCACTAGAACCATCATTGCCCGTTCCTTCCACACCACAAAAGGACGACAAGATCGACGACCAGAACAACGAGACTGGCACACTGGAGGAATCATTAGTACCACCACAGTCAACCAAGAAAGAGGTGAATGACCAAGAGAAGGACGACAACTCGTTGGTTCCATCCTTGTCGTCCACCACGATTCTCCTGGAACCACCCAGGACTCACCAACGCTCGTCCTCCTTGAATGCGGCGTTGGTCGACGACGACGAAAAGAAGCAAGAACCCGAAGAGGAACAACAACAAACAGAACCAAACGAGGAACAACCGCAAACCAAACCTGAACAACCGGAACCCACCACGACACAGCCTCCATCCTCCAACACCATCACCACCAAACCCACCACCAACCACAACCACAACAACACGACAGTGGTTTCGTCGTCCTGGGTCTCGTGGGCCAGTCGATTTCAAGCCACAGCCACAGAAACAGCGACACAATGGGCGACGGAAACGTCCTCGTCCGTCGCGTTGGCCACCTCACGATGGAATACGTCGAATACTCCTACTACAGCCACTACGAGCTCCACTCCCAACAACAAGCACCACCATCCGAATGACACGAGCCGTACTGAACCACCCCCCGAGTACGGCTTGTTTATGCAAACGTCCGTCGGAACCTGGGTGTCGTGCGATACCACGACCCAAAACCATCACAAACGCAATAACAATAACAGCCATCGACGCCATTCGGAATCCAAGGTGACCAATACCAGTGTGGTTCATGTGCGACCTATCAACACGACAAGTACCACCACCACGACATCAGTCGTGGTGTTTCCACCGGGTACCTCCTTTCAATGGTACAAACAACCACCACCATGCCCACAATCGCAGTCCAACGAACCTATCCAACCCACGGGCGACCAGACTTCTGCCTCTCTATCGCCATGCAAACCGGAGGATCACGATGAATGGATCCGATTGCCCAATGCCACGTTATCCTCCCTTCAACCCACGGCCTTGGAAATTGGCTACCGGCTACAATGTCGAGTCCTGGTACCGCCCGCCACCGAGGACGACCCGGATGATGGTAGTACCACTCCAACATCCTCCCATCAACAACAACCACCTTGTCCTCGTCGTCGTGTTCTTTGCTTGGAAACCCAGTCCGTGGTTTCGGCCTGTTCCACCTTGTTTCAAGGAGCCCAACGAGCCGTGACGGCAGCTGTTCATCACAGCACTACCAATCCAGCCACCACTACCACCAACAATCACTTGTGGTTTGGAGGATGGGTCGGGTGTGGCAAGGCGCAAGGACGGGAATTTCGCATTCAATTGTGTCCCATCCAACAACCACCACAACGACAATCACCACCCGAGGAGGAGAAGGAGGAGAAGGAACCAAACAACGACAGCAACACCACCAATGACAACGAGAAACCAATGCCACAGGACCCGTCGTCACCCTCCTCCAAGGCCGATGGAGGAGCCGAACCCAGTTCCACACCACGTGCCGTGACTCCCTCGGTCGAATCCACATCCGTCATATCATCATCATCAGCATCACCCTTGTCCTTGTCCCCCTCCTTGTGGCGACGATCGTCGTCGTCGACTGCTTCGCCCTCGCGTGGTTCCCCGTCGCGACGAACCCAACCCACAAGTACCTGTGCCGGTGTCTCAATTTATCAAGTGGCCAAAACAAGCACCAACAAAACGAGCTCAGCCGCTCCTGCGGCGGGTGCTGCGACAGTCGTGATGGAAAACTTGACACCCGAGGGACCCATTCCCCAGGTCACGGCCACCATGGTGGATTATCAACAATCGAAACAATTGGTCCTCGTCTTTGATGAGAAAAAATCCGTGTCGGAATTGCCTCTTCTCTTGCAAGCCCTGTGTGACCACCACCAATCGTCGCCGCAAGACGACAACTCGTCTTTGTTGGGTGACGGTTCCTATCAATTGTGCTTGTCGGCTGGTGTGGGGACCCATCGTACGAGTCGGGAATCCTTCTTGTTGGCCCTGGGGATGCTGAATCACCACCAGGATTCCGAACCCCGTGAAGTATTGCAACCCACGTCGCTCTTGTTTCCACAAGTGGCATCCTTGTCGTCATTGCAATCTCCTGGTTTGGGTAATGTACCGAAGGAATCCAATCAGACCAGCCCCACTCCAAAACATGATAGCACCACGACGGATCACAACACCATCACTTTGCAAACTCTCTTGTCCACACCATTTCGGCCGAATGAATCGCCGTCGCAACGGCACCTTCCACCAAGACCTCCAACGCCTCCAGTCACGACCAGCAAGCAAGAGACTACTGCGCAACAGCATACTGCTGCGTCTACCAAATCCACCCTTTCGGCTTCTACTACAACTAGTACTACTACCCTCAATGAAGCTGCTTCTACGGCGAACCAGGATAATCGTATTGCGGAATTGGAACAACAAGTGCATGCTTTGCAGTCTTGCTTGTCCCAAAAGGAAACCAAATGGATGCACGAACTGGAACAAGAACAAGCCGATCACGAACGGACACGACACGAATTGCAAACTGCCAAAGTGTCGTGGCAGGAGACCAAAACTGCGCTTCGTCGGGCCGAGAAGCGACAAGAAACCCAAGAGGACTTGTTGCAACGATTGAAAAAGGACAAGGCATCGCAGGCCCAAATTTTGGAACAACAAATCCTGGTGCAACGTGAAAAAACCAATCAATGTCACGCCACCATTGCCACCTTGCAACAAGAAAAGTCCACCCTGGAGACCCAAGTCGTGGAGCGCGATACCCAATTGGCCTCTCTACAAGGATTGCAACAACAAGTGCAAGACCAAACGGGACAACTACGCGATATGGAAAAGACAATCAAGACCTTGCAAAATGACAAGGCTGTTCTGCAAGCGGGTATTGATGCCCGTGAAAGCAAATTGTCGGCCATGACAGAACTACAAGCTTCCTACACGGAATTGCAAAAACAAGTATCGCAGCAGGACCGTTTACAGGCACAGTTGGACGAGGCCTTGAAACGACACGAAGATTTCCAAGAGCAAATTCGTCGCACCCAACAACAAGTGCAAGAACAAGAAGCTCACGCGCAGACACTGTCACAAACTCTGTCGCAGCGGTCCACCCAGTTGAAAGAAGCGCAAGACCGTCTCCAAGCGTGTCGATCCGAAGTAGAGGCACAACAGTTTCAAATCCAAAAACTCAAAGCCGAACGCAACAGTTACAAACAAAAGGGTGAAAGCCTGGCCAAGGAGATTCAAGTCGTGTGCCGCAATGGACGTCTCACGGTTCAACAAGTGGTGGCCTTGGTCGCCAATGATGAAGCACGACAACAAGAAGTGTCCTTGTTGCGTGACCAAAAGCGCAAGGCGTTGTTGGAACTGGACCGATATCGAGCGGCCGAATATGCGTCTGCGAGCCACACGGCATCTGGTGGTCCGACCAGTAGTACTACGAGTACGAATGGGACTACCGCTCCTCCTCTTCCTCCACAACCAACTCCACGTACGCGACGGAGACGCATCACTGCCGCTGTAGCTTCGGCCTTGTCCGTGTCCTCATCGGCGTCCTCAAATGCAGTGGCCGAGAATCCTGCAACGGCGCAATCCCTGCAACAACGTACGGCAGAGTTGGAACGATTGTTGAGCGAATTGACCGAGTATGTGCAAGCCAAGGAAATGCAACTGCAAACCTTGAAAGAAGTCAACCAAGCATTAATGATGCAACAGCAGCAGCAACAACAACAACAAGATACCAATCCACCACAGTCTGGAACTGCAGAAGTTGCACCCCGACGAAGATCCCATCCATCACGACCCCCGAGTGCCACAGGGAATCCTTCCAACAATACTTCTCGCAACAGTCCATCCTCCTTCTTACGGAAAGGAGGAGATGTGTAAGGATGGAATTTCAGGCTTGTGTCACGCTACCACCTTTCCTCTACATTCTAGAATGGGCGGATCGTCGGAGAACACCTCATCAGCGAAGGATCCCACAACCGACCCTGTTGTATCCGTTCCCCATCTATCATGAGAAGAATGCCGATACACAATTCGTGGTCGCGGTACAAGACAGAACGGAGAGACATACATCATGATTGGATAAATCGCTCGAATCGAACAGCTACCGAGTACACCACCAAGCACGTTGAGAATCTCTCCCTCCTTGCGCACCACCAACAAAACTTCCATCACATTGTTGTGTACAACTATAGTGTGCCGTTCCAGGTGGTGGTTCTCTTGTTGTGGGGTACGCATGGTTCCTTTCTGGAGAGGGTATGTCTCTTCTCATTGTCCGGATATGGACAGGATCGTATGCCCATTCGGTTCCTCCTCGTCCTCCTCTCTTTTGGACGACGAGGAACACCCACTCGGTCACTTTCGCATAACGTAGATTTGACAGGATTGGGTCCAGCGCTTCAACTGTGGTGGCCATGTTCTTGGACGTGTGTGTGTGGTGTACCAAATTCGTAGAGTCCTTTTTTTTATATATATTCCAGTAAGGATGGAATCACCGCCAACCAACCCAATGGCATTCGCCTCTCCTAGTAGCTAGTTTCCTGGAATCCCTCTCTCTCTCGACCGCATGGCGCTCTCCTTGCGTGTGTCCTGATCATGGCCTTGGAGTATCTGTGGAGTTTTTTTTTCGTTGTTCTCGTGGTCCCCCTCCTCTCTCCCCCAAAATCCACATACAACAAGGGGGCGCAGGACTGCACGGGCCCATCTACACGAGTGGTGCGAATCGGACAAGGACTAATCTCTACTTGGTAGGGCTGAATACAAGTCTACAGTCCATAATATCCTTGCCCTTGAGAGAAACTTGGTAGATCCTAGATGGCGGCATCCCAGTGCTACTACAAGTACCCCCTCGTATTCAGGGTGGCCGTTTAGAGGGTCTAAGGGATTTTGCTTCGAAGTATAAGTAAAATTATACGTTTTAGAGTATAATTATACCTTTTAGCGAGTCTACGACCATGGTGTCTCATTTTTTGTTCATGTAAGTGAAATGCTGCCATGACAGTCGGAAACTGCATCCTTTATCTCTTCTTATTGTTGTTGTTTTGGTGTCAGAGCCTCATTGAATGAGACCTTGCATTTTACCGTCATTCTTGTCATTGATGTTGTTTGATATCCTCTAGGGTTAAGGTTTTCACCTTATTGGGCTCCATTGGTGTTACGGGATAGCACTCTAAAGAGTTTTAGAGTTTGAAATCGCAGGTATAATATAACTAGATACTCTTAGAATGGCTCTAAAATGTCAAGTATAATTAGAGGCGGCCACCCTGTCGTATTCTATTGTAGAAATATATAGATCCTGTCGTGAAAACCACAGTATAATAGCAGGAAGCAAAGTAGATACCGAAGTACGAAAGGGATATATTATTCTATCTTGCAGCAGGCTGGCACGATTCCAATAATGGAATTGGCCTAACGAGTATCGATCGATTCTTTCTTGGTCCTCCTCCATAGGGCTATAGTCAAACCTTACCCAGCATCTTCGATGGCCACCCTCCAAGATTGGTTGGGTTTCTTATTTCTTGTAGGCCCTTGAATACACTGGTTGGGGAATAGCCGTGGAGCAACATTCTGCTCATTCTCTCCACAGTATGCCCTACCAACTGAAATACAAGAGCCCTACCAAGTGTAGTTTAGTGCGTGTCCGAGCAGGATCTACGCCATATCGTATTTAAAAGATTCGTCGGACAAACCAAACAAGAACAAGAACCCACCACGACACAGCCTTTATCCTCCTCCACCACAACTCCCACCCAAGAACAACCACAACAAGGCCAAACAAGTGTGATCGTTGCGAGTTGCGCAGTATTCGTTGGGGAGAGAGAGAGGGGAAACGCCACACAACCAAACAACAGCAACAACAACAACAAGAAACGAATCCACAAAGAAATCGAAGCAACTCCCAACCATGAAGAGTCTGTTTCAACGACAAGCCTCGTGGCGGAGCCGCAGCCATGACCATCAAAGTGGAACTAGGAAAACCAAGAGTGTCCCGGAGGATCGATGGGGGACCACTGTTTCTCGCAAAACCACCAAACACGATCGGCCCTTGTCCGTTCCTCGCTCGTCTTCGATGCAACACTTGCAGCATCCTCCCAATCACAATCACAACCACAATCACCACACTGCCTCGACCCAATTGCCATTGGTGGTTCCACCACGACGACCACGACGCGCTTCCATTGCCGATTTTGCTCCACCTCCCATGCTTCCCAATCATGAGGATGATACAGCAGCATATCACAAAATGAGTGATTGTACTACGAGAAGTACTAGTACCAAACCGAAAAAGACCAAAAAGAAGGACCTCCAATCCGAGAGCAGCAACAACAACAACAACAACATTCCGAAAAAGGACCCCAAAGCAAAGAAATCCTTCAAGGTTCCAACGAACAATAGCGTCGAGAAGAAACAGGAAAAGAAGAAGAAGAAAAAGAAGAAATCCGAAAAGAGCACTCTGGAATCAGGGTCGATGAAGAAGACTACTACCAAACCAAAGGGTCTCAAGACCAAAACAAAGAAGAAAAAGACCAGCAAGTCTGTGCCATCTACACAAGACGAAGAACAAGAGCATCAACATCATCAAAGTTGGTCGGCTGCCGATCGACACACTGCCAGCATGTCGCTGCTCTTGGCATCGCCCTGTCCCTCGTATTCGTCGCTGCCACCCCTGTCCCCCTCGGCCTCCTTTACCAGTTTGCAATCCTCTTCGGTCGTGTCGGTGGCCTCGCATACGACCAGTACCACCTGGTCCACCACAAGCAGTGCCACGGGTACCAGTCTGGCCGGATCCACCGCATCGTCGTCCTCATCGTCGTCAGGTCGATTCCACCTGCCGGGTGGTGGTGGTATGGATCACCTTCACAATCACCTTCACAACGAAACCAGCAGCAGGAAACGCGTTCGAACCATTCGACTCGACATGTTGCCCCCACCCAAATCCATCTTGGTCCATCCAGACCAGCATGCCACTACTCGCCACAAGAATCCGCATGGTCCCAAATCCATTTTGAAAAAGGCTCCCAAACATGTGCACTTTTCTTCCAAGGATGGGACGACGACAACTCTGTTGAGTCGACCACGCGCCGGCTTGTTGGTACCTCCCTCGTCGCCCTTGGAAGAATTGACCCCCGCCGAACAAGACCAATTCATGTTTTGGACCACGGCCGAATTGGCCGCCATTCAACAGCGCACCAACCGCTTGGTCCAATCCGTCTTGGAGCAGGAACCACCATCGCCACAAGAATCCTCTGCTTCGGGTCGTTCTCGTTCTCGTCAAAATCCTCCCTTGCCCCAAGTCGTGTCTTGTTTGCAACAATGTTTTGAAGAACCATCGTCCTCCACGGCGTCTGGCACCCACCACCATGCCATGTCCCCGGAAAAGGCCATGCAAACCTTCTTTTTTTGTCAAGTGCCCGAACCTATTACCACCACGGTGGCACGGGAACCGCTCGAGACCCATGACAACAACGACAAGGACAAGGACCCGCACCACGACACTGCCAAGCAGCAACAACCGGCAAAGGGTGATATGGACGAAGACAAGAATTCCGAGGATTGGGAATGGACAACCTTGCGAGGTTTGGAACGCTACTTGTTGCCGACGGCACTGCGCGAAGGACGACGGTACCAAACCATTCAGTCCGTCTTGGAATTGCAACGGGTCATTTCCAATGAAATGCGACACCAAGAACAAGAACGTCCAGAGCAACAACAACCGTCTCGTCCCGGTACAACGACTCGCCCCACGAACCGCGATAGTTTGTATCAAGACGACGACGACGATGATGATCGGAAGGAGCATTCACAAGACAAGCGCCATCAAACGGCATCGGAATCCCAAACGGCTGCTGGTGACAATGAGGTTTGGACCCTGTCTCGATTGGAACAAGCCTTGCGCAATCAATCCTGTCGGACCAGTCGTGCCGCACAACGGGTGGCACGATTGTTGGCCAAGGGCGATGCCGCCATTGTCGGAGCTCGACGGAATCGACCCACAACGACAGGCTCCTCCTCTTCTTCACAGCCAGTGTCGTCCTCGTCGTCCACAGCGTCGTCGAGTCGTCCGGGTTCGTCGTAGTCATCTTCCCTCAATGCCTCGTGAACTTCGTTGCTCTCCTCGTCCGCATCTTCCTTGGTGTCCCAACAAAGCAGTTCCCAGACCAGCACTACAAGCCAGGAGAGCAGCGTCCACCAGCAGCACCAGCACAGCAACAACAACACGACGAATGCCATTACACGGTACTCCTCCTCCCAATCCTTGTTGCTGTCACCCGTGTCCGGATCATGAGAATGATGATAATACTGACGGGAACAAAATCACCGCTCCCAAGGGGCACACATACAAAGAGAGTCCGTGCCGTGGGGAGAGGCAGGGATCTCTATTATTATAAATACCAAGGGGTCTGGTCCCCGCAGGATCGTCCTCCCATCCTAAAACTACCTATAAATTGTATAGAATACATTATACCGTTCGTCGTCGGAGGGGGAATCCTTGTGATAGACAATCTATCGAACTTTGCAAATCGGAGCGACTCGTCCATGCAGAGATAGGATCATTGCTATCCAAGGGTCTATACCAGTATTCGAATCATCCTGTTTTACAATTCGAGCTAAAAGTCCTGGCTAGAAGGTTACTGCTATCATTCGTTCTTTTAGAATCAGTCGGTTTTATCACGTATCAGGAAGATTGATATCGTTCGTTCTACGAGAAACAGTCGGTCTTGATAGTAATAAGCTAGATTAGTATGGGCACTGCCTTGGTGAGAACAACCGAATCGATTGAATGTTGACATGCATTGGTTTTCGTGGGGCAATGAGAAGCAAGGGTGGATGAACGAACGTGAAGGATGGAGTTCAGTTGACCCGTCTTGACTCTTTTGTTCTTTACGACGACGAGGACAAGCGAGAGACATAGAGAGCCGTTCCCACACCAAAGGCCAAGGTCAAGACAAAGGTCAAATCCATGGGCTGCGACGTCATTCCAGCCGACAAGGTTTCCAAGTCTTCGGCCGTGGTGAAGGAAGCCTCAAATTCAGGACGGGTAAAGCAGGAATCCGTGCCGCTCTCGTCACGAATGTGTTGGGCCAAGGCCGGACTGACAACTTGTGTGC
Organism: Epithemia pelagica; assembly: GCA_946965045.2. NCBI lineage: Eukaryota > Bacillariophyta > Bacillariophyceae > Surirellales > Surirellaceae > Epithemia > Epithemia pelagica. The sequence continues at coordinate 2,787,779 of OX337242.1, read as the reverse complement.
CTCCGTAAAACATGTTCAAAAAGGCAATCACATTGTCGGCCGTGACACAGGCATCTTCGGGAGTCATTTCCGGAGTCGTGCAGGCCACAACGTCGTCAAACAAGAATTCTCCCGTCTCACGAGGAAGGGCAATGTTTTCCATCTCCCAAACATCAATGGTTCCATCATTGTTGGTATCGATAAAGCCAATGGCCTGCTCAATCATCCCGTCAATTTCTTGCTTGATTTCATCATCATCCTGGTCCGATTCATCCAACAATCCATACAACAAGGAAGAGTAGAGGGAACGGAGCTTGTCGTTGGAAAAGTCGGTGTGGTCTTCCATGCGGGTGGCAACTGCCTGCAATTGCTCTTGAGCTTGCGTCAACATGGTGGTGGTGGTGGTTGTCGTAGTTGGAGAATTGTCTTGTGTCGTATCCGCCGGTGTCATGAGGAAGCACTGGCTTTCTTCGCTATCTTGAGTCAAATCACGGGTGTTACCGCCGAGATTATCGAGAATATCGAAAATCGTACCACTTCCCCGACACAATCTGGTTGCTCCGATGCGACGACACAGCCTTTGGATCAATCCAGGACGTAGCAAAATCACGGCAAGGACAATGAGGAGAAGGAATCCAAGAAAAACGAGAATGCCTGAATTGGAACCGCTAAAAATCTTTTTGACGAATTTTTCCACGTCTTTGAAATCAATATCAAGATCCGTTTGATCGATATCTCCGGTCTGTCCGAGATCGAATGGAGCTGCCGCTGGAGCAGGAACGGGAACGGGAGCCGAGACGGCAATGGCTGTCGGAGCGGTTGCCATGATGAAATCAGAACTTGGACAAGAATAAGCAAGCTTCCAAATGAAAGTGGGTGTAAGTTCTTTGGGTCGTTCCGAAACAGTCGTCCTTGTTGGATTGTCTGTATATTTAACCGTTTTTTTTGTTATCCCTCTTGTGTTCCATGACGTAAATCGCGCCGTATCCGGAGTTTGGACCTCGCTATCCGGAGCTTCGACGACCTTGGATACCAAGGTGTCGTCGTCGGCTTTGGGACGCGGTGTCACGGTCGCCCAACTCAATGTCGCCTTGGAAATTCCCAATCGAGACGATGAGAATTCCCTCTTGTCCATTTTGGATCGATTGGCCCAAACGGCTCGGACCGATTCTCGTGTGGGCCTTCAAAATTTGACCAGTCAAGTGGCCTTGGAACTCTTGAGACGCAAGGCTTCCATTGTTTCGGCCCATGCCGAGTCCCAAAAGTTCAAGTCGATCGAACCGGCGCAACGAAACTTTACTGTCCGCGTGGTTCAAGAACGAGCAAAATTTGAACAAGAAACGGCGATCAGTCAATACGGTGGTGTCAATTATTCCAGCGAGAGTTCGACCACTTCTTCTTCATCATCGAGTAGTAGTAGTGACAAGGCGACAGTGGCAGTGGTGACCTTGGTCATTGCCATTGACGGCGATTGCACGACCTTGCCGGCCATTCGATCCATGGCGAACGTGGAACAAGCCTTGCAACGCATTGCCACGGATGCCAAGATTTCGGATTGTTTGCAAAGTGCCGAAATCTTGTGGACCCCTCAAGATCGATCGGAAACCTTGACCCTCCAAGATGTCATTGCGGATTATCCCAAACTACGGACCGTCTAGAAGACAGACAAACATGTATACAGTGGTATATTGGGGGTGTCCCACATGTTTTGACCAACACAAGAAGTATAAATTGGAAATCGAAACATGAATTGTCATGACTGTGACCTCCTAGAATGCACCAAATTCCTACATCCAGTAATCTTCTTTCTAGGTTCTTTTTGCTCGTCTCCCAGACTAGAAATCGCGTTGTTCCACAGTCGGTCGCATCATCTATGAGGCATAATGGTCTCAATAAGGTCCTTGTACTTGTCAGCAGTCACGGAACGCTTGAGTTTCAAGGTGGGTGTGAGTTCGCCTGCCTTTTCCGTAAACAAGTCAGTTGGTAGCAGAGCATATTTGCCAATGCGTTGGGCATGACTGGTGGCCTTGTCATTGGCCACCACGAGGCCCTGTTTCAAATACTCGATCCAGTAGGCATCGTTGGCGGCTTCCTGGGGTACACTTTTTCTTGTTACGCTGACACAGTCTCTCTTTCTTTTTCTGTCTCTCTCGTGTCGAGAGCTTTGGGTCGTGTCCGTTCCACCACGGCCGCTGTCATTCATTGGTTCTGTGAGACAAACGCAAACTTGTGTGTTCTGGCATGGGGAACGGCATACCAAGACCAATCCATTCGTTTCACTCACTGCCACCACGACTTAGATAGATCGCACAATCTCTACCTACCCACAAGAATGGATTCTGGCTGTCACGAGATTGTTGGTTGGCCCACGACATGACAACCAATTGAATGGACTGCGCGCGCAACAGCTCCTGCCCTGGTCGAGTCTGGCTGGCAGAGGTCTATACTCGTTACTCGTCTACTCGTCGTACGTAGAGAGGAAGGGAGCGTCTCTCTCTCGAGGACGAGAACCCATGCGCATGCACCCTCCAAAATCCAACCATGCATCCATCCATTCAAGACACGAAACAATGATTGGAGGTGTACTAGTGTTGGTTGGTTCCACAAAGAAGCAGCCGGAACCTACGGCAACCACCACCTCTCTACCTAGTAGATCCATGTGCCAATGGGACTACCTCCCATGGAGCAAATCCCTCTCCAACAACAACGAGGTGCCACAAACGATTACTCCACGACAAAGACAGGTTCTAGTACGAGCCGTTCCAAGAGTCTTACTACCTAGTATACAATAAAACTAGAACCCACGCAAACCAGTGGCGTGAACGACCAAAGTGGATTATAAAGAGTCTTAGTAGTATACAAAACCGAGATCCCACGCAATCCAGTGACGTGGACGACCAAAGTGTCGTTGGTGTGGTTGTTTGTTTTTGTGGTTGTTTTAGACAATCAAGGTTTGGGTCTAGACAATCAAGGTTTTGGTCTCCACCATTCTTGTTTGTTCATTGCGTCGTCCATAGGTTTCGGGCATGTGCCAAAAGAGGGCAATCGGAATAAACGAGAGGCACAAACTGGCCGTCAAACTGGCGACATGGCCAAAGTGTTGGACGACGACTTGTCCCAAGTAATTGGACAGGGTGGCGCCCAAGCCAAAGGCGGAGGCCGTCAAACCCATGACGGCATTGAAGCGACCCGTCCCATAACTCAAATCGGCCACCAACAAGGGATGAATCAAGCCAAACAAGCCGCCGCCAATGCCATCCAACACTTGGGTCGACAATAACCACACATGACCCTGATCGGCCCAGAGAATGATGAGTGCACAGCGAATGGGCAAACTGGCCAAAGCGGCCAAAAAGAGGGGTTTGCGTCCGACGCCACGGGCCGTCAGGGCATCCCCGACATGGGTGGCCCAGGCCATGGTGAGTTGGGCCATGACAATGGCACCGGCCGTAAAGGGAATGGCCCAGCGATTCAAGGACGAGGACGACTCGTCGTCTTGGTCATCATTCGATTGTCCCATTAATTCGCCCAAGACGAGCAAGACATTGGCATTAGCAAAGCTGTGTCATAGAGAGAAAGAGGGATTTGTGAGAGGAGCATTCCTGAAACACAAGACAACAACGACAAGCCACGTACTGAAAGAAAAATCCGGTACAACACAAGAGACAGGTCTTGTATTCCAAAAAGACTTGAGCATAGGACGTGGCTTGCGGTTCCACCACGGGTGATTCCTGCATCATGGGTTGTTGTGGTTCGTCATCCAATGGATCTTGCGACGACGCCGGTGTCATGAGGGGTGTGGATTCGCACGAAACCGTCGTATCGTCACTACTCGTCGTCGTCTCGACGGTACTATGGCGTCGAAAGCCTCGTCCGAGCAGTGGATCGCCTTGCGGTAGGGACGGCACAAATACAATGGCCACGAGCGCCGAGGCGCCAATGACCAAAAAGCAATATTGAATATTCGGGTATCCCACAAACGCCACGAGTCCCGCCAAGACGGCGGCACTGACGGAACCGACATGACCCCAAAAAATATTGCTCGCCATGACGGAATCAAAGGCATCGGGACCATACGAGGCGAGCGTCAAGGCGGCCAAACAGGGACCAATAAAGCTGCTGGCACAGCCTTCGGCGACTTTGCTCGCATACATGTAGGCATGATCGACATTGCCCGGTCGCACGAATAAAATGGCCGACGCACTCAAGGCCGTCACGACACTGGCCACGACGAGAAACCATCGGCGATCCATCGTCGCCTTGTCCACGACATCGCCGGCAATGGGTTGAATGCACAAGGACGTCAAGCCCATGAGACTCAGGGCTGTCCCGACACTGGCTTCGTTCCAACCCCGTCCGACCAAATAAATGCCTTGAAATATATTCAAGCCATCGCCGAGTTGGCCCAAGGAAAAGGATACGAGCAAAAAGGCGAGTCGAATCGAGACCCATCGCGTATTGTTGGAATTGGAAGTGTTGTCTGTATTGGTATTGGTCATGGTGGAATGGAATTGCAAAGGAAGAAAGGAAGGAACGGAGGGAAGAACACGGTATCTCCAGGAACAAAAGGGATGAGATGGATGAATCGAAAACAACAGAGAATGGAGACCGTTGATGGAAAAAGGTAAAATTTGTGAGAGTCGAATGTATGGTTTCGTTGGTGCACCACGCACAGCAATGACACGGTCGAACAACGGTTGCGAGTAGCTCGAGACACGTCGAACGACTGCTTCGTTCGTGTGGGGGACTGTCGTTGATCGTTGATATATATGCAATGACGGTACGACACTGCTGTGTTACACCTTCTTGTGACTGCTTCGAGTAGCTTTGGCGACCGCTCGGAATCGACCTGCAACTGTCTCTTCAAACACTTGGCGATTGCGTGAGGAAGAACGACTCCCCGGATGCGACATATGTCTTGGTTCCTTTCGTTCTTGTGAAGAGCCCGCGCCGCAACGAGGATCTATAAGTCTTTGCTGTTTATCCAATTTGAGGATCTATAAGTGAGGTGCCTCTACTTACTCAATAGCTTCCTTAAGTACCAATCAATTGGTGCGAATCGCACGACTCCTCGCACGCTCTCTAGGAAAAATTCGTCGACCGACATGAGCCATCCGCGGTACAAACGCCGGACGAGCTTGCACACAAACGACTCCACCAACCGTCGCTGGTACTGTTGTCACTACAGTACCAACGGCGATTGCGTGAGGCAGAACGACTCCCCGGATGCGACATATGTCTTGGTTCCTTTCGTTCTTGTGAAGAGCCCGCGCCGCAACGAGGATCTATAAGTCTTTGCTGTTTATCCAATTTGAGGATCTATAAGTGAGGTGCATCTACTTACTCAATAGCTTCTTTAAATACCAGTCTTTCGGTCGGAATCGCACGACTCCTCGCACGCTTGTCGGGAAAAATTCGTTAGCCTTCAGCCGTACAAACGCCGGACGAGCTTGCACACAAACGACTCCACCAACCGTCGCTGGTACTGATTATCGTACTGTACCAACGGCCACGCACTACAAAATTCCACCTTCATCCACCGTTATGTCCCCCAAACGACTCCCGATACTCACAAGACTGCAACCTCTCGCTCATCTTTTTTTCTCTTTTCAATCCATTCCGCATTGGCTTCCTTCGCCCATCCTTGTGTAATCATAAAATCCGCATCAGGGACAAGCCCATCACTCACACAAACACACTCATCCAGCAACACAAAAATGAAGGGCTATCAGCAACCAGAACCAAACCAAACGAAGGAAGTCCAGGACGATGCGGCCTTGTCACCTCCCAGCATTCATCATCCTGAAGATCCGCACAAGGCGCAGCCCGAGGAATCCACGACCAATGCTTCGTGGATCCAGACGATCAAGATTGGTATTTCGCTCGGGTTGTTGGGCTATTGTCTCTTTTTGATTGTCCAAGGCATTCGATTCCGTCAAACCCCCGTGGCGCAATCGGCCGGTCCGACCCTCGCGCTCGGCTTTATGGTCCTCTTGATTGTCTGGTTGGGTTTGTTGGAAGGTGGACAAGGTTCCTTGGTCGGCTTGCAACCCGTGTCGCCCCAACACTATCAAGCCTCGCATCCCATGGCCGCCCAAAGCACGAAATTGGCCCACGCCGGCGACAATTTGAATCGCTTCATTGTCGGACGCCAATTCCTGGTCGTCTTGGTCGTCTATGCCCTCAATCTCGCCACGACCAGTGTCGAAGGCGCCATCATCCCGGGGTGCCATCCCATGGCCGTCCAAGCCCTGCTCAGTTCCGGTTTGGCCAGCATGTTTATTACGGTAATCTTGGGACAATTGTCGGCCGAAGTCAATGCCACCAATTGCATGCTCGATTTCATCAACAACACGGCCGTGTACAGTACCACGGTCCTGTGTTTGGCCATGGAAGCTTCGGGCTTGTTGCATGCTGTTTATGTGTTGAAATGGTTCTTTTCCAGTCCAGACGACGACGACGACGACGAGTTGGACGACCAAGACGATGCCCCACAAGAAGAATCCCTGTGGCCAGTGATTTGGTATCGCTTCCGAGTGGTCTTGTCCATGATTTTGTTGGCCGGTGCCTTGGCCGTAACCTATGTGGCCCTGCAAGACAATGAAACGAGCATTGGCTTGCCTCCCAGCGTGTCCTTGCCCTTGTTTGTCGCTTTGGTGTGTGGATTGGGCATGATGGAAGCCATGCAAATTGCCGTCTTTGCCGTCGTCAAGTTGCCCAAGGAAGCGCTCGAAGGCAGTGCCACGGCCCAAGCCAATTGTGCCCTCGTGTTCCAGGGACAAAATTTTAAAGCATTTCTGATTGGACGACAAATTTGTGTCACGACGTGCATGTTTCTCTTGGCCCGCTTGACCACCACGACGGTGGACATGGACGGACCGCCCGCACCCCTTGTCGAAGATGGCATGATGTCGCCACCCCCGCCTCCCCCCACGGTCATGGGCGTGGCTCCCGCCGTCCAAGCCTTTTTCAATACGGGCTTGCCCGGCGCCTTGATTACCACGATTGTCGCGAGTTTGTATTGGCGGATTGTCGCGGCCAATTATCCCGTCTGGTTCATGAATTGTTCGGTGGTGAATGGCACGATTCGACTCTGCCTCGCCTTGGAAGCGACGGGCGCCTTTTCCTCGGCCTGGATGTTGGCCGATGGCATTCGCACCTTGTTGCAATACCAACCCGATGACTGGTATTTGCAACAAGCGGCGGCGCAACAAGAAGAAGAACAAGCCATGGTCCCGAACAAGAAGCGGTCCGCCTCATATGACGAAGAAGAAGCCTGCGAGACCTCGTCCCTCTTGACCTCGTCCGACATGACCCGCAGCAGCAGCGATGACAGTTTGGGAGGCTACGAAAGTACGCAAACCTTTTAATCATCATGAGACCACCAACCAGGCCATGGATGGATGGAGGAAAGCCGTGCCGTTCCAGGTATTTGTTCCAAGGCGCGCAGGCTTTGGTTCCAGGAGGCGGTCCATTCGGTTCTTCCGTTCTCTCTCGCAGGAGGAAGGAAAAGCCTTGATCACACTCGGCTTGTCGTTGTTGTGTGTCTCTACTATGACTACAAGGATTGGGTCAAACGCTTGTACCCATTCTTATCTATATGTACATGTGCGCATGTCTACACCGTACCACAATGCAGGCCATTTTGTTCGATACCACCGTGTACAAATCTATATGCTCCGTTTTCGTTTCCAGTAAACTAACCAATCATGACATTCCTCTACAGTCAAGTAGTAGGTAGTATGTCGTCGTTGGTCAAACAGTTTGTTTTGTGTGTGTGTGTGTGTCTGTGTGAGAATGCACAGGTCCACGAATCCAGCGACACTCTGGTCTGTTGTGTTCCATGAGTTCTCGGAGGGGGCACGAGAAGCGCCCTCGTTTACTGTCTGTGGGTCGAGAACTCGACAGGTTGGGGAACGACTCCATCCTGTATCTCTAGGATAAAGAGAGAGAGAGAGAGAACCAAGGAGTCCAACGCTGCGGCAACTGCGTACTACTACCTAGTTTGTCTACCGTTGCTCTCCGATTCGGAACTTGGGGGGGGGGGGGTAGCCACGCACAAGGGCACATTCGGGGGCAGGAATGCGTCGTCTCTTCTTGTCTTTGTATCAGAGATGAAAAGATAGATTGACCGCACACAATGCCTCCCGGATCATTGTGCTGTAGTCTTGTTGTTGTTGTTGTTGTTGGTAGAGAGTCGCCTTGTGGGTGCATCATCCACAAACCATTTTGGTCACCCACAAACAGAGTCTGGGTCCTTGGACGTTGGTCGGTAGTCGCAGTACTTCTAGCATTCAGGCATCACACCATGTTCTGTCGTTTCGAAAGGAGGGAGAGACGACAAGAATCTCCACCGTGTCTGTGTGGTGTCTCCCAACCGACGCCGTGTTCCAACAAAAATCCTTGGAGAAGACTGGTTCGCCCCACGCGCTTTGACGCCAGCAGAGAGACCGCCCGGAGCGTAAAACCCGGGACCCACCACAATGTAGGGTAGATCACGTATTGTCCGACGGGCTGTAGGTAAATATTCGAACGACATGAAGATAGTGCATACAGACAGTCAGTAAATGTCAGTCGATCATGCGCACCTCTTTTAGTCGCACGGATCCCAACCAATTTTTCAGCGAATACAGTTCGTGCACCCGTTATATTCAGCGACGTTTACAAGCACGCTCTTTCATACAATAGTACTCGTATTTGATGGAACATCGCGCCAGCCGACTCACCGACATCTACTCTCACTTTATCCAACGCACGAAAGGAAACAATTACTTAGAGAGTCTGGCGTTGAATCAGTCCCATGATCCGTTAAGGATATACCTTCCCAAGAAGATCGATGTAGCGACCCTTGCCTTGCTTCGCCCATTGTTTCGGAGCGGCCCAAAGTTTCGTTTCGGAAGCTTGTTACCCTGCTCCTCAAGTTCTGATTTCACCATGGCAACGACCCCGACAGCCATTGCCGTTTCGGCTCCCGTTGCTGCTCCAGCGGCAGCTCCATTCGACCTTGGACAGGCCGGAGATATCGGTCAAACGGATTTTGATATTGATTTGCCCAAGGACATTGACAAGACCATCAAAAAGATTTTTAGCGGTTCCAATGGAGGCATCCTCCTTGTGCTTGGCGGCATTCTCATCCTTGTCCTCGCCTTGATCTTTGTGCCATTGCTCCTTGACAATAGTGCAGGAATCCAGATTCCTTCATGGTTGCAAGGGATCTGCGACTGCACTGGGCTTCCCGAGCTGCTTCCCGAGCGCGGTCGCTATTTGAGTCAAGCTAACAACAAGGCTGATACCGGAGCGAACCAATGCTTCCTCATGAAACCGGATACGAAACAAGACAATTCTCAAACAACGACTACAACCACCACCATGCTGACGCAAGCTCAAGAGCAATTGCAGACGGTGGCCAGCCACATGGAAGACCACACCGACTTTTCCAACGACAAGCTCCGTTCCCTCTACTCTTCCTTGTTGTATGGATTGTTGGATGAATCGGACCAGGAAGATGACGAAATCAAGCAAGAAATTGACGGCATGATTGAGCAGGCCATTGGCTTTATCGATACCAACAATGATGGAACCATTGATGTTTGGGAGATGGAAAACATTGCCCTTCCTCGTGAGACGGGAGAATTCTTGTTTGACGACGTTGTGGCCTGTACGACTCCGGAAATGACTCCCGAAGATGCCTGTGTCACGGCCGACAATGTGATTGCCTTTTTGAACATGTTTTACGGAGGCACCGAAGTTGTCAGTCCGGCCTTGGCCCAACACATTCGTGATGAGAGCGGCCCGGATTCCTGTTTTACCCGTCCAGAATTTGAGGCGTCCTTCACCACGGCAGATGACTTGGAGACCTTGTCGGCTGGATTTACCTCCAAACCCGCCATGGATTTGACCTTTGTCTTGACCTTGGCCTTTGGTGTGGGAACGGCTCTCTTTGTCTCTCGCTTGTCCTCGTCGTCCTAAATCTTGGACCATCATCTACTATACATGTCCCCTTTCCGACCAGTCTATAAAATCAAGAATATCGCCCAGAAAAGCTCGATCCAGAATATCTCCCAGAAAAAAGCTCCAATACATGAAGAAACATAATAAGTGACCAGTGCATCTTAGTCCGTAAATACCTCTAGTAACGAAAATAGTGAACCATATGAAATCCAACGCACAACTATCATTGTTATGGAGACTGTGAGACAAGTGGCAATAGGTTCATGGAAAAGATTGCCAGTGAAAGTAAAATGATTCCATAGTGCCTTTTCATTATGACTCTCCCATACCATTCCGGTTGCAGAATGCACCAAGAGGCTTGAGATTGGAGGAACACGAGAGTAGGAGGCAATCGTCCGCGCTCTTTCTGAAGCCAACCCCCCCCCATTTTTCTTTTGGGGCAGGAGCGTGAATCAGGCACTGGCCAAGCCGCCTTTATTCCGCAAAGAAAAAATGGTCCCCCAAACGTTTGGGGTCACAAAGATTCGTTTGTATCTGTGTTTTTCACCAAGACGCGGGATCACAGAGCATCCCCTACCACCAGATTGTGGTGACTACAACACCACCAACAACAACGACATTATAGGTTCGGCGAAAGTACAAACAAGACGTCTTGATTCCGCAAAGAAATAATGGTCCCCCAAACGTTTGGATCTTTGTGCTCTCTACTCTTCCTTGTTGTACGGACTGGTCCATGAGTCGGACAAAGAAGATATTGAAATCAAACAAGAAATTGACACCATGATTCTGGATGTGATTTTCCTTATTGACACGACCAGTGATGGCTTCAGAAGACCCAGAGCGTGTGTCTTTGTCTTGTCTTCTATACCTTAGTACATGATTGTGAGTGCTATGGTCTTGGTAGCTTACACTCTTCCTGTTGCGAACGCAGGAGGACAAAACATGATCATCCTGCAAAGACTTTTCTTTCAACCTGCTGTACGTTCGATAACATTAAACACTTTCACCCCAGGTGCATCTCTCGATATCATCGAATCGAAACAAGAAGCGTGACGAGAAATTAGTTTTGATTTAGACAGTGCTTTTCAACTAAACACGGGCTTGAGGGTTTGGCTTCCATTGGGAATGTGGACGCGATGGGCAAAATTCTGTCGGACAAATTCCATCAATCGTTTCCCTGCGTTTACATTCCCATAATGCTCCAACACATAGTCACGAGGCTGGTAGGTGTCCAACTTGGCGAGGAAGCTCGACAAGCGTGGACGAAAATTGGACATGTCATGAAAGAATCCACCCGTTTGATTATTAATGTACTTCCAGCCACCCACAATGTTCTCATTCATAAAGAGTGGAACGTTCAATGTCAAGGCTTACGTAGCGACGCGGGGAGATGCATCATAGACTTGAGGCAACATGAGAAAACGGCTTTCTCGTATGTAGTTCCAGACCTCGTCTGGCGACAACAAGGGTGTTTGAACGACTCGTCCCTTGCACGACTGGGGGATATCGCAAGTCCTGCCAGTTGTTTCGTCTTTGGTAGCAATGAGGACACCTGTCAATCCAAACTCGCCACACATGACATCCAATGCGTGATCGCGAAGAAACGTCCAGTTCTTGACAAAGGCCACAAAACAATCGCAACTACCATTGCCTATATCCACACCGGACGTGGCGTAGGCAAAGTCATACTTTTTCAAATGTTTTCCCTCCATCCGTTCTTGCTGGAAGTCGATATCGGGAAGGTCAAAATCCGATTGTGACATTTGTATGACCTTGACATGATCGGGGAAGTTTATACGATTCTCTCGATACATGTTCAACCATCCCGGGAACATGTCAATGTACTTATCATGAGGAAACTGGATGGACCATGGATTCGGACTTGGATACGGGAAGGTATCACGGCTCATGATACCGAAAAAGAGAATCTCATGTTTGAATTTATGAAACAATTGTTCATGGAAATCCTCATAAAACATCATGTGCACAAAAATGATATTCACAAATTGCCCGTTCTCATCCACTGCCGATTGGAACGGCTTCAATTTGATTAGGTATTTGTAGGCGGGATGAATGTGTGGAGGTATCGACACTGGTTCACACACGTTTGTTGTGTCATTCCAGCTGCAGTCCCCGTTGCACCATGTCTTGCCGTTGCCCTGTGGACAGTAACTGCACCTCGAAGCCTCATGATTCCCGCAACTGACCGGTCCAAGTGGCTCGCACTCGAGTGTGGCAAAATTAAACTCACAATCCACGTTTCCGCAAGAGCTCGCCGTTGTACTACTGGTGGAGTGATTGCCATTGTTATCTTGATTGCATTTCTTGCAGCTTGTTGCAAAGCGTCCACCTCCACATTGTACCTTGCCACTAGTATTCTTCCAAGAGTTATTTGTAGAAGGACGGAGCTCTGTCGACGAGTTCTTGCGTTCTGTCTCCAACGTTGGAGATGATGTTTGGCCGTCAATGAACTGGAAGGAATCTCGTTGCGGCCAGAGGTAAACCATATTTGACAAGGAGGAAATGACCAAAACCACAACGAAACACAACCGTTCAGTTCGTCTGTTCATTGGTATGCCATGAACTAGATTTCTCATTTTGATTGCTATGCAATTCGTCATGGTGTTCAGGCTCCTTCCCTCTTCATCGACGCAAGGCAAGCACCCAAGGCGAAAATCTAAAAATAGCGAGAGTCGAGCGCCAGCCTCTACCCCATCCGTTAAGTATGAAGACGAATACTTAGAGGTCGCGAGTCAGGCAATACATCCTTCCAGTCGCAGTCGCAGAGAACACAACAAGCCGTATCATGCATCATCCTGCTCTTTCTTTGGTAATCTTGCGGAATGCGGAAGCAAATCTACAAACTACTCGTATTATTTATCCTGCTCAATCGCGAAGATGGCACTATCGACCCTGATCTCTGTGACTGCTTTCCATTGAACAAGCTCGACGAAAGCGCTATCGACACGGCGGCAAAGGTAAACCCTGATGCTTTCTGCGCAGTTCTCGACCGTTGTTCATTGCCCGCGACCAAAATTTGTGAGACGGACCCACCCAGCTTTAATCCCACCGAATCTCCAACCGATCGTCCGACCCGCAGTCCTGTTGCTGTGAAACACCCCAGTGTGTTGATGTTGTTCATGTTGTTGGTTGCCTGGTTGAAGAATGGACATGTCATTAATAAACTCATCTACCTATTTGGAAGTTTGTTTGGTGGAGACGGTGGGAATGGCAAAGGAAAGGTGGTAACAAGAATGGAAAATATGGTCGTCGTCGTCGTCGCCGCGCGGCCGCCGAAAACAAGTGCCAAATGTTTCAGTCCAAAGAAGCCACCACCGAAACGGACGAAGCAGCCTTGCAACAAGACTTGCATGTCGTCAAGAACCACATGGAAGACGAAAGTGGCTTTTCGGTCAATACCCTTCGCTCTCTTTACAAGTCCTTGTTGTCTGATTTGGATATGGCTGACATGACGCAAGAACAAATGGACCTGTTGGTGGAAAACACGTTGACCTCAATCGATCTGAACGGAGATGGAAGGATTGATCCCACTGAACTGGCAAGCTTGGAGCTTCCTTCCGAAATGGGAGACTTTGTCTTTGACGACGTGGTCGCCTGTGCATCGTCCAACTTCAAGACGGCTTGGGGCGAAACCTGTGTCACACCCGACAATGTGGTGGAATTCTTGAACCACCTTTATGCCGGTACCAAGGTGGTCAGTCCCACCATGGCCGACCAAATTCGCGAGCAGAGTGGGGCCGACGCCTGTTACACCCGCTCTGAATTTGAATCGGCCTTTGCGGCCAGTCCCTCATCTACTACCGCTTCCTTGGAAACCTTGTCGTCGTCGGCTGGATCTGCGGCTCAACCCACATGTGCCTGGACGACTGCTGCGGCGGGTGTCGTCGGAACCGCCCTGTTTGTGGCCGGAATCTAGTGGATGGATCTGGCACGGTAAACATTCATGGGTATCCGCACAAGGATCCAACTCCAATGACAAAGACTCGGTTGTCTGCTCAATGTTCTCGACATTTGTAGGTTCTGTATCTGTCGTTAGTAAACCTACCTTAAAGTAATTACATGGTTTGTGAGTCTCTCTTCTCTCTTTTCAAACTAGTTTTGTAGACCATTGACATGTCGTCGTCGCCCAAAAAATTCAGGAGCTCCACGAGAAGGGTGGTACGACCAGTGTCACGCGGGAAGGATTCGTGAGGGCCGCGGTGGCGTTTCTTTCTCCGACGCTCGCCGGGCGTGCTCTGGAGACACCAAGACCAAACAGAAGCCCGTTTGGTCTTGGGGGGTGTCACGCTTACAAACGACTGTCTCTCCGACTCCATAACTCGAACTCTACGTCTACTAGTGGAGTAACCTTGCCGGATAGCTGGCCCAGCTATCGAGACTCTTTTGCGTAGAGAAGAGAGAACAAAAAGACTAGTCCTCTGTCACATGAAACGGACGGAGACGAGGATGAACCACAAACCTCTACCGTGTATATCTATACCAGATGAATTCGAACATTCACTGCAGGCAGAGGACAATTGTTTCTCAGTCTTTATCCAACGGTCTTCTATTATTAGTTATCATATTATTATAGTCTCATATCCTATGTATAAACCATTATTCGATTTCCCCTCCGAATAATGATTGCTCCTTGGTACTGGGTGAGCCAACCGGCACACACACATATACACATACACATGTCCCGTGGCGGCTCAGGATTCGGCGTCTTGGGTTTCTTCTTTGTTTCCCTCTTGTGGTGGTGGTGGTTGTTTTCGGTGTGGTTGTTGTGAGGAACTCGTCGTGACGAGGTGGGCAAATTCTTCCAAGAGTTGTTCGTCCAACGGTTGCGACGACGACGAGTGTTCGGGTTGCTCCAAGGAGGCCAAGAGATTGTCGACTTGTTGCAAGCCCGTGGGAAGACTGGTAGAATGGGGAGTGGCATGCTGCTGTTGCTGTAGGACTTGACGGGACACGTGTTTCAACAAGTGATGGGCTTGTTGCAAAATGGCCCGTTGCTGCAAGAGCTTGTGCCGACGGCGCAAACTCAGCAGCGCACCACGGGGATTGCCCGACTGGTACCGCGCCAGGGCGCGATCGGTATGGACGGCCAATCCCTGTTGGACCGCTTCGTGCAATTGTTGCACGTGCAACCGCTTGGTCTGAACGAGCAGTGTGGTGGTCATGGTGCTGGTGGTGGTTCCCGAAGGAGTCGTCGTCGTTGGAGTCGTCAAAGTCGTCGTCGAACGGTCGTCCTTCGATGGTTGCCTTCGGGAAAAGAAGAGAAATCGTCGTCCCTTTTTGCGCGAGTTGTTGCTCGTCGTCGTGGTGGTTGTGGTCGTGGTTGTGGGAGCGGTGCTGCGGCTCGCCACCGAGCTCGCCGAGGTCGTCTTGTTGGTAGTGGTAGCAAGGGTCGCTGCAAGAGGAACCGTGGGAGGAGGAGAAGGAGGAGGAGGAAGAAGAAGAGACGCCGAATGGGACTGCTGCGAAACACCTGTGGACAGGAGCAAGGAGGCATCCCAGGACGACGTGGCTGCTGCGGCTTCATGATGGTGGTTGTGATTGGAGGGGAGGGGTGTCGTGTTCTGGTTCTGTTGGTGTTTTGGATCCGTCAAGGTCGTGTCGACAATGCGCGGTGTCGTCATGAGGGGATAGGACAGTGTGGTCGTCGTGCTGGAAGAAAGATGAGGAGGAGGAGGTGTCAGGGCCGCCATGGAAGAATCCGAGGACGAGGTGGAATGTTCCGTTTCCTCTGGTTGTTCGTGTTGCTGTTGCTGTTTGTCGGGAGAATACAAATTGTGCTCCAACAAGTACATTTGACGAGCCATGAGACTGTGAGCGGCATCCAACGACAGGGGCGTCATGGTAGATGAAGATGAAGGAGGAGCAGCAAGGGTCGAGCTGGCAACGACACCCGTCTTGTGGTGGTGGTTCGTTGTACGGCTGGAAGGGGGCGACAGGGTGGCAATCATTCTTCTTCTTCTTGTGGTGGTTGTGGTTGCTCTTGTAATATCAAATCCGAAATTTATGAGTCGAGAGAGAACGGTTCGAATGTTTGTGTATGTGTGTGTGTCTTGCTGGGAGTATGGGAAGACAATGCAGCAAAAGTGTTGGGAGTCAGCATATGTGGGATCCATCCATCCAGTCCACACGATCACCTCAAACACTACCGTAGAAGTAACAACAAGCATTCATCACTCACCAATCACAAGCAAGAAGCAACCAACGACTTGGGGGAAAGCTTCACTGTTTACTTTGTGGGTGCATCGGGACCACACACATACAAAGCATGATGTTTCGTATGTCCATTCTTTCAAAGAGAGGAAGTGGAAGAAACAAAAAAGAGGAGGCGGAATATCCCCGTCATTTCTCTGTGTTGTTGGTATGGAAGGGAGAGTTGTTGTTGACGCTGGGATCGATTGGTTTGACTCCTGGTCCGTATTCGCACTGGACCGAGTGTGGGTTGTTTCTTCTTCCATGGTTCGCTTTTGTGGTGGAGCACACACGACGAGCTCAACGGGGCCATAGTCAAGGCAATGGCAAACGCTTCCTTTCCAATTGTACAAAATGGCTATGTCCTGTACAAAGGGCAATACCAACATCTACGAGAGATGTGGTAGTCCCTGCCAGATCCTGGAGAGTCGATCGGGAACAACGCAACCACATTTCTCGGTGTTTGTTCGTTTGGGGGAAACAGCCAATCACGAGAAGCGTCTTGGGGAGGATCCTTGGTTCGATGCACGGGAACACAACTCCACAACGACTCTCGGGGTGCATTGGCATTGGAACGGGGGGCACACAACCATGGTCCACGAGAATGACAAGAAAGGTCCCCAAAGAACGTACATACAACGGGGGTGTACGGGAACAAAAAAGGGGTGACAGGGGTTCCTCACGGCTGCGAGTACACGTACACGACCGGGATGGGGGAAACTGGGGGAACCATTCGAACCAAGAGTCAATATACTACAACATAATATCATCATCGTATGGACCTTGCCCCGTCCTCACGAACTTGGTGGTTTTGTGTGAGAGGGTGTAATACGTAGAGAAGGGGTTTGGAAGCGCTGTTTGCTCTTCTTCTTCTCGAGACTGATGGTTTGGTCCCTCTTCCTCCCTTATGAGTTTGTCGTCAACGTCGTCGTCATCAGTTTCTTGAAGAGGGCTAGAGAGACCGACCGACAGTAAGCCCTTCTTCTTCGGGGTGACTCTATCCAAACAATACAACATCATGGACCCATACTAGGTGGGTAGTTTGTGAGTCCCCTCTCTTGGTCGTCCTCGTTTTCTTTTTCTTTTTCTTCTTCTTCTGTGGAAGGTTCTGTGATCCGTGTGTCACATACAACGGAGAAGACGAATCCATGGATTCGTATTCCTGCGCCGTGCACCTACCTAGCGACTAGCAAGAGAGAAGCTGCTGTGTTCAATCTCCCCCCTTGTGTGCTGCTGCTTCGTTTGGATTTTGGATGGTGAGGGTGGGAGTGGATGATTCTCGGGGAAAGTACCTAGAGGAGGGAGACCCCGCTTCGTCGTCCTTGTCGTTGTCGTCCGAACGGAGGAGAAGGAGGAGGCTGTTGGGTTTGGTAACACAACACGTTTTGTCTGCTGTGTTCCAGAGGCCATGACACACACGAGAAGGACCATCTTCCGTTTCACACATAACATGGCAACACACAATCTAGGTAGATAGGTACTAATATAGGTAGATACCTATGGAATCTTGCGCGTTCCACACAAAACCAAGGAGCCACGTGGGGTGATTCCTTTTCCCCATCATGTGTCCATGGGTGTTGCTGCGCTCCTTTCCTTGGTGGTGGTTCTTTCTCCTCTCGTTCCAACGATGCCTCTTCCCAGTAGCTACCCTTGCTACCACTACCTTGACTACCTCTGCTACCTCGGTGGCGAGCACGGTGTATCTGTATCGCCACGATTTCGGCAGGCTTGGTCTGTCCAGAAGGCAGCCTGTCAGCAAGTCGTTGTCCGGCGGGATCGTCGTCAATCCAAGACGCAAGACGAAACAACTCTCCTCCCCACTGGTTCCGAATTTCCTTGGTCCAACTTCCAATCACCCAACCGCAGCATGATGTGACGCACAACTGCTGATTTACAGCAACGAGGGAGGTCCCTTCTCGACATGTCAATGGTCTACAACTCTATTTCAGAAAAAGAGACAAGAGAGATACACAAACCTTGGAATTACTTTTGTAACGTGATTAACGAGACAGACATTCAACATTTATGTGGAACCGAGAACATGTCCACGACAACTGGGTATTCAACGTTGGAGTTGGTTCCTTGTGCGGATCCCCCCCATGAATATTTACCGTGCCAGATCCATCCTTTAGATTCCAGCCACAAACAGGGCGGTTCCGACCGCTGCCGTCCAAGCACACGTGGCTTGGGCCGCAGATCCGGCCGACGACGACAAGGTTTCCAAGGAAGCGGTAGTAGATGAGGGCATGCCATTGACCGCAAAGGCCGCTTCAAATTCAGAGCGGGTGTAGCAGGCATCGGCCCCACTCTGCTCGCGAATTTGGTCGGCCATGGCAGGACTCACCACCTTGGTACCGGCATAAAAGTTGTTGAGGAGTTCCACGACATTGTCCGGCGTGACACAGGTTTCTCTGGAAGCCGTCTTGAAGTTGGACGATGTACAGGCGACCACGTCGTCAAAGACAAAGTCAGTCATTTCTTGAGGAAGGTCCAAGCTGGCCAGTTCGTTGGGATCAATCATTCCATCTCCATTGAGATCGATCGAGGTCAAGGTGTCTTCCACCAATAGGTCCATTTGTTCTTGGGTCATGTCGTTGTCCTCCATGTCCAAATCCGACAACAATGACTTGTACAGAGAGCGGAGGGTATTGACCGAAAAGCCACCCTGGTCTTGCATGTGGTTCAGGACGACTTGGACGTCTCGTTGCAAGGCTCCTTCGTCCGTGGTGACTCCTTTGGACTGGAACATTTGGCATTGAGTTTCGGCGGCCGCGCGACGATGACGACGACGACGACGACCTCTCTTGTCCTTGTTTTTTCCTTTTCCACTCCCCTTTCCACTGTCATTATCATCAAACCAACCGTCAAAGAGCCAAAGGAGTTTCTTAATCCAAGAGACCAACACCATGAGCATCATCAAAATAGCGGGAGGTTGCCCAGGGAACCACGGACAAATGCTGGTCCAGGCTGAAAATATCCGCAGTCAAACGCATGCGTCGTGTCGATCAGGTGTTGGGGTTCGTACGCAAGGCATTCGCAAAAGAAACCATTCTGTGGAAATCCCCCCAACGCATTGCCTCGGTCCACCACTAACGCATTGCCTGGTAGATTCAACGTGGCTGCGCAGACACGCTCCTTGCAAATTTCGCTCCAGGACGAATGGACAGAGACGGCGCGGTTGGAGCACCCGTCAAACCACCAATCGCAGTCAAACGCTGCCACCGCGCCGTTAGCGCTTGCGGCACTGTGAGAAAGACAGTCACAGGGTACATTACGCTGTCCGTCATCACCGATCGTGTAAATCCTTTCGTAAAAGACGCCCTCGCAGACATGCGGCTCACAAACGTCGATCCAGGACAAATGGACAGAGAGGTCGTCGTAGGAGGAGCACCCGTCAAACCACCAATCGCAGTCCAACGTTCCAGATGCGACGATCACGCTTGCGGCACTTCGAGCAGACATTCGCAGGGAACACTGCTCTGTCCAAGATCATCGATCGTAAAAATCTGTCCGGCAACGGCGGCATCGCAGACAGGCTGCTCACAAATTTCGGTCCAGGACGAATGAATTGCGGCGGGTTGGTCGCCTTTGCAAATGTCAATGAGATCGCAGGGAAACGATCCCGTCATCGTCGTGTCAATCAGGTAGGGATAACCGATACGAAAACACTCACAAGGTGGAGCACTCTGTTGGACGTCTCCGCTGAACGCTTGCATGCAAAACGCAGTTTGATCAAAGGCCACAGTGGGGACATCGCCAAGGGGCTCAAAGGCGGCAACCGGAGCAGCAACCGGTGCGGCAACCGCATCGTACCGCCCCGGTCAAGAAGGGACCGACGGACGAACGCTGATCGAGTCATCGCACCCAAAGGAGTTCCTGGAAGAAGAGAGTCTGTTGGGACAGTCTTCGAGATGACTGTCCCAACAAAGTTTCAACAATCATAAATTGTTGGAAAGAAGATTTGTGAAGGTCATCGTTGGATCTGATCACCCTCCGGTTCTTTACATTCTTCTTTCGCCCACCCGCCCTCCCGAGAAGACACGGATGTACTACCTAGTGGTGCAAGCCTTGGTCGCTTATTGTCTTTCAGCCTGACTGTGGAAGTTGAGGGGGTTCTTCTCCGAGTTGGTTGCTTGGGGGTGGCACTCCACAGCAGCTGACTACTCTACTACTGCGAAGAGATTTCGAGAGTACGTGAGGAAAAGTGAGGATCAAGTACCGGAGCAGCAACGGGAGGAGTAACGTCCATGTTGATGGTTCGTCGTCGATCAGAGAAGGGAGCTTGCGGTTTACGACCCACCAACAACATCAATTATTGTGAGGCAAAAGGCAAGTGTTGTGTTTTCTTCCTTCTTTGCATGTTGTCCATCGCCCACATGTGTGCATGGATGCGTTGAAACGGAAGGGTCCGACCTCAACGCATTCGATCATTTAGGACCATGGTGGGTGGCATCCTCAACGCATTCGATCACTTAGGACCATGGTGGGTGGCCGGCGAGGAGAGTTATGTTTTTTTGCGTCGTTTTAACAGGTGCACTAACGCTCCACCAATCGCTCGTCTTCAAGGAGAGGGAGTGAACCTGCTCCTCTACCCTCTTGCTCAAAGTAAGTGGGAGCCCACACTTCCGATCGTTCTGATTCTGTTCGTGAATCTGAGACACCCTATCTTACGTCATCTTCCGTATCTCAACACCCTGGCAAGGGGTTTTCAGTTCTATTCAAAATCACCACTCAATACTTTCAATCACAAACATTAGGGAGTAGCAACACAACGAAATACGATCATTTAAATCATCCAGAACTGTGACGGTGCGACGACACACGTCGTCGCTTCTTCCTTCTTCTTTACACCTCAACCTTCAACAGCAAGTCAGTTCGCAAGGAAGTTGTCGAGTGAGAGGTGCGATCGGCGGACTCGCGAGATGCGAACCAAGCGATTCCTCTGCGACCACTTTGAGTTGCTTGCGCGCACGCGCCGGTAGAGTACCGCGAGAGCGCAATGTGCCGGACCACATCTCCGGTTGGGTACAAGGTAGTCGCTCACAAGACCTATCCTCCTAGATACGCGCCTGTATCTACTCCTAGGTAGGCAGAGAGTTCGACAATCGACAACGAGATAGTGTCTCATCAGTTGGAGGGAACCAAAAAGCAACCACAAAGAGCAAAACAGAACTGTATGTAAAAATGTATAATATAGATCTAGAGTATCAAAGGGGGAATCCACTCTCGTGAGTGTCCTTGGTGTCGAGTCAAAAAAAAGACACCCACCACGAGTGTCCAAACTCACAATCCAAACCTGTGCGTCGCCGTCGATACAATCCTCCCCACTCGAAGAATCTAGGAGAGTATAGAAAAAGCCTTGGTTGGTTCGGACCGACACACACATTAGTGGTTGGTCGTTTCGGAGGAGGATGCCAAAAACTTGGAAAACTCTTGCAACAACAATTCGTCGTCGTCATCCTTGTTGTTGTTGTTCCTGCCCGAAAAAGGCGAAAAAATTGCTACACCATCCACCACCAGGTGCTTTGAGGCTGCCTGTTGTTGTTGTTGTTGTTGTTGTTGTTGTTGGAGAATGGTTTGGACGTGATTCAAACAATCCGTGACACCCGTTTCCAGCCACTGGTGCAAGGATGCCAAATTGTTGCTGCTGCTGCTGCTCTTGCTCTGAACGGAGGTGAGTTGACGAATTGACTCGATTTGTTGGGTCAGATAGGTGTGAGCGGTTTGTACCGCTTCGTATTCCAACCGTGTCTTGGCCAATCGACGGAGCGACAAGAGTGTTCCTTGGGGATTTTGGGTTTGAAAGCGTGCCGTGGCCCGAGCCGAATGGACTTGGAAGGGGGCTTGTAATTCTCGAGACTGTTGCTGCAATCGAGTTTGTTCCTCTTGCAGACGGGGAACGACAAGGCGTTCGATTTGTTGCACCAAGTCTTGTCGTTCTTGGGTTTGGACCTGGTCTCGGAGCAGATCCAATGCACTGCTGGCCGTGGAGGGTGTCCCCGTCCACAAGAGTTCCGACGTTTTATCCACTGTCTTTTTCTTGGGAGATTGAGAAGGACTCGACACGAGACGACGTCCGCTGCTACCACCACCAAGACTGCTACTCGTCATACTCCACGTGTCTTCGGCCGACGTGAGCTCTTCCTTTTCTTCTTCTTCTTGTTCTTGTTTGCCGTGTACCAGCAAAATGCCGGTTCCATGCTTGCTATTCGAAAGGCGAGTTTTGGAGTTGCTGGTTTCGTTGGTCTTCCGTTTTGTGGAAGAAATACTAGTCGATTTGGTGGATTTCTGGTTGGTCCCTCCTTTTGGATTCTTGGTTTTGACCTTTGCTTGTTCGGCGGCATAGGCTTGTGCCATGGCAAAGCCTTGTTGATACTGAGAGAGCATCATGGTGATGATGTTGTTGTTGTTGTTGTTGTTGTTGTTGTTGTTGTTGTTGTTGTTGTTGTTGTTGTTGTTGTTGTTGTTGTTGTTGTTGTTGTTGTTGTTGTTTGTCGGGTTGTCGGTTGCTCGTAGTTGCTAGTTTTCTGTGGCCGCCCAGATAAAAAAGGCAAACGGATTGGGCTGATCTCCGGATCGGATTCCTCCATAGGCAGCCCCCAGCATACGCGTCGGCGTTCCAACCCAAAAAACTGCAAACTCTGACTCATCTAATACTAGTCATAAACGCTGGGTAGATCTGGCGTAGGAAGTCAGCGTCTGAGGATACCGGTTGGGTGTCATGTTTGCATCCATAGTTCCTAGCATTCGTAGATTCCCAAACAGTTTCTGCGTCCGCGGTAATCTCTCTTTAACTCGCAGAGAGAATTCGATGGAAGTTGCTTCAGCTTATGAAAATATGGTTGGGACTGATCTGGACCTTTTAGATTTAAGCTTCCACGATCACAAAAAGCCTACCAGTCACTTAAAAGGCCATAGCAAAAAACATCTTGTTGGTTGGGCTTCATGGAACATTAGAACCTAGAAGGTGGTCTGTGGTCTGGGTCTGATTTATAATTATTTATGGTTTCTTTCTATCGCTCCGGAATAGGGAAGTTTGAAGTTTGCGGACTGCGGATACCGGATAATGGAACTCTACTGTAAGTCATAACCCCCAAATCCTAAAAAAAAATCGTTCCTAAACTTGAGCCCATAACCTGTTCGCTGAGAAATTAAGATCCGTTTAAGGCAAAATTTGTCCGGGGGTAGGCCTCGGCTTATGAACTTTCGACACAAACTTATTCTCAGCGCATGTATATATATATGTCCATACATGTATATGATATATCCCCCCCATACAAGAAGGAAAAAGCTTACCACCACGAGCATCTCGTCCTTTTCTCGAGCCTCTTCTTCGCTTTGTACCTCCACCCTTGACTTCTTCGCTTTGTACCTCCACCCTTGACAATGGCCGAGGATCTTGAAAAGAAGATGGAGAGAGCCTTTGCCGAAGTCGAGGCAGGCTTGGCCCAAAACCAGGACGACTTCACCTCAGAGGAGTCAGAGGAGGAAGATGCCCCGACCCAGATGCCAGTCACACAGGGACCTCCTGACTTGTCCGAACAACTGAATTTGACAAAAACCAGCGTCCCTCCCACTCCTGCAGCAACAAGTGTCCCACCAGTGCGACGTGAGTCACCCCGACTCCGCATTAAGAGACTCCTACAAGAGCAAAACAACGACAAGAAGGCCAAAGCCAAGAAGGCAAAGAAGACTGCTCCAACATCAGCTCCTACAGCCTCCGGAAAAAACACAGCAACATCGAACACAACAACCAAAGCGAAAAAAGGAAGCGTATCACACGCAAAAAAGGGTAATGGAGGACCAGGTAGAGCGAGAGGGAGGAACTTCACTGAAGACGAGACCTGGTACCTCCTTGATCTTATTTCCGCCATAGAACCTGCAGGGCAATACGATTGGGATCGAGTAACGGACGCCTACAACGAAAGGTTCAAGGCGTCCGACCGCCTCAGGGACAGGGAATCTCTCAAACGCCGTTTTGGTGCGCTACATGGGAGAAAGATTCCTACGGGAGATCCACATTGTCCCGACGAAGTGAAGGCGGCCAAACAGATCCTCATCAACATCCAAACACGATGTGATGTTGGCGAAAAGCCAAACAGACACGACATTGGCTTCGACTCGACCTCGTCGGAAGGAGAGAGTGTTGCAGATGGAGAAGCAGACTACGGAGAAGATGAAGAAGACGACGAAGAAGCAGACGATCAACAAGGAGAGAAGCAAGACAAGGAGGGAAATCTAGAGACCCCCAAAACAAGTCTCAAGCCGCATGGATCAAAGCCCCTTCGGTCGGATACGAAAAGTCGACGCAAGCGAACAATTTACTCCGACGACAAAACTGACGCTATCATGAAATTCATGATGGTGTCGCAGCAGAATCGTCAAGATGCGGAAGAGAAAGAAAGAAAGTTTCGCAGAGAGAAAGAAGACCGTGAGAAAGAAGAGCGACAGAAGCGTGATGACGAGCGACGTGAGAGAGACGAGCGTCGTGCGGAACAGTCAATGGCTATGCAACAATCAATGCTGCAAATGATGATGCAGCAACAGAGTAACTTGCTCATGTTGCTTGCACCCAATGTAATGGGACAGGTCCAACCGCAACAGGTCCAACCGCAACAGAACACTATAACGCCTGCGGGTCAGCTCCGACCGCAACACACTCTAACACCTGAAGACCAGAACATTGACCAGAATGATGACAAGGTAGGAAAAGAAATTTAGTAGATAAAATAACTGGTATAGTTGACTACGAAAGAGATGAATGGTATCCCTGTTGTCCTGTAAGATACAAATGGGGGTAAAATGTCGTCCGAATCTGGTTGAAGCCAACACACGAAGCCCTGTAGTTGTACAATAGGACAATGAGAGACAGGACAATCTTCCTTTCTCCCATCTCTTCATACTTAAGGCGGTCTTTCAGGCGAGGGAAGGAAGCTTGCAAGCCTCTCATCCCCCACTCGGACAGCTGTCGCACCGAAGTGGCCGCCTTGTACATCTCCCTTGTATTTCTCACTCGACCCTGTCGATCCACATTGTTTTGATACGACTTCAACAAGCTCGGGCGATTCTCCGATCCGAAGGCAGAGTCCACGACAATGCGCCCGCCACCACGTCGTTGTTCACTGTCGTGCACGGCATCTAATTTTTCGTAGATCTTCGAGAGGTGGGCCAACGTAGAATCGTGCCAGGATCCAGGCGCGTTGATGTAACACGCCCGGATCCTTCCATCTGGTGAAAAAACAAAAAGGTTTGAAATATAGTGATCGCATTTCCATCCATTATAGAAGATGTTTTCAAGATCAGGGTTAGCTTCGATGAGGACTTTGAGTCCGTCCATCGCTCCCCACACATTCTTGAGCACAGGGTATTTCTCCCTAATAACCGCCTTGAAGCTCGCTATTTCGCTTCGCGTTGGCATTCTCACCTCGGCGTCCGGATGGTTCTGGAGGACTTTGACCAGAAGACGACGCCCAAAGCGCAACCAAACAGAAACTGGGTTCGCAGTCATCCCAAAGATGACCTGCAAGGGGATCGTTGAACCACGAGTACGCGTCCAGGCGAGCACTAATCCTAGACATATCGTTGCGTCTATTTGCCGTTTCCGTCCTGTTCTCCCAGTTTGTCGAACGCGTCTCATGTGAAACTTTTTGTTCGCTTTCTGTGGATAGGGACTCCAACTGTTAAACAGTGGCGTGAACAGCTTTAGCAGACTCTCAAATGACTCATGATCAAAGCCACACAAAGCTATCAACGAGGGGTCATTGCCACTATTGTAAAGTCTCATGAACGAAGAGTATTTTGGATGTTGGAGAGCAGCGCGACGAATCCCTCCCGAACGATTACGAACACGCTGTGCTTCCTCAAGACGAAGCTTCTTCTTCTTCTTCTCCTCCTCCAGGAGGAGAAGGATCAATGAATCGTCTTCATCCATGGTATTACAACAACAAATATTACTACAGGTTAGGATGACGATGAGGCCGAAAGGCGTGTCGAGGTGGAGGGAGGTTTCGTGGGGGAAAATGGCGCGACATGCCAATGCATATATATGGTTGTGTATATCCTATAACGTGCGTTGGGTTGTCCAAAGAATGACACTGGTTAGGTTTTATGACTTACAGTAGCAGTCATCGTCTTATACTAAAAATGTGTTTTCCGAACGTAAATGTAGGATTTATGCTTTTTTGAGTTTATGACTTACAGTAGAGACCCAATAAAATTTCAGTGCCGATGTAGGAGTAGCTAATAATAGCAAAAAGAAGGAGATAAGATAGCCTAATCCCAGTCACACGCGGTTTCTGCGACCATTTACTACCACCTCTATCTTCTCAAGAAGACGCCAATCGACAGTCCTGAGTTTGGACGATTGACCAAATCGAAACGGGAGCACCACTGGTATCCACACCCACTCGCTGAGTGGCCAAATCCGTTCTTGTATTCTATTTTCATAGAAAATAATTTTGGAGGTACATGTAGATTCTTTCGTTATGTATGAATTATATTCTTCCTGCAATCAATCGTCTTTTTGACAAACGTTCCAGATATCACGTGTGTAGTTTTTTTTTCTCTCTCTCTCTCTTTTGTTGGGGCTCCTTCTGGGTACTTCCTCGGATCGTTACTTTTAGAGTGGTTTGCATTGTTTGTATCCACCTTCTGGTCCAGAACAGGTGGAAGCACCACAGCAGCCAGCAGGATTCTTGTTACACTGTTCCCAGTAGGCATACACGCAGTTAACCTGGCTAGGATCAATCCAGTCACCACCACAATGTTCACAATGGGTACTATCCACACTGCACCACGCTCCTCCTTGACATTCTTTCCCATTCCAAGAGCAGCAGGCGGTTCCCGACACCGGAGTGGGAGCAACAGGTGCAGGAGTGGGAGCAACAGGTGCCGGAGTGGGAGCCACAGGTGCCGGAGTGGGAGCAACAGGTGCTGGAGTGGGAGCCACAGGTGCCGGAGTGGGAGCCACAGGTGCCGGAGTGGGAGCAACAGGTGCAGGAGTCGGAGCAACAGGTGCCGGAGTGGGAGCCACAGGTGCCGGAGTCGGAGACACTGGCTGAGCCGTAGGTGGTGATGGAATGCCGAGCGCAAACGGATCCGTGCACAAGTCTGGCGAAGAATCCGGCCAGTCACCGCCATTGTCATCCCAGCAAGGGAGTTGAGCCAATTCAGGAGGACAGGTCACTTCCTTATAGTCGACTTTAGGATTGTTCCATCCCAAAGCCAAAAAGTTTTCACACCCCGCTTTCAGGACTGGATGCTTAAATTTGTTGCAGTCACACTGGGCTGTACCCTCATCCGAAATCATCCACATACCACAGCTCTCCATGGCTTCATTTTCTTCGGGAGCCACGTCCGAACAGCGACGCCACAAGGAAGCTGAAGAGTCAACAAGAAAACCCAGGTTTCGTGTGAGTATTAGTTATTCATGAATATGTACAGTCGTTTCCTGGTGATTATTTTTCATGAACATACCTCCAGCGTAGTCAAATCCAGGTGCTGCAATATCAAAGTGGGCTTTTCCATTGCAAGCAGGATTGTCAGGGGGGCAGTAGTTGGTCGCTTTGAGGACCAATGTGGATTCCTGACCACTATTCCCAGGAACATTGCTCGTTCCCGTCACCTGGAAGCATTTGCCACATCCCTCGGCAAGCCAAAGACCCCCACCAAGGGTGGCGGAAATGGCGGCTGCTCCATAAAACCTGGCATTGTAGGGATTGTTGTTGGGTGCGTCAAAAAGGGCATTGGAGTTGCAATGACGCTCCTTATTAGGATCGCCATTATACTTATAACCACATCCGCAGGACCCTCCACTGCAATCCCAGTATCGAGTCGTCGTTGCTTGGCCTTCGGTCGGAGTCGTGGAGCCACCTCCGCTATCACCTCCGCTATAGCCGCCATCCTCACACCATTTTACACCCTCTGAATCATTACAGAAAAGAGGGAAAGGTTAAGTGAATATTTGCTGTTCATGATTCATGTCAGCACGAGCATGATGGAGAACTTACTACAATTTCCGAGGCAATTCGCACTTGCATCATGACACCAATCATTCCAAGAAACACCATTGCATTCGCTCCAGGTGCAGTACCCAGCCTTTGCAAAGGAGGAAGAAAGCAACCAAAGAATCGAGATAATTTGCGGTTTCTGGAGAATCATCATGGACTGGAACGTATCGAGCGACGATAGTTTTGAATATTTGACCAAACTTGTTTTCGGAGGAACGGAAATTTTGAGCAGAAGGAAATGTTTTTTGTTTTTTCAGATCGACAGTCTTTTACAAGAGACCGTTTCGAGGAATGACCCACGCAATAAGCTCTCACTTTCTACAAGACAGTGTGCCCTGGTATATCACGCAAGTCCAAGAATGGGCAATAGAATTCAGGTTCTTGCGTAATGCCATTCTTCCGACCTAAAATTATCATTTTATAGAAGTACCTACGACTGAACTTTACCTTGTCCTCTTTCGAGGGTGTTTGTTTAGGGGGTATCATATACACATACCATAAAACTTAGGGGTAAATGCGGCGTTATATACCAGAAAGAAGTGGTAAAGAGGGGAAAAGGAAGTCAATTCGAGGGAAATTCGATTTGATGTAGAGTCTCTTTGAACATTGCCCGCACATGGAAGCCAATCGGTCGCTTGAGCTTTTTCCTTTTTCCGTAGCAGATGTACTTTAAATACACAATACTCCGCCGCACGTTCCCACAGCTCCCAACCAATTCCTTCTTCAAGACCATTTTTACTCGGCTATCGTTGCGCAAAGTGACATTCCACATCTTGTTCGTGTCTTGACACAGGTGCTACAAGATAGAGGATACGATAGAATGCATCGAGGCGCACATACACATGCATTCATCATGATGTTGTCTGTGGGGCAAAGGTCCCATCCAAGATCAGTACGTTGGAGCGAGGAAGGCGCGAACTCCATTAACTACGCAAGACGCAAAACATGGTCGGAGTAGACCCTTGCGGGTCATACACAGTACTGGTTTCCGGAGCGACTCCAGTTTCGTTTCCCCAAGGATTCCTAGGCAGCAATCAGACTGACAATGTATTGGTGAGAGTTGAGAGGGCCGAGTTTGCAACATCAAAGTACGCACGAACACCATTGCAGGTCGAATGAGTGGGGGTCATTCTAGGCTACATCAAAAGATCTTTACGACTACGAGGTATGTTGGTGTCGACCTCACGAGTGAAGTCAGTACATGGAGTGCCGACAACTTGGAGAGAATCATACTATTCTTGGAACCGTGTTGGCCTATCAACGCTAGTCCTGGCATCGTGTTGGCCTATCAACGTTAATGTCATTCCTATTGTCGTTGGGAAAAAAGTAAAAGGACACATTCAACCACCCCAACGTCAACCCACCGACAATCTTAGCTCCTTTGTTGATGTGGTGATAACTGCGGGACGACTATCTGACTGGGTGCCATGGTGAACCAGGAGAGTAGGGTAAGTGTGCTGCTTTCGTGTTTCACCTGTGATGCTATAGCAGTAAAGGTGGTTGCAGGATCCACCACTCTGGTTGTGAGCTCCGTAACAGTTGTTTTGGACTGCATTTTCCTTTCGTTGTGTTGTGATACGAATGTCGTGTTCCTTCTCGTGAGTTTGCAGTGCCATGGTGTCTACGCGAAAGAATTACTTGTGATGATGTGATATGCGATCCCTCCTGGCAATGATACCTTGTTTCGGACCACTGCTGTAATAGCTGGCACTATATTTGTTGTTGTATGAGCGACACATGGAAGTTAGAGTTTTTTGGTCATTTCGTCATGTCTACCTATAGCTATCAGAACTTCGGAGACATAGCTTAATGCACGGATAGGTCAAGTCTCGGGGGAACGAACTATCATCAACCACAGACTCTAGTAGGAGTAGGTCTAGATACGAGAACAGAGAAGCAATCCTACTTCGGAGAAGTACATAGCACTCAGGGTGGTTTCTCTATTTTCTATTTCCGCATTCTTATGTTGACTGAATCGGTGGTTTCATATTCTTGTTCATGTGAGACGATAAAGTGTGGTGTTGAACTAGGAGTTGGAGTAGGAGTACAAAGATTTATAAGAATACACTTTCGCCAAGTTGGATGACTTTCGCCAAGTTTAAATTCAAATATGAAGTTCAAAAGGACATAGGATCCAAATCGGAACACAACCAGATTTTCGTGAGCTAATGGCTTCTCATTTTGAATATGCACGGGTTGTATGTTGGATCTATCCACTCGAACCATGCAGATTGCAGACTGGATCCACGCGAACCGTAACACAACAAGTAGAGTGCCTTGCTTCTCAAGATTTGGCGTCCTCCCATTCTCCCCCAAATTTTCCTGGTCCACTTTTTCGTTGTCTGGTTTGGACACACAAAATCCAAAAAGCAAAGCTCTAGAAAGGAAGGAGATATGGAGTTCAAAAGAATGATACCCCCAAAGATCCAGAAGAGACGAATCGGAGGGCACAAACATTTTCGTGATTACTTGGCTTCTCATTTTGTGCTCCATGCAAATCTGTATGTTGGATCTATCCACTCAAACCATGCAGATCTGTGTACATGTTGGATCCACTCGAACCGTAGCATGAGAAATAGAGTACTTTGTTTTTCATTATTTGACAATCCCCCAAATCTTCCTTGTCCACTTTTTCGTCGTCTGGTTTGGACACACAGAATCCAAAAAAGCAAAACTCTTGGAAGAACAGTGAAGCAATCTTTCTAAGTGCATACGAACCATACATCGCGATCTGTCTTCAAGACTGTAAGAACAACGATTCACTGACCTTTGGCCGTTTCCAGTATCCATTCTTTCTGATTCATCGAGGAAGGGAAAAGATACGAAGATCATGACGTTTTCCTGGATTACCAGTTGCCCCTTTGTGCTTTCTCTGGCTGCCTTCCACGGACTTGTGATTGGTGTTGAAGCCAAGACAATGGAAGAACGATGTCGCGATTCTTACTTGAGGTCGGAAAAGTTCGTGGGTTGGTACAAGTCTTTCGCTTGTTTTGCCATTCAGTTGGACACTGCGGCGACAATCAATTGCCCACTGACAAATAAAGCGGTTGCTATTGAATTTAATGAGAAAGACCATGAGAATGGAATTCCAGATGCTATATTTGCCGACGTTTCTGGTGCTTCTTCAGCAGGTTTTCGGTATCCTTTTGATGACGATAATCGCTATCGCAAAGGTTTGACGGTGGCGGAACTAGACCAAGACCGTTTTTACGACATTGATATCAACTTTGGTGTCTGTCAATATGGAGGAAGTTGTTTGATTGCTCTTGCAACGATACAGATCGAGTCCTCTTGTTCTTGTACACAAGATGATTTGTTGTCCACCATGACAAACGACAGCAATAGTACTGTTGCTCCGTGCATGGTCGTGGAACCAGCACCCAGCGTTGCTCCGACAAGTTCACCTTCGAATGCACCTACCAGTTCCATGGTGCCTACCAGCTCAATGGCAGCTTCTTTTTTCACCTGGTCCTTCTCCCAGTGTTTCTTCAGCAGCAGCTGTCGTGACGGGATCCATTGTCACCCAGCTCTTGGCATTGGCAGCGGTTATGGTCTCAATGTTCCTCTAAAGAATCCATGTAGTTGTACCTTGTTCTAAAATGGATATGAATTTAATAGTTCATGTGTGACATGCATTGTGCATGTGCATGGGAGCACATTTGGATGGGTCCATAGGGTTTGACTAGGAGTAGGTTGTTAGAGTTTTGACTTCTTGACTAGACCACCATGCCGTGGTAGTTCGGTCGCGTGACTGGAGACTGGAACTGGGGATCGCGGGAACCAAACTAGCTCATTATCAGAGCTTTTTTAACTGGATACTCCTAGCTTTTTAGTGCTGGGGGGAGGGGTGCAGTTTCCTCAGGCAGCGATCTGATTGGTGCCTTTTCCCCCCTATCACTATCCTCCAACTGTCAACCAACTGTCGGAGCAACACTAATAATTAGACTAAAAAAATCCAATTGCGATCCAATTAGCTATAAAAAACATCTAAGTAACACTATTCAATATTTCAAAGTCGGTGGTCCCGGTCGGAAGGAATTCGGAACATGCCGATTCCCCACCGAGTTCACCAGAAAATGCCAACACGAAAAATTCCCTCCTCAGCTCTCTAAAAAACGCACAACGCACGACTATTCTCATAATTCTAAAAACAAAAACAAAACCAAGAGGGATGGACAAAGAGGATTCTAATATGGGCTTTACTGGCCAAAAGGGCGTCTCTCCGGAGACGACCCAACGGACGAAGGGCGGCATCAAGTCGACTCTGGATCCTTTCTTCTTCCGCTGCTACGTTGACGCTAACGCAGCAGCGAGAGCACAGGACCGAATGAACCCAACGGACGAAGCAGAAGACGGTGAAATGGGCATCCAAAGCCAGATGCGCCAAAAAGCCACCACTGCTATCAAACGAAAGCAAGAGTACCAATACCGGTGCTACCAGAATAAGGGGCAGAAGAAGATGACTGGCAAAGTCTCTGACAATGCGCTCGACTGTGATGCAAAGGCCTTCGACCCTTCGAGGGACTGCATCATGTGCTACACCAAACTCAATGGGCTAAAACAGCCGCATCGAGGACACCATGTTCTTTGCCCCCACAATCGAAAGACGAAGGGGCATAAGAACAAAACCACCGTGAAATCCGAAGAGAACGACAAGAAACTTGCCGCTACGAACGAAAAGCCCTTCACGGGGACTTTTTTTAACATATCGACCGCAGAACCGAGCGTACGTGAGTACGCCCAGCAAATGGTGGCTCCTCAGAGAACCAACCATACAAATCTTCACGACGCAGTGCGAGATGCAATGGCCGACCCGGACTTTGTCTCTTCCTCAACCGAGAAGAAGAATGGGGTTCCCCTACCAATAATGGCAGTTACCCGCCATTTATTGAACCACAAGGAACAGAATTGGTTCACACCACAGACACTGGAATTCCAGATTCCGGTCGTCCGTTATGGACAGCCAATTGACCCTCATTATCATTCGATTGAGGGTCAGAGGATTTACAATGTTTGCTGGGAAGACCAATTCCCTGGCATTGTCATCCCCTGTCCAGATTGCGATAATGGGACATTGCGCCGAGACCGCAGCAACTTCTCAAAGAATAAGAAGTTGTTTCCCATTTTTAACGTCAATGGTCCCCCCGACTGGGCCATTGTTATGTCGTACAAATGTTCAAAATGCCCAATGCGATATGATGGGAACTCTGCCAAAGTTCTCATGACCCTTCCGATTCATGTTCGGTCGGCTTATCCGGTCGAACCGAAGTTCGCCGACAATGGTATGATGTTCCATCTTGACCGGGCATGCAGTCATGTACTCGAAGAGAACATGCTGACATATGGTAACGCCGACAAATTGTCGCGCTCCATTTATGCTGGCATCACCAACACTCATCTCCGGCGATTCACAGAATATCTGTCGGAATGGAAGAGTCTCATTGGTGTAAGTGACGCCCCTTTGGGCGTCCCTTTGTATCCGGAGTTAGCGGGCGAATATCTCCCCACCTTCCCACCATCAGGAGATTCGCTCCGTGATTTATTTGACCGTGCTTCGACTTCCACGGCCAACAACTATGGCGTTTCGGACAAAGATCGTTGTATCAGGGAGATACAATCCGTCACGACCTCCAGTATGTTCGCCCAGGATCATACTATGGAGGTCGCCAAGAATTATAAAAAATCCCTTGGAATCAAGGCCGTTTGGGATTCGGCGACAGAGACTGGAGAGATTGCCTCAGCCGTTTGTGTCGAGGACACAAAGACAAAGTCTTTTGCTCATGCCGCTGAATGTTTAGCCCGTCGAAAGGGTTTCAACCCCGTTTCCATGTATAGCGATACATGGCCAAAGAAGTGTGAGTTCTGGAAACTCCTCTTTGGAGATACCTTGGAGGGTCGTCTTGGACTCTACCATTTCCAACAGCGCATCATCAAAACAATGCGCCAGGGACATCGCCATTACCACAAGGCTCTTAATGAGCTCTTGGAATGCGTGTATGGTTTCGAGCCGGACTCGTACAATGCCTTGCTCAAGGCATTGAAGGCGGGTCAAATGGGACGGTCTGGTCCTCTTTCCCCTGCTGAAATATTGGAGATGCAGTCGGGACCGGAGTTCCGCCGCAAGTACTCCAAGTTCCTTATGAAGCAGATACATCCTCCGGATGTGATCGCTCATAACTTGCAGAGGTGGATGGACCAGTATAAGGGCGATACTGATCCAAGTACTGGTAAGAAGCTGTTCACTGTCGACACGAAGACCGCCGTGACCGAACAGATGAAGAACGCAGTCCACATCCAGGATGCCCTGCCTTTACACGAAACTTATCGTGTAATCAAACCAACACCTTCCACAAAACACGAGTGCAACGAATATATCTCGTTACGATGTGAGTCCAAGGTCGAGCAGTACCACGACCAGTTGGCCCACTTCGCTAATTGCGGAATGAGGGCGGATCTGTGTGATACATTGAATCTGGTGGGCACTGCCCGTTACAACACCAAGATTCGTCACAAGATCCGTATGGCGGAGGAGTCGAGTGTTTCTCGCCCCAATGTTCCTTCAGGATGGAAGAACCATCCCGAGTTTTTCAATCATAGTGACTTGACTTTCGCCAATGGATTGGCTGAATCCATTGGTTATCCGGTGTCACCCTTCGACTATGCTCGTCCTCTCCCCGAAGACAACGGTGAGCGTTTCTTCGCCCAGTACTTGTCGGAGCAACTCCAGAGAGAAGCCGAAGTGGAGACAAGTCCTTTGTCTGATCGTTGTTATTGTCGGGCGTGTGGGCATAATCCAACGCCGTTGCCACACGAGTTACGATCGGGTAGGGCGTCCGTTCCTCCAACGGCCTCGCCTTCGCAGCTATCGTGCTCACTTCCACCTTCTATGGAATGTGATGGTGTCGAGGTGGACACGATCAGCACCAATCGCATTGAATTGGACACTTCGGCAGAGATTGCAACCATCGTGCCAACCCAACAAGAACCCAAAACACAGGATACTATTGGCAATCCTTTCGAAGAGCCCGTTTGTATCGATGTCCTGAGTGCACCGTCGATTTTTTCTCAAGCATTCAAGCAGACGCCTGCGAAAAAGTCTGTGGCCTCCAAGCATCGTGTCTCCGATGCTTCGGGTATTCCCTCATCGGTCAAGATCACCAATCCTTATAAGGTAAAATATACTCCTCCTGAGGGTGTCAGGAAGGCAATTGAAATGTCGGGCACTCGAGAGAGTCCCATTGAGATTTGCTCACAGGCATCTGCGTCGTCGTGGTCGTGGAGAGACATCGCTCGTACCAAACGCCCCAAGGCACAACAACAGATTTGCTGTCAAGCTTTTTTAGAATGGGTGAGACGCCCTAATCGGAACGGACGCCCACCTCATCTTCTTGGTTGTCCCAATCGCAGAATTAACAATGGGACCCAAAGTTCGGAAGAGTCCATGTAAGTACATGGCCCTTCTTCGTTCAGAGTCCACGAGAGAACGTGGCCCTGCCTTCTTCATCGGAGTCCATGTGATTACATGGCCCCTCTAAATCAACACTTCGTCAGAGTCTTCTTTAGTTTCCATCGTCAGTAATATAATAAGCACGTGAAAAATTTCAAGTCCTATCAGAGATATCGACTGTGTTGAAACAGCAATATTAGTATCGAGGATTTACAGAGTAATTCCAAGTAGTAGGTTTACCCCATTCGTATGTTCTTCCCCATTTGTAGAGTGGCATGACAAATACCACTCCAATAACAAATTGGAGTAGGATAGGGTTTTTCGTCGTTCTTCAACGGCGAGACGCATGGACATGGTGCTCGTATCTTCTTCCCCATTTGTAGAGTGGCATGACAAATACCACTCCAATAACAAATTGGAGTAGGATAGGGTTTTTCGTCGTTCTTCAACGGCGAGACGCATGGACATGGTGTGAATTCGGGTTGAGGGCGGCGTTTGCCATTTCCCTGCGTCGTTGTTCTTCTTTTTGTAGGAGTTTTGTGACATAGTCCTTGTTGGGGACAATGGCAAAATGCCTGATGCCCTTTCGGACACGGAGCATTTGTCCCTTCTGTAGAACAACTTCACCTCGGCTGATGTTGATAACCGTGGGTTTGGGAGGGGTCGATTTCGCTTCCGCTTCCGGTGCTGGAGAAGGAATGGTAGGAATCATATCCTCGTCGGTCTGTTCCGGTCCTTCTGCTTCCGGAGGAGGTCCAACCTTTCCCTTGGAGTCGGGAGACTCGGCAAGAGTAGCTTCAGATGAACCGGAGGGCTTGTTTGTCCCTTGTTCAAGCTTCTCTAAGATCGAGCTCGTACTCGACACCAATCCAGCGACAGCCTCTTCGAGGCGCCGAGTGGTGTCTTCCGTTTTGATGCTCGATTCCAAATGGGCAGTGTTGATGTCCAAGACACTGTTCTCTAGACTCGTGACAGCCTGTTCGAGGCGCCTTGTCGTCTCTTCCAATTTGGATCGGCTGTGTTTGTGACGAACACGATCGCCTTTCTCGTTCACGATTTCCATGTAACCCAGATTCAAAAAGTTCTGCTGGGTTGCTTCCATCGTGTACTTCTCTTTGGCAACGTAGATCCATGATCCACAAACAGCAAAGCCTTTGTATTTGGCATCGCCTTTGCTCGGGAAGACAACCACCACTGGAGTGGGGATGCTGTAATCGCTCAAGTTAAACTTGGCTTCTTCGATTTTCTGAAAATTGTACAAAGGCTTGATCAACGACGTAATGCGGTTGTTCATAGCCATTGCTAGCGTCTCGTCTTCTTTCAACGGCACCTTGTTGGCCTGAGCAATCAGGCTGAACCCGTATAGATCCGCGCCAGGAGTCGTTTGACCCAGCGGGAACCATACATTCTCGTCAATGGCATTTGCCAATGCGATCGCCGCGGAAGCCGTAACGTTTTCGTTCATAAAATTATTGACTTTGGTCCGATGGCGGGGGAGGTAGTTGGACAAAGCGAGAGTCTTGTCCTCGAATATAGGACAGTCATCTTCGACTTCCTCGTCGTCTTCCTCTTCATCCGACTCATCCTTTTTCAAGGCGGCCGTTTTTGAGGAGTCCCCCTTCTTTTTGGGAGGTTTGTCGATTGGTACGACTGAGTTTTCATCATCGGATTCGTTCTCCTCTTCCTCCTCCGAATCCACAGGCGCTTTCGTCCTGGATTTCTTTTTCGGGATAGGAGTCGAGATCGAAAAGTTGTCATCGTCCTCTTGTTCCCGTTTTTTGGGACGAGATTCAGATTTCACAGCAGCGGTTGCTGCCGTGGATGTTGTTGAGGCCGCCTTTGGAGGCGCCTTGGGTCGACGGTCCCGGGCCATGGTTAATGGCCGGACTTTGGTTTCGGGTCCGTTAAAACGGCCTTACTGAAAGAATGAATTCGGGTCCGTTTTGGGAACGGCCTTACTGTTCGATTTGGTTTCGGGTCCGTTTTGGGAACGGCCTTACTTGTCGATTTGGTTTCGGGTCCGTTTTGGGAACGGCCTTACTTTTCGATTTGGTTTCGGGTCCGTTTTGGGAACGGCCTTACTGCACTCCACTTTTCCTGTAAACATGGAAGAAAGCAAAGGTTAGTTACTGTTGTCATCACATCCATCGGCGAGGGAACCACTTACTTTCTGTGCCGCTGTGGCTTTCGGCTTGTTGTTGTTGTTGGTGATGACAACGGTATGACAACGCAATGGCAACGCTATGGTGGTGGGAACGCTATGGTGGTGGGAACGGATGGAGTGATGATGGTGTTGTGTCTTCGGTGTAATCACTGGTTTTTGTTACCAATTATGAGGAATGAAATGTGGATGGTGAGATGTCCACGGTCTTTGGTACTACTGTTTGTGTTATACTGAGAATCAAGCGATTTTCCGGTACAAATTTCACGTAGCCATGTACATACGTGATTCCTGTGTAGAAAGCTTGGTACTGAGGATCTGTCTGTTTCTGTCGCTCATTTTTTTATGGCAAGATTTGATTGCGTAGTTAGAAAGTTCGAATTATGCCCAGTCCCACAGCCGCGGGGGATTTGTCATTCCTCGTTTAACTCCCTCCACGAAAAATGATCACTATAGAAATTAGTGTACTCAAGATATACCAAGATTAAAAATTGGCGACGGTTATATCGGTTTCCCGTTAGGAAGTGGAATCCCTCATCCTATGGCAAGTCCTTCCTTTCCCCTTCCCTTTCCCCCTTCGCCTGCCTGGGCCCCCCCCCAAAGTCGGGGGGAGTTCTCGTGTGAGAACAACTATTTTCCGTGAAAAGTCTTCTTGATTCTTGACCACAATAATGGACTTGCAGACAGAAAGCTCCTGCACTATCGCAAAAAGATCTTGAGATGGAGTGCCCCTAACGTCAATTTTCATTGAAATGAAACAAGAACCCGATGTTAATTTGAGTTGTTCGTCGTCTTGCTGCTTTCGATATCATGGGGAAATAAGCCAATACAAGTCACTCAAACCATTCAACTTCATGGGTGTAAGGACCAATGCGCATCTTCATCTTCGGCCATCACACAACGAGACAAAGGAGGGTGATGTCATAAAGGATACCATTTCAGTTTCATATTCAGTTTCCAAGGGAACTTTGGTCTTTTTGTATATGCGTCTTATGATGGAGTACGACAGTCGCAAATCCCGGAACTTAAGCCTTTGTCATTTACACGGCACCAACAAGAGGAACAAAACAAGCGTCGTAGAAATAATACAAATCATGTTGATAGTGACGATGAAGGAGCGCGCGCTAGAGGAAAACAAACATTGTAGAGATACAGACATTTTGCCGCTGGACCGGATGCTTGGTATTTGGTATGTCCTTCAGGAAACATCATGTCAGTCAAGATGAGAGTTGTGTAAACTACCAATGGCGTCAGGGCCTTCTTGCTGCAGGACACGGATTCGCATCGTAACGGAAAAACTTCCCCTCTTCATATGATCCGAAGTCGTTATACGATTATGCGTTTTCGAGGTGTCGTCATTTTGTGGGAGTTGAGAGATTGAAGAATCGGGAATGCTTTGGGCAATAAAGAAATTATTCGTGAAACACACTGGTGAGTTTTGGATTTTGTCCTTTGAACTGTTATGGGGAGCTGGGGTAATCCTGAGCAGCTCGCTGTCATGCCAGGCAAAGTCTGACTACAAAGCGGAACACGACCAGAACGCTTAATCGATGTACTATGGCATAAACTATGAACATGGACAAATAGAGAACTAATAGAAAGATTTAGGCCCACCACCACCCGGTTTTTGCAACCGCCCCAAATCATACTACATTAATTTACAGACGCACCATCTTGTGTTTCATGCCACCTTCAAACTTGGCGTCCGGCTCATGTAGGGAAATCAACAACGCTCTGAATCCGTTTGTTGTGTCGTACATAAATTCGTAGTCGAACCTGCTTTGGACCATGAAAGGAAGAGAAAGAGAAAACTTTGACCTGACAAAGTCTGTTTCTCTTTTTCGCATCTGATTCATGGCGTCTTCCAAAGCAAGTTTCATTCGTAGGTTTTTCTCCTCGACATGCCACTCTCTGTGCATGTGTTGGGTTAGATAAAGGATATGAGTTGCATTGTCAGGCCAAATTACCTTCACATGTACCTGTAGCTGGCTTGGATCCACTTCAATCAAGCAATTTGTTGTGTCTTCATGTGCAATACCTGTAGGCAACACCACCAAAATCACCAAATGACGCTGTTTCTTGTCGTCGACCCACTGTGTCAAGACATGAGGAGGCTCCCAATTCCTCATCATGTCATTACCACTGTCTTCTTCATTTGTCTTTTTCCTCTTTTGTTGTAGTTGTACCTGTAGTGTCTCCTGTAATGGCATGGATCCTGCCACCCTTTTCTTCACCATAGCATCGTCACTGACAACAGACTCAGGAGCGACCTTGGCAGCAACACCTGGTCATAAAAGACAATAAACCATCACAGGTAAGGACAGTGACTCAACAATCAAACAAACAGTGTACACTGGCACTTACCTTGTCCTTTGGACGACCCAAACAAAGAAGGAGCTGGTTTGAGATCTCCATCATTGGGGTTCCTTACCTTTCCATCCATAGATGGGGCCGTCTCACCACCACCCAACAACTCTTGACCAGTCTCTCTCTCATGTTGATCCTTCAAGTGGACTTGGTATTTTTTTGGCTTTGTTGAGTGCCGACCTGAATGATTCCAATTTGTACTTTTGGAAAACAGCGTGTTCCAACCACACAGATTTGGGTGCGGCGCTCTCCAGAATCAAGCCTTCTGACACGATTTTGTCTAGGAATTCGGCATCTTTCGACTTTGAATCCCACGAAAGCAGGGCACCCTCGCCCAAAGTGTTGCGGCCAGACCTGGTCATCGGAGTATAGGTACTATTAGTACGTAAAACAATAGCGCGAGGGAGTGCAAAACCAGACTGGTCTGTTCGCACGAAAACTAATTATGACCCTAAAAACAGTTCACCAAAATCCGGACTGGGTCGGTTTTCATCATGGACTCCATTTTTCAATCGAGGAGGCCATGCCCAATTTGGCTCCAATTCTGAAAGTAGTGCGACCCACGTATTGCCCTTGCCTCGGGTCAACCGTGGGTCGTTCGTCCAAGTGAATTGGGCACTTATAAGGTGTCCTGGGTCGGTTTTTAAAAACGAGCTGGGTCGATTTTTTCGAGCCAGGTCGCTTTTTCAAAACCGACCCAGGACACTTTCTAGTGGTTCAAATGATATAATCAAACGACCCACAGTTAACCCAAGATAAGGGCAATATGTGGGTCGCTTAAGATGTAGAAAGTAATAGGATGTTGGCGAGGTAGGGCCATTCAGAAATTCCAGTTTTTGAATGAAATCGATTTTTGAATCGATTTCTGCACCGTTCCAGGCCGGTTCCAATGACCGGACACGAATTCAAATTGGTCACTATATGTAGAACAGTACAAAGTTTAGTGTCACTGCTCAACTGACCAGCCAATCAAATGAACGTGATGAAATTCCAAAAAACCTGTTCCAATGAACTGACAGTACTACACACAGACAGACCGAGATCAGAGTAAAGGTGTGGTCAGCATCGCGACACACACTGAGCAAACATAAATTTTCCAAAGCGGTTTTCTCCCACCATGTTGGTGACACCACGAACATTCATCGACTTGGCTCTGCCAATGCTTGGTAGAGCAAGACACTCACACTCACTTGATTTCTCACGTGCTTTTCGTTCTTACTTTGGAATGTCTCCTTTGCTCTGTGTTCATGTGTGGGATGAACTGGACAGTTCATTGCCCAAAGGTGCATCGCCTCGTCATTTGTTGTGGACACTGGCTTTTCTGAAAGTCTATGCTACAGAGGATGTTATGGTCTCAATAGCCAAAACAACGAGGAAGACCTACAGGAAGTGGGTCAAAGTGTTTGTAAATTTGTTGTATAGTGGTCTTAATTATGTAAGTACATGGCCCTACATGAATTTGCCATGAAGTCGTCCTCCTCATATCTGACCATTGCTGTTGTTCTTATAACAGATTGTATGGGACAATAGGTTTGATTGTTGTGTACCTGGACAGGTCTGTTTCATTAGTTTGGATGGTACTGACTTCAGGATTTTGGAGCCGTCACCTTTTGATCCAAAATGGTACTCGCACAAGTTTAAGGGAGCAGGTGTGAGGTATGAGGTGGGAATCTGCCTGAAAACTGGCTGGATAGTGTGGTGGAATGGTGCATTCCCTTGTGGCGCTTGGCCAGACCTACGGATTGCCAGAGACTGGCTTGTTCAAGAGCTACTACCGAATGAGAAAGTGATTGCTGATGGTGGTTACAACGATTATGGATGCTACTTTGTCACACCTACTGGAAGAAATGACTATCAAGACAAGATGATGGCTGATGCCAGGGCGAGACATGAAACTGTCAACAATTTACTGAAACATTACAATATCTTAAAGGAGAAATACAGAGGAGATCTGGATGGGCATCACAAGGTGTTTGGAGCAGTGGTGAATCTGGTTCAGATGAAGATTGAAAATGGTGAGGCGAAAGTGTTTCAGATCGAAGTGGAAGATGACTAGCAGTACAAATATGTAGCGGTTATGAACCGGGTGGTGGTGGGTTTTAATAGTACTAGCAGTCGGTATGTCATCTTTTGTCGCTAGAGTGTTCTTTATGCAGAAAAAGCGTTCGGTAACTCCTATAGGTACCAGTCAGTATCTGACTGGTAAGGTAGCGACCTGCTCAGGATTACCCCATCTCCTGGGACCGTATTTTGATTTTTGATTTTTGATTTAGAAATCCTTTAGCGACAAGCGACGCAAGAAAAGAGCGACTGTCAACTGTCAATGGTTGGGATTGGGAGGGCATAAGGCAATGAGAATCCGGGCCTTCTTGCTCCTGCTAGATGCGAGAATTGGAAGCAATAAAGGAATTAGGAAAAGACAGAGAAGACAAAACACTGGACCGCGAGCGGGGAAAAATTTAATAATTCAATTATTGATCTATTTTCTATCAATCTGTATTCT
The DNA here is from genome assembly GCA_946965045.2 of Epithemia pelagica. Lineage (NCBI taxonomy): Eukaryota > Bacillariophyta > Bacillariophyceae > Surirellales > Surirellaceae > Epithemia > Epithemia pelagica. The sequence continues at coordinate 2,745,153 of OX337242.1, read as the reverse complement.
TTGTCGGTTCTCTACCCGATGGGTGGTACCCAACGAACCCATCCTGACGGCGCTTTGTTCTTAGGGCGACCAAGTCTGTAGCTTAGACGGTTAGGCATCTTTGCTAGACTACTAGTTTGGGGGGAGTAGTCGCAAGTTTGCCGTAAAGGCCCAGAGGGAACCGAGATGGCTCCCAAGGGCGGGTATGGGGTTATTTTTGTTTAGGTGTCTACGCTACGATCCAGTCTTCTGGTCACAACGTGTGATGGCTTGAGACTCTGCACAAACCAAAGATTGTGAGCTCCTCTGTCTCTCTCTCATCTATCTTGGGTAGGAGTCGACCGCGCCGCATTCTTTGGGGGAAGGTGCGCGCCCGATCCATGTTGTGCTGGCGCCATCGACACGACGCGCTCGTTTAGGACTGGTAACGATGGGTGGTACCCAACGAACCCATCCTGACGGCGCTTTGTTCTTAGGGCGACCAAGTCTGTAGCTTAGACGGTTAGGCATCTTTGCTAGACTACTAGTTTGGGGGGAGTAGTCGCAAGTTTGCCGTAAAGGCCCAGAGGGAACCGAGATGGCTCCCAACACCATTGAATCTTTGACATTGTCTTCCGCTCGGAACCTCAAGGTATCTTCGGTCCATCTTTTAGAATTCCAAGTTAAGTTGAAGGTCGAAGGAAGCAGTGGTCACGGAGCCATTGAATGTTAGTTCCTCGGGCGAGTCGATGGCGAATTCAAGGTTCTGTTGGATCGCTTCGATGTCGGAGAGTTTTAAATTTTTCGTATCTTTCGATGTTTCACTGGTCTTGTTGTTGGTATTGGGAACGCCTGTTGGGTCGGCGTGTCGGAAGTCTGGCGTATTGAGCATGGCGATGGACATGCCCGCCGTCCACTCCATTACTTGTGGTCGAATGTACCGCATAAACGCGGCTGATTGCCATCGGCCGAGTATCATGATGCGCAATACGGAGATGCCGGGCGAAAGGAAGAGGGCCATTGCCGCCCCGGATCGGATTGAATGTGTGCCGATTTCGCTTGGTTGGTATCCGAACAACGGTTCTTTTGTGGATGGGTCAGTGCACGTCTCGCGGAGGAGCTTGAGACTGTCTTCGGCGCGGATGAATCTCGGTGGTGGGTTTGGGTTTTTGGCTGTTGGGGGAGGAAACCAACAATTCACCGGCGTGTCTGGTGGCGCGTTTGGCTGGTGGTGGAAGATGCGTCGCAGGATTCGTCCCCAAATTCGGACGGGGCAAAGTATGGGGTCCTCTGTCTTGCTTTGCGTCCGCGTCTCATGAGGGATGTCGTGTTTTTGCGCGATGAAAGTTATGGAGACATAATATGCTTCGTCGTAAAAGTTGGGGTCGCGAGGGTCGATGCGGGAGCGGGTTGCATCGCATCGGCCGAACACCACGTTTGCCATCGTCAGCATCTTCGTCTTTCCTCGTTGTTTGACTGTGGAGATCTCGCAACTCCGTGTTGCGTAGAAGTATCCTCCGCAGAGGAGGTCGGCGTTACAGGCTCTGAATGATGATGTTTCGTATTGGGGCTGTTTGGTTGTCTTGTCGGTGAATACCTGTTCCTTGTTCTCGGTGTTTGATGTCGCTTGTGGCGCCGTCGAGGTGGAGTCGGCGGTGTTGGGTTTCGGTGTACATGCTTGTTTCCATAAATGGACCAAGTGTCTTGGGGTGACTGCCTTTTCCCGTTGCTCTGGAGGGTCCAGGTTCTTCCATCCCTTCTTGAGGGACGCGATAGTAGGGTGGTAGTTGTTGCCACCTTGGATGTGGGCGGGGCTCTGCCGGTCGTGACGCCGGAAAGTCGCCGCCAGCTCGCCAACGGCTTTCTCGACAGTTGACGCACGAAGCGTTCCGCGATGCCCTCCTCGGTTAAAGTCGCCGTCTCGGAGTCGCTGCAGGAACGTGGATACGATGGTGAGCCTGTCTCTTGTGTCCGTGACTTGGTCCAAAAAGGGGTCGTGGTCAAGGTTGAGGAGTTGCAAGTGTTCTCTCCACCTGCGCCATGTCCTGTCTCCGGATTCATGGCTTGACTCGACCTTGCCGAAGAATATCCTTGTCGCTGCGGAGCGACCAAGGAGATCCAAGATTCTATTTCGTGTGGCAGTTGGCAGACCTGAAAATTTTTCGGAATCTGGGAAGGGAAAAGACGGTGCACATCGTTAGTAATCTCGTCTTTGGGTTTGTCGAAAGTTCGTGAGAGGTAATCGGCAACGTTGTTCTGTTTGCCGGGTACGTGCTCGGCGTGTATGGTAAACTGTCCTGACAACGCCATTCGGACGAGTTTCTCGGAGACCCGCCGATGGAGGGGTTGATTCGTCGCAAACGAGCTTTTATGGAGCCACCCGATAGCGGAACTGTTGTCCGACATGCACAGTACAGATCCCAAGTCTTCGATGTCACCATGATGTTGCTCGAGCCATATGGTTACGACTTGCGCAATATACTCAAAAAGATTGTTGGACAGTTTGAGATCGGTCGTCGATGAAAGTGTTGGGTCTATGTCGAGGTCGTCCGCGTGTCCTGCCATCTCGTAAACACTCGGGTCCAGCGGTACTTGCCAGGCTATGCCTGATTTTATCGAGTACCCGCCCATTCCCAAGGGGCATGCGTCTGCCAGCAGAATATTTGTGGGTCTGCGGCAAGTAAGGAGGTTCAAGTTGACGCCTTGGTGCGCTCGTTCGAGTAGATCTATCCAGACTGTCATGTCTTCTTTGACATATTCGGGGACGGCGTAGCGGAACCAAGGTTTGGGTCGGAAGCGTGCGTCGCTGCTTCGTTGTGGGACTGTTTGGTCGCCGTCGGAGCCAACTGTGCCGGAGCTTGAGATGGAGGATTGGTCGTCGTCGTCGTCGTCACTATCGTCGGCCGCTGATCTTTGTTTGTCGTCGTATTGCTTGATCAAGTTTTCCATGTACGTCCGCGTACGCTGGAGGAAGAATCGCGCCAGGGGGATACCCTTGCTGGAATGTATCAATTTACCGACCGTTGTCTCGAGGTCACGGAATTTTGTCTTTTGCGTCTTCGGGTCAGCCAAATGTCGCACGGCTTTGGACCAATTTAAGTACTTGTCAATGGGAAGTATCAATAGGAGACGTCGTGTGTCAAGTTCCCAGCCCAGGACTCTCATAACTTCACTGGGACTTCCTTCGGCCATCATCTTGTCCTCGGCCAGTATGTCCGTTCGTTTGATTGGTTCTTTATCGGGTTGGCAGGGTCGGATGAAAAGGTGGAGTACTAGCGGCACCACGGCACTCGTTCTTGAGACAATGTCCTCTTCGTCGGCGAAGAGTTGGACCATATCGTCGAGATATACGTCCACTGAGCCATCTGGTCTTGCAGGTATATCAACAATCAACGGTTTCCCTTGTTCGAAAGGGATATCTTCGGGTAGGCGGTTTGGTGGGCCCATCAGTTTTTGGAGGGGGGAGTAGCAGATCGATGGATTCCACTCCTTAAATTCGATGAGGTCGTTGCACAGGTCGCAAGCTGTTTCCGAGAACAAGCTGAACATTGCGGGATGTGTCTTGCCGCCAAATGACAGTCGGCTAAGAATATTAGCAAATTCACCAGACGCGTCGGTTGTCAAGGCATTCGCAGCGAGGAGTCCATCGCCGTTTATACGTCGGTACGCCGCTCCCCAGTCGAACTTACAAACGAGTATCCGTGTACGAGGGAATTCAAGTCGTAGTGCTACGATTTGGTGAATCAATCTCTCAATACACCAACCATATACCAGATCAATGTCATCGCTGTCGTCAACGGCAAGGTTGAGGGAGGGTGCTAATCCGGTTGAAAACGTTTGATCATGTGCAAGGCGGTCTTTTACGATGATCTCGCCGCGCTCGGTGATTCCGTTGTGCTGAGCGACCCCGAGTGGGGCAAATCGTCCTCCCTTAATTTTTCGAGCGCAGTCAAAAGTTAAGGGGAAAGCCCAACCATGAACCGTGTCTTTTTGAGACACTTTTATCAACGCTGCAGGTCGTTTGCGGGCGGAGCTGTGGTTTCCGTAAGCGATCAATGCTTCGTTCTCGGCAACTCGAGCATCATCATCTGGAAGGTCATCGCGGAACTGGTACGTGGCTCCAAATGTTAAGTCATGTTCTATCTTCGGCCAAAATGGGTGACCGAAAAGAAGCGGTTTGAGTATCGATGGGGGTCGAAATTCCGAGCCTGGACTTATCGTGGTTCCTGGGTGGGCGTCGAAAAGGGCTTGGAGGTCGTGATCATACTTTGCAATTAACACAGAGTTGGCTTCGGCAGCTGCTACGGATCGTTCGTGAATAAACGGTGATGCTTTCGGGGTTGGGACGGTCGAGTGAAAAACGGAAAGGATTGTATCGATGTTCAATGGATGGGATGGAGGTGGTAGGGGAGGGATTGTAATCGGTGAAGGGAAGTGATCTTCGATCGAATTGGAAAGGTATGGAGGAAAGGAAGAGGAAATGGACTTACCAATGATTGCTTGATTCTCAACTAACGAGTTTTGAAGTCGAAGCAAGTTACGTTCCAACGGTTTTCCTGACGTGTTGGTCGTAATGTTTGGAGTGGCATGTCCTGGGAGGGAGGGATCGATGGTAGAGGGTTGCTTCCGAAGGGAGAGGATTGAAGGAGGAAGGCTTGATTCGTCGGCAGCTCGGCGGACGGAGGAAAGAAGATTCTGATTGACCGGAAGGAGAGGATCGGAAAGGGAATGGTCATCAGTAAGGGGTGGTGGGGTCTCAGTGTCAATCTTGAGGGGGGTTGTGTCGTCTTGGCCATCCAAGCGACAGGAAGGGGCTACGATTGGGTCAAAAGGGAAAAGTTCGGAAGTTGGAGCAAAGGAAATCGACTTGGACAAAGGCATAGGGAGAGGTTGTGATGAGGAGAAGGGGTCAATTGACGCTGGTGTCTGTTGGGGAGGGTCGAGGATCTTTGGGGGTAGTAACAATCCTGGGTCAATCGGAAGGGATGGATCGATGGAAGTTAAAGGAGAGGGCACTGGGACTTTTGGGATGGTCTTGAGGAAATCGTGGGAAGGGTTTGGAGGGTCAGAAGATGAAGAGAGGGTAGGATCGCCGAAAGGGAGGAGTGGGGCCAGGGGATCATTGATTGTATTGGGGCTGATCTTGGGCGGCGGAACAAAGGTCGGTAGGAGGGTGTTCGACGATCCAACAATCAGTCACGAGTTCTTACGGGCTCTCTCGAAAGCTTGCTTGAAAAATGCATCCAATTCGTCTTGCTTCCCATGTTGTGAAGGATCGGCATGGGAGAAGTAACATTTCTCTCCACTACGACAAATTTGAAGGCAGAAAAATTTTACGCAGAATTGGCGAGTCGATCCCTCAACCGTGATGGAAGGGACGTCGTTCAAAACAGAGCGAGGGAAGGTACGCCCGTACTTCAGTTCCGAGGGGAGTTTCCAAGCTGATGGATAGTTGAAGTTTGGTTTCACAGGGGTTGGAGCATCTGGATCGGAGTTAGAATGATGTTCGCGACCACGTTTTGCTCGCAGGGGTCCGGGTGGGTTTCCAGGGAGTTTAGAATCGGAACCACCACGTCCTCTACCATTACCCGAGTTATTATGATTGCTGTTGGAATTGTTCTGATTCCTGTACTTGGCTTGGACAGCTGAATTCAAAAATCTCGGCATTCGACAGATATCCTCTTTGCTCATGATCTTGTTACAGAGTTTGTTCGTATGAAAGTCAATCGCATCGCCTGAAATATCTTCGATACAAGTCGCATCTTCGAGGTTATCAGCAATAAAGTTTTGGACGCAATTATCCAAGGAAAACAAGAGTCTTGAGAAAAATGAACTGTCATCGGCTTGATTGGCAACATACACGCGACGATGACGAAGTAGGTGGTCATACATCTTTCGAATGTTCGAGACAATGTATGAATCGGAGCCCCAAATGGCGTCAGCAAAGCACAGATAGCTCCGAAGTTGAGTTCCGTAATGGTCGGAGGTTAAGGGAAAGAATAACTTGTCGTCCGAAAAGATATCTTTCATTTCTTTCGTGGAAAGGCCGTTGGAGTGACGAAGGGAAGACTCGAAGATATCTTGATGGATATCATGATCCAGGGCTAGTTGATTCGAGGCACCCGAATGGTTATTCGGATCGAAAGAAAAAGGGGAGAATCCACCAGGATGCTCTTCGGAACGCCATCGAAGTCCATACTTTTGGATAACTCCCACTTGGCCGAAGATTAAGAAGCACGTGTTATCGGACCGCCGAAATACCTGGGAGTGGATGGTCGTATAAAGGTTGTGCGTGTTCTTCTGCTTGAAGATCTCCTTAGCCTTTTCAGTTGGAGTGGAAGGTAGACAAGTGCTATGAGGACCAACTTGTCCATAGATGATAGCGTTGCGCGTATCGATTGTAAAGGTTTTGAAGTGGTCCAAACGGTCTTCTTGAGACTTCATGATCGAGCTCTGTTGGGTAATCACCTGTGTCAATTTGTCTTGACGATCATTCATAGCATTCGAGATGTGCTCAGTCATGGATTTGGTCATTTGTGAAGTAAAGTACAAGATATCTTTCGAGATCTTCGGGGAACCAGCGGACTCGTTATTTCCGGAAGAGTCAACAGGACCATCATGAATAGGGCGTCGAGATTTCGAAGGTGAAAAGTTTCCAGAACGTTCGGAGGCTGGGGGACGGGGGCCGCGACGAGTGGAATACATCGCAGATAAACGATCCGGTAAAGAGGTCTTGAAATAAAATTCAACGGCTGTCATCGCATTACCGAAATCAGAGGGGTGGTCAAGGAAGATATCGTCAACGATAACTTTGCCACGGTTGACTCCCCAAAGGAAACGGATCGTATCTCGAAAACGAATACAATGTGGGTCTTCAACGGAGAACTTGATGGAATCGGGACGGCAGTTTGGGTATTCAAAAGATCGTCGCCAACGCAACAAAATTTTGTCGAAGATGAACGCAACAAGGTTCGGAATGTTCAACTTGGGGTATGAGGTCTTCTTGTGCACCGAGTGACAAGAGGGATCCAAGAACTTGATTAATTCACCAGAGATTGAGGGCGGAAGCAACACAATACTCTTACAATCAAACCGATGCTTGCGACGAAACTCGATGTCTTCCTTCTTGTCGGAGAGATTGTCCGGAAAAGCAATGTAAGGATCGAACTCGGAAAACTTGGAAGCGTCAAAGGCAAGGCCAGAAAGGGAGTCCGAATCTTTAATCAAGCACGCAGAAACAATCTCATCAAAGGATGGGATCCGAAGATATTCGAGGCTGTTAAGGATCGAGGCAAGTTCTTCTGGGTCAAATGTACCAGGGGGAACGTCTAGGGAATCTTTGCAAAAGCAAAGGAAAACTGGGTCCGGAGCAAGCACCGAGCCGGAATCGGGAGAAACGAAAATGTTATGAATCACAACAGGGTTCTTCTTTCGATCAAAGCCAAGGAAGGCTAAAGGATTCCGTTTCGAATGGATTTCCAAGAAGGCTTGGAAATCTGCCGGCGTCTTCACATCGTCAAACTTGCAGAGAAGTGAATCCCAGTGAGCGGGATCACTTTCCACGGTCAAATGGAACGGTCGGCAAAAGGAGTCGGACCAGAAGTCGCTATCAATGGCATCGAACTTCGACTTGACGGTCTCGTCAAGGGGAAACGGGTAGGAGAACAACTCTGACTTGCAACACGTCTTGGAAGGGAGGGCTTTCTTCATTCGAGCATAAAACTGAGGAGGAGTCTCAAAAGGAGGGATCTCAACGGTTGGGTCTTTCTTGAGGCTCGACTTCTTCTTCTTAAGAACTTTCTCTGGGGTCTTCGGACAATCGGTATCGGTATCAACAAAGTCATCTTGGGTAACCTTGGCAGTATTGGAAGGAGACTTGGGAATCCCATTCCCGCGAGCAACCTTCGACTTCTTCTTCGGAGGGCGCTTCGAATGGACGGAGGCAGAATCTTCATCAGAGGGTAAGGGATCGCCCTTATCCTTCGGCGGGATGGAAGGCGGCGCAGCCTTGGCAGACTTCGAGGTAGTCCCGGTTGGGAGCGAGGACTTTTCCACCACATCCGCGAGAAGGTCCAAACCATCAGCATCAGAGCGACGAATCGTCTTGTCGGGACCGGAAGGGAGGTCAAAAGGGTTCTCGTTGAATGTCATAGTGAAAAAGTAAGCAAAGGCAAAGGCAACAATCGAACAGTTTTTGTTTAGGTGTCTACGCTACGATCCAGTCTTCTGGTCACAACGTGTGATGGCTTGAGACTCTGCACAAACCAAAGATTGTGAGCTCCTCTGTCTCTCTCTCATCTATCTTGGGTAGGAGTCGACCGCGCCGCATTCTTTGGGGGAAGGTGCGCGCCCGATCCATGTTGTGCTGGCGCCATCGACACGACGCGCTCGTTTAGGACTGGTAAGTAGCTCTGATGGAGAGTTGAAATAATTAGAACCATGGACGTGGATTTGGATTGGTCTTTCACTTAAATCATCTGTTTGGATTTCTGGCAGAGAACGTAGAGAGATTATATTGCCCTGAAATGCCAGTGACTCTTGTCAATCACTGCCTACTCGTACACGTTACGTTTCTTATCAGGCACTTTTAGTTTGTACTCGTAGTAGTAGTTAGCGCGCCAGGATAGGGCAATTCTGAAACAACAGCCAAGGAAAAAGAGGCATCCTTGTCGACCACAAGCCCCAACCAGGTAGCCATTTTTTTAAAAGTTATGCCTTACTCCCAACCGTATTTCCATAATTTTGGGCATAACAAATTAATAACAATACAACAATGAGCTTAGGTTCGTTCAATGAATGTTTTACAATACGTGCCGATGGTCGAGCCCCACAATTTCAAATCCATGACAGCTTTGTACACTCGGACAACTCGACAACAAAAGTTCTCCCGACAACATAAGGTCACAGTTAACGAAGAGTCGAAACCCGAATTCTTCACTGTAGTGCGCAGTATTTGTTTGGTTTGGTGTATTGACCAGGATCTAATTCCAGAAGTTGGTCTTCGAATGTTGAAAGTCATGATATCTTCCCGAAAGAGAACTCTCAATAACAGAATGAAACCTTTCCAGGGACATTAGCTTCAGAAATCGGTTTTGTCACCACAACCTGGTCTTATTCTTTTCACGTCAAAGGGAAACAACATCTCATTGTTTTTGTGTTTCAAGAAGATTTGCCCCACCATGTTTTCACCTTCCATGACCTCCGGAAGTCTCGACACTGCCGTGTTGATGGCCCAAGATATCCTGAGGAAAAAGGCCAGTCATCAGCAAAATCACAAGAAAAAGAAGGGTACCATTGGCAGCTCCTCGTCCTCGGCCATGAGGAGAAAGAAATCTTCGTCTTCCTCACAGAAGCAATCGTCCCATGGTAGCAAGAAAGTCACGACAAGGACGACAAAAATCTCTACTCTTGATGCGGATTCAGGCTCCATTTCTTGTTCTCAACCCGTCGATATTTCGTTGCTGTCAGAAGCATCCGGACAACTATTGCGAAAGTCTTCGACTCATACTTGTGCCTCGACGGACTCTGGAGGACCCGAAGACTCTACTAGTAGTACGGCGGGGGGTATCAAGAAGAGGGACAACATGTACTTTCAGCATTCCATTGTGGTGGACAAGGTATGGCAAACAGTCAAGGGAAGTATGCCAGACTATGAGACCAAGGTGGGAGAACAGATTTTGTTGCGCATGATGGAAAAAGATCCCAGTACTCGTCAAGCTATGCACATTACTTCCTTACGATCCGCCCGATTCGATGAGATTGCCAAAATGTTGGTCGTGGTTGTGGACCTCATGGCATCCGTCTTTGGACCAGATCTGGATGAATATGTGGATGATTTGGAACATCTTGGTCAAGAATGTGCCGACAAGGGAATTCGTGTGGCACTCTTGTGTGATGCGGTTCCGTTTGCACTTCAAATGGCCTTGGCGCGAGAACACATTCCCTTTACTGCTGAAGACCAGGACACCTGGGCACTGGTGGTGAGCAGAGTGGCACAGGAAATGGAAGTCGCCATGGCCGAATAGTTTATCTCGTTCTTGCAGTTTGCCACCCAAGTTGTATTTCATAGAAGCTGACACAATACTTGCTACTCCTATTTTTTCGATTGAACATAGGAGTAGATCGTTGTCCCGATAGGGTTTGGGATTCTAGCTTGGTCATCTTTCAGTCGCGATAACAAGAGTGGTAGGATTTGTGAAGTTCGGTGATTAGTGTATTATATATTTTCATGTCATTCATCCAAAGGATAGTGTTCGAGGATGATGAGATAAAAGATGGTGAAGAAGTGCATACTTCATGCAAAGAAACCATGTTTTCGGTCTTGTGTGGTCCGGCAGCTCGTCTACTAGGCCGCAGGAGCATTGCTAGCCGACGATCCAGAGGACCAATGTGCCATGGATAACAGCCCCATGGTTTCCTGGTAGTATCCCATAATCGAGTCTGGAAACTGCTGTTGCTCTAGTGGTTGTTCGAGCTGAATGCGTTCGTTTTGAAGATGAATGACTCGGCGCGTGACTCGGTGCAATTCCTCCAGATACCAAGTTACTGATGGTTCTTGCGGCGGGTGGTGTTCGGGACACACGACGAGAAACAACAATAACTACCGACAAAGTCGTTGCAAACATGTCGCCACCAGAGTAGAAAGCAATACAACAATGTGTCGGGTTTCGACGTTGTGAGCCATTTCTGGGTGCACCCCATCGTGACCAAGGCCGAATTCCGATAGCTACAGGGATTTCAGGGCAGTTTGAAGATGTTTGACAATTTGTCGTTGTTGTGGTTTGCGGTAGTGCTTTTTGCCGAAGCAACTACCATGACAGATGACCAGCACCAATTCCGCAATACCATGATTGTAGAGCAAAATACTTAACTGACGCGCCACAAAGCTGGTTGTCGATTCCTGGTCATTTGATGTTGTCGAATCGACTATAGGGCTGGTGTTGGGACCTTGTCGAATGTAAGCCGGGAAAAGGCGAACCACGTTAGAATCTTGCATGTGTTTTTCTTGTGGCTGTGTGACAACAGGCTTCTCTGGTTTTCGTTGTCCTCCTCCTCCATGGGCCGTTTTGCCGAGACTTTGAAACAAAGAACAGAGACTCGAACGATCTTGACAAGCGGCTACCTCGGCCAAGGCTGTCCTGTCAGTGTCGTCCACGGCTTTTACTTGTTGTGTCGACAAGCAGTCGTTCTTGTTCCATTTTCCATTGGCTCCCGCAAACGGTAGGATAGGAGGATTGGTACCTGGTTTCCGAGAAGAAGGACCACGACGACCAAACGCTTGTTGAAACAAGGACAAGGATGTCCGTTGGACCTTGACGGCTTGTCGAACCTGACCGTGCTCTAGTAAGGACACGGCCGCATTGTTCCATGCCAATGCTTGACGATAGAGTTCCAAGGATACGGTTGTCCGAGTGCTACTGGTGGATGGATTCTTGATGATATTGTCATTCTTGGTGTCCTGTGGTTTCATGGTAATTCCTTATTCTTGGTGGTGGAGAGACGAAGAGATTCTCACACCCCCACTTCGTCTAAGAAGAAAAAATGAGAATGCATGACAGCGACATACTGTGTTGCAGTCGCACAGGTAAGGATACCATGATTGATTAGAAATATTATACCTATGCAGGGTCAAGCTACACTTGCTCGCGCCTCAAGAAAACCTCTCTGTTGTAGGGCAGCCATCTATTATGTGGTCAGCCGTTTAGACGTGGAAACAATGAGTCGATAATGATTTTATAAGATTGATATAAGTGTGATTCGAGAAAGAGGAGCGAGTTGTTGTTCGATGTAGGGTTGTTGTTGTTCCTTTGGTTTCGATCGGGTGTGACGTAGGACAGGCGACTCGGATTTTTCGTGGCATCTATCCAAGCTTTCTCACACCTGCCAAACATCACACACTGGAAACATTGAGTGAACCCCACTTTTGTTCGGAGGATACCCTGCGTCTTGTTGCTTGCGCGTGTGTGGTGTGTGGTGTGTGGTGTTTTGTGTTGCGCAAATTGTGGGAATGGTCGCGGTCGCCGCTAAATCTGTATTCTTGAAAACGAAGGCCACCGAAGGGGCAGTGTTCGATATCAGTCGCATATTTTGACTGGATACGGGTAGGGCAAGGTCGTGGGGGACCCAAGCGCGAGGCGACCCTCTCTGTCTCATGCGTTTTCGATACCAACCCATTCTAATCGTACTTTTTTGGACTGTCCTACAATGTCACAGTGTAACTAATTCTCATGACCCCAGCCAATTTAGTACAGTAGCATGCCGCGTACTTGGTTAAGGATCTTCTTACTGGAATTGAAGGACACTTACTTGCTAGTTCTCTCTTTCATTGTTATATATTCTCGATATGGCTGCTAACTGCTAACCACCACGATACCATCTTACTTGTTGATACGTCTACGGTTGTCTCAAAGGTGCATGGTATTGGAGAGTACTATACTATTCTATATCCTTGAAGCGACAACCTGCTGCAAGCATATCCATGATATCATCACTCGCTACGACTTTCAAACAACCAACACACTACGAGCTCGTATACTGTTAGCGAGAGAGAGAAAATACTACATGCATACTACATCATGAGTCAAAGTAGTTGTTGTGTTGAACTGCGTAACGTCTTGCTGGAAACCAAACGTAAAATAATAGGATCCTACCAGTGTCTGATATTTCGAAACCAACAATTGTGACCAGCACCCTATTTTTTCATTCTCTCTCTCACACATTTTCTTCTTTGTCTTCGTCTTCTTGTTCGCTTTCTTGTTTGTGGTTGCTCTTCGGCCTCTTTTTTGGTGGTCGTTGCGGAATGAACCACACTCGAGGCACAAAGTGAAAAAGAGAAAGAGAAACGGGCAGTCGTCGTTGGAGGAGGAACCGCAGTGCGAGAGACGTTCTTGTGGTGGTTGTTTTTGTTGCGGACACAAGAATAGAAACGTGGCTTTTTGCGGCCAAGAAACAATCCATTCATCATCATCATGACCATGACCTTGCAACGAACCACCGACATGTTGCTCTTAATGTCCGAACAACCACAACAGGCTCATGCACATTCCCTGTCACGCCAAAAATCCTTTTCCAAAACCAGCTCCATCGCCATCAGCGGCAGCACCAAACGGGTAGATCATGCCAAACCAGCAAACACAACAACCAAGGAATTCATGAACAAGAACCTCACTACAAACAAGAACCACAACAATACAAACACCAACATCCGCAAAAACCACAAGACGACGACAACAAGCATTCCAAGTCGACGAAGTAGCTGGTTTGGTAGTGCCAGCCACAATCACAACAAGCAGCAGAACACGGTTGTCGTGGATGCAACATCGACCACTCCCAAACAAAGTGGTCGTAGTCGCAGACGTCGTCGTTCCAGTCTGTTTTGGAGATCATGGTCGTCGTCATCTCTTTTGGAAGGTCCACCTCCTCTTCCGTCGGTCCATTCGGGGTCGTTTGGGTCCGCCACTTCTACCTCTTTGACACCAACCACCAACTCCATCACCTCTTCCATCTTGGTACAATCACGACAACAACGAGACAAACGAACCAAGGACAACAAGAAACGAGGTGGAAACCGATTTCCCCCGAAAAAGTCGGTACGCTTTTGTTTGGACCACGACACCAACAGCCACAACCACCACGAGAGCATGGACCCTACCACGACTCCTCCCAGTACTGTTTCCGCATCCTTGTTGTTTTAACCGTGGTCACTGCCGATTAAAAGGGCCAACTAGTTTCGTAAAAGGGGATTGAGTAAATTATAGGTATGGTCATGTTACGCTATGGGTGCAAATGGTGCTGACGTATGAGGGTCGTCAGTGAATAGTGTCAAATGGTGACGTGGGTCATGGGGGAAACCCTTACGCACGGGAGATGTCCCCCCTGGTTCCGAATGCGCCAGGCGGCAACGGGGATCTTCCAACACTCCCTCTCACTTTTCAATTTACACCCATTTGTGACACTCGTTACCATCCGAGTACTCGTTTGCGCAGTCGTTCCAATATGTCTCGCGGCAGTGGTTTGGTGAGATAGTCGGCGAGTTGGTCCTCAGTTGCCACTTTGTGAATCGTTACGCTACCATCCTCCACGTATGTACGGAAGTGATGGAGCTTGACGTTCAGGTGTTTGGTCCTTGGGCGAAACTTGTAGACCTTAGCCATCTCGAGCGCCCCACTGTTGTCCTCGAATACTTTACAGTGGACCTCTGCTCGCGTTTGCTGTATTTGGATACCTTGTTGTTGCATCTCTTCCAGCAAGCGCATTATCGGTATGGCTGCTCGGAGCGCATACGACAGCCCAGTGTATTCACTTTCCGTTGAACTGAGGGCGATCTCCGTTTGAATTTGTGATTTCCAAATTACGGGGCAGCCCATATAACGGATGATGTACCCATGTCGCGACCTTGCCGTATCACGGTCTGTTGTTGCGTCCTCGCGCTTCCAATTGCCTGCGAAGTCAGCGTCTACCCATACTTCCAAGCCTGCATTCTTGTCTGGACGGAACGACATTCCTTTGTCTCGTGTCGCGTGTAGGTACCGTCCAATCCATCGGACTGCGTCTCCATGTGGCTTTCGTGGGTTGGAGGCAAAGCGTGCGCATTGGTGTGTAGCGTACGCTATGTCGCTCCTTGACCCTGCTTCGATGTAATTCAACATCCCGACGATGGATCGATAATTGAAATTGTTGTCGAATGGTGGCTTCTCCAGATGGCGATGGAGTATCTTGGACGGTGCTGCGGGCGTATCTTTTGGGACTGTGTCGGATCCCAAACGCAATCCTTTCAGCACCTTGTCGATAAGGTGTGGTTGGGAGAATGTTATTTCTCCGTTGTCTCTCTTGTGGATATTTACGCCAAGGAAATCCTTGATGTTTCCTTCCACTGTGATATTGAGCTTTGCCGCCCGGATATCGTTGATTGCTTTGTCAATCTCTGCCTGATCCGGACCCACTATGATACTATCGTCAGTGTAGAGGACGTAGATCACTTGGCCCCTGTAGAACACACACTCATCCACAGCCGACTTGGTGAACCCCACCTGCTCCACCAACCGCCTGGACAGGTGTTGGTACCACACCCTACCGGCTTGTTTTTGCCCGTAGAGGTTGGCATGGAGCTTGAGGACATAATCTCTTTTGGACTTTCCTTCGTCCAGATCATACCCCACTGGGATCTCCATGTAGACTTCCCTTTCGACCGGTGCCTGTGGGTATGCCAGGACGTAGTCAATTTGTTGTGTGTGCCAATTGAATGCTGATACCAGAGCTAGGACCAGTCTGATGGATGCCCACGATGCAACTGGGGCATATGTCTGGTCGTAGTCTATGCCCTTTTCCATCTTGGACCCATCGAAATTGAGTCTTGCCTTGTGAGTTTTGATCTCGCGTGTCATGATGTCCCTTTTTCTGCGCATTTGCCATACTGCCCTGAAGATGCGTTGGCCTGCTGGGACTGAATCGCGACGCACGATAGAGAGATTTCCATCTTCCATCTGTCGCTCCATTTCTTTTTGCATGCCCTTTATAAACTCCGCCCTGTCAGGCTCTTTCATAGCCTCATGGTGATACATTGTATCCGGGTCGGAGATTGCCGCTTTGTATGCTAGGAGTGGGTCCTCCCCCTCCATATCGTCTTGCGGTGTGAGGGTGGTGAGAGCAAATAGTTCCCCCGGTATCGTCATGTCATCCTCTACCTCTGCGGACATTACTTCGATGAGGCGTTGCGTCGGTTTACGCAGTCGTCCCGATCTAGTCCGCATTTGGTTGGTTGTTGTTGTTTGCGGGGGTTGCCGCTCCCTCTGGCCGTGTGCTCCCTCTGAGTCCACTGGAGGCATTCGTTCCATGGTTCGTCCGGTCTGTGTTGCTTGTGGTGGCGTCCCACCTGGTGGACCTGTGGTTGGACTGTGGTTGGGTGCCTCATCCGGCCATGTGTTGTTTGGCAATTGTTGTTGCCTTTCTTCCGGTGGAGTGCCAGTTGGAGTGTATTGTGGGGCTCCCTCTTGCCCCTTGTGCCTCCTCCGTCGTTTCCCTTTCTGGCTCCTCAGCGGTTGTCCGGTTCGTTTGGCGTCAGCGAAGAATGTACTGACTTGCCACGTTGCCGTCAGTTGCTCCTGTTGAAGGGTATGGAAACTGCGATCGAATCGTACGTGGAATTGTGGACTTACATGCCCGGTGTGTCGGTTGAGGACCAGTGCCACATTCCTGTTGTGGATTGGCGACTGGCCCAAGTAAATTCCCACGCGTGCTCGATTTTCCCACTTATTGTGTGGTTTGTTCCCTTGCAATCGTTCATCCAGCACGTACACTGGGCATCCAAAGGGCCTCCAGTGCTTCTTGTTCGTGTTAATGGCTGTCTGGGAAAACAGTTGGATTGGCGATTGCTTCGTTTCGTGTTGCATATTAGGGGCCGCGTTAATGCAGTCGTTTGCATGGCGCACGGCGTAAGGCCACAAGTTGGCAGTGATTGCCTGTGGCCATCGCTTGTTTGCGTGCAAAAGCATTGTGCGCGCCATCCCTTGCAATTCTCTTATTCTACGCTCCGCCTTTCCATTGGAATGGTGGGCGCCAACGGCCGCGAACGTGAGGTCTTGCCCTTGGTCGTGGCATGCTTTCACCCACCCGTGTGCCTTAAAAATTCCGTTGTCGGCGTGATAGGCACGCACTGACACTCCTCTGTTCATAGCATAGCGCTCGAAAGCTCTCTTGCCTTGCAGTGTTTCTTCAACGGTTGAAGTCTTCTGCAGGAAAACGAAACCCAGTGACGTCGCTTGGTCCACATACACGGTAGCGTATCTGTAGCGCTGTTTCGTGATGAACCCTGTCATCTGGGCCACGAGTCCTGGTGTGGGCGATACTAACTGGTCGACCGACACAACCATGCCTGGTTTGCTTGGAGGTGTCTTGTTCGACCAGTCTTTCGACGACCTTGTGCGCCATGCTCGCTTCGTTGCTTTGGCGAAATTGCATGCCGAGCACACTGGGACGTGACAATTCGCCAGTCGTTTCGGCAGTATTCTGTCCTTTGCCATTTGTTGTAGTTTAGCGAATGGCAGGTGCCCAAAGTCGTAGTGGTACCTGAGCAACTCTGCCTCCGCCGTTGGCCGTTCCTCCTCCTCGTGTGGGATGATGTCTGGCGGTGGAATTTCGTTGTCGGCAGTCTTCCCATCCAGGTCGAAGTCAAACTTGCGAGGCTCTGCTCCGTCCGTTTGTTGGGTTGCTGCGTCTGGCGTTGCCTCTACCGTCGGTTTCGGTATGGCCTGGTGCCATTGTTGGGCTTGGATCGGGTAGGTCGTTTCGTCGTCCTCCCCCTCGTCATCGGATACCACCATTGACGGCATGGCTTGATGCTGTAATATTGGGTCTTTGTCGTAGTCGCGGTCGCGCTCAGTCCCACATTCTTTACAGTAGGCATGGTACTGCTTGTACCCACTCGCGAGATGGAACGTAGCCACATTATTTCCGTGTGTATCTATTGGGATCGTCCTTCGTGACTGACGGTCGTTCCAGAATAGTACTACTTCTGTGCCTGTGGTCATTTCGCCCGCCCCACCGCGTTTTTCACTGTTTTTCCGAGTCTGCGCCCAGTGTTGCGGGCTCAGTAGTCGGACTTTACCTTCTGGAACATAGTACGAGTTGGGAATCACCATCGTATGGATCTTTCCTTGGTCATCCTCCCAGTCCCAATGAATGGTGCCCGTCCACACTTCATAAGTTTTCGCACCTCCGAAACCTTTGATTGCTTTGTTGCACTGCTTCAAGGCTCCAGGTATGTCGCTTCGAACGTGGGTGATGCAACCCGAACACCTGTTGTCGATGCCAATCATCGTTGAGTCCGAGTCGAATGGGTGGCAGTTGGTTGCCGCGGCGCATCTGGCTGCCATGGCCATGATTGCAGCGCTGCATATCACCTTTCGCGTCCTTCTTCTTCGCCATGGTCTCACTTTCTTCCTTTGTTTCGTGTCCAGGAATTTCGTGTCTACCCAGTTTGCCATGCTTTCGACTGTCGCATTGGTCATCGTGATGGTGTGTTGCATCCAGTCCGTCTTGTTCGTCGTCGACTCGTGTTCCTCCCCCTGGTGGAGAACGACTATGATGAGCATTATCGCTGCCTCTATCATGGTTGTCGTTCGTTTGAGGAATTGGACAAGGGTCCATAACCACAGGTAAGTGATTATTTCTTCGAGGGAGAGAGTGGTGTACATGTACAAGATCAGCGTTACTAATGTTGTTACTGTTTTCCACCCTCTCCATAGGAGTCACGATTCGTAATCGGAGTCCTCCTGCTCGTCCTCCATGCTCTCGACCAGTGTCTCATGCGCCACGGCCATCTTCAGAGCATCTTTCTTCTTCTTTTCTTCTTTTGCGTCCGTTTTCGACGTTTTCGGTGCTGTTTTCGCATACCCTTTGCAATCCGCCGGCTTGTGGGTCCTCCACTTGCCACCACATTTGCCGCCTGTGGCTTCATCGCACCAGTACCACTTGGTGCCATTCCATGTGCGGTACTTTGTCAGGCTTTCCTGTTTTGGCTTCGTGTGGTCCTTGAGCCAACCTGGTCGCTCGGGTTTTTGCTTGGTGTTCTCCAGTTTTGCTTTGGTGCCTTTCTTGTGGACTCCATCTTTTCCTTTTGCCTTGTCCGCGTTGTTCTTGCTGGACTGCTTTTTGAGGTGGAGTACCTCGGCCTGGAGAGCCAGTACCTCCTTTTGGTGCTGGGTTGGTTGCTCCCATTCGTCGCGCGTCACTTGCTTCTTGTAGAAGTTGACGGCGCGAACCATCAATTCGTTTGCGCTCGTGATGATATTTGAACCGTCTTCATGGCCATCTTCAATCTTTTGGATATAATCCTGAAAACGGTCGTCCTTGACGGCCTTGTAGCCTTTAAACAAGTTAACGATTAGGTCTAGTGATGTATGTCCTCTAGATGCCAACCCGTCAACTTGACTCTGCACGTAGGCGTTGAAGGCGACGATATCGGACCCGTTCGTCTCGATGTAGCGATCGAGGTTCGTTAGGTTCAGTCGCAACGTTGTGACAGTCGCGTTAGAGTCAAGGTAACTCTCGCGAATCACGACCTTGAAGAGGCATCCTCCTGCATCTTCCCCATTCACCTTGGTCTCATTCGTCCAAATTTGGATACGTTGAATACCGGTTGGTGAGAGTGAGTTCATGATTAAGTCATGAAGCATCTTGGAGTTCTGCGAGTTCCTGGTGTTCTGTCCGATGAATGTCGTTTCGTAGGCCCTGATTTCCTCCAACGTCAAGCGTCCATAATCCGTGATCATGTTGACAGCTGGCGGTGCGACTCCGCCTGGATGTGCCGGAACTGTTACCATGCAGTTGGCTCCGTTCTCGAGCATTCCGAGGTCGCGAGCCCGCGTATGGAGTAGGTTCACGAATAGTTGGAACCTGCCTGGCTCTACATCAAACTTCTCGTCGGTCGAGAATAAGGATCTCGTTGCCTGTTCGTAGTACTTCCTGCCTTCTTTCGTGCTAAAATCCAGGGTGTTTGCAATCCCAGCTCGCAAGGGAGTACGGAGGAATGGTCCTGCAGCTGGTGCTCCTGGTCCGGCAGCTGCTTGCGCTATTGCGTTCTGGATCGCAACGGATGCATTGTTCAAGGCTTGAACGAGTGCTTGGGCGTCTGCTCCAGCCGCGTCTCCCATGTTCTCTTGCTCTCCTGAAAGTAGTTCACGGCACAAATCGGTGAGTTTTTCTTATGAAAGGTCACAGTTATCGCGCAGAGGAAGCGTGTTGTTTTAACCGTGGTCACTGCCGATTAAAAGGGCCAACTAGTTTCGTAAAAGGGGATTGAGTAAATTATAGGTATGGTCATGTTACGCTATGGGTGCAAATGGTGCTGACGTATGAGGGTCGTCAGTGAATAGTGTCAAATGGTGACGTGGGTCATGGGGGAAACCCTTACGCACGGGAGATGTCCCCCCTGGTTCCGAATGCGCCAGGCGGCAACGGGGATCTTCCAACACATCCTCCTCCTTGGTTTTTGTATTGGACCAAGGCTGAATTGCAAACCATGCAACAAACGGCTCGCCACCAAGCCTGGCAAGCCGTCCACAACGACCCACAAGTGGCGCAGTACCTCTTGTATTGTCGACAAGATCATTCGTCGTTGTCGGCACCACATCAGCAGCCACGTGAAACGCAAGACCGAGAAGAAACTCGCCTCTCGTATTCCCAGGCGCTTCATCATGTCTTTTCGTACGAACAACGACAAGAAGAAAAAGAACGACAACACAACAAACAACAAGAACAACACCAAGACGAAGGAGCACCACCACAAGAAGAAGAAGATGATGAAAGAAACGTGGAGGGAAGCGAGGAGGACTCCATGCAGAGGACCTTGCTTCTCCTTCCGACCAGAGCATGCAGGACCACGACCACTCCTCCTTTCGAATCAGTACTAGTAGTCTGTCACCATCAGAGTCCTGGAACGATTCACTCGCATCCTTGTCGGCCTGGAGTGCCTCTGACAGTACCAGTCCTATCAATGACCTTTTGGAAGAACCAGAACCGGACCACAGGGATCCCACCACCACCACCACCACGAGCAATAGCTATGATTCCCTCTACAATGATTCCTGTACCTCCATGGGATCGACCGCAGGTGGCCGACCTCCACGAGCAACAACAATAGTTATTATTGTTCTCTCTACAATGATTCCTTGAACTTGTCCTGTTCCTCCATGGGATCAACCGCAAGTGGCCGGGGTCCCACCATGAGCAACAACAACAACAGTTATCGTTCGTCTCTCTACAATGATTCCTTGAACTTGTCCTGTTCCTCCATGGGAATGACCGCAAGCGGCAGGGGTCCCACCACGAGCAATAACAAGAGCTGTTATGATTCCCTCTACAATGATTCCTTGAGCATGTCCTATTCCTCCATGGGATCGGCCGCAAGTTCCCAATTTGACTTGGAATTGGAGGAAGAAGAACAATAAGAAGGAGAGGACCACCAATCAGTAGCATCAGAACCAGCACAGGAAGCAGACAGACGGCATCACCAGCAGCAGAGAAGGGGGTCCTTCGGACAAGAACAACAAGATCGGTTCGAGAGTAATGACTCGAATGGTCCACAACAAGAGGATAGTACAAGTCCAGTTCACGAGTGGAACCAACAAGATCCGGAAACAGACGAGAGCATCATGGCTCTGGCACCACCCTCGTTCACTACCCCCCGTGTGGTGGCCCGCGATCACAACACCCACGACGAGAAGGATGGTTCCAGCAGTATCACAATTCGTGGATTGGAACGGTACATGGCACCGTCCTTGGGCGAGAGTCGTAAGGATACCGTTCAAGCCGTCTTGACCATGCAACGCAAATTGGCCTTGTACAACCAACGCCAACATCGACAACAACAAGAACAACAACAAGAACACCAATGGTCCGAATCCCTGTCGTCCCTGGAGGAATCGAGTTCGTCATTGGGCGGCAACACCCCAAAGACAAGAGCCACCCACCACAAGAAATCCAGGAAAACACAGCCAATCTCAATCGAGGATCAACAGCGGTGGTTGCGCAAGGTTTCCACGCAGGTGAGTTTTCCGCTCGTCGCTTTGCTCGATGGATGGCCAAGGGCGACGAGGCCATGGCTGCCGCCGCCGCCATGTAAACGAGGGGGAATCCCAACCACCACCACTGGGTTGGTTTGTCATTCCTCCATCTACGTAGAATAGATCTACAACCACGCTATAGTAGAGCCGGAGAACTAGGAACCACGAAACATCCTACTACAGGAACCACAGGGATAGAACAATAGATCCTGCCCAAAACCTGGAAGGCAACCCACAATACGGTCCTTGCTTATTTGCGGGAGTGTGTCTTTGTCTGCCTGCTGCTGCTCCTTCCGGTTCTAGTAGGTAGTATTAATACTTCCCGGTGTTGAGTCCTTTCAAGGAGGGACCGCCCGGCGCGGAGGGTAGAATGACGAGGAGGGCAATGGTCGAGGAGGGCGCACGCCCGACAAGACAATTGCCCGTCGAGTCATTCTCCCGACAAGCCGGGCGCGCCCGACGCGAGAGGACGGCCAGACAAAGGGAAGTAGTAAACTTACTCCCTATCAAGCTGTGTAGGTAGTGAGAAATTCCTGGAAGCCATGTCACAAAGTGTCGCACAAGTGTCGCACAAGCGTCACACACGAGGGGGAAACCGCGCGACTCGCACGAAACTATTTCCCGGTTGTACAAAAAATTCCTACTGTAGTATAGAAATGTGAGACGAACTACCTACACAGTCTGGAAGTTTCCCTTTTTTTGGTAGTTTCGCCATTTTTCCACAAAAATATAGATTTTAGGATGCACCTCCGCGGATTTTTCAATCTTGTTTTTGAAATGCGTTTTGGTTTTCGGTTTCGGTTTTTGATACAAAAAATGACTCTACCACGACACTACCTAGGTAGAGTCACACACTACCGCGGTAGTGTCCACACTACCGTGGTAGAGTCGCACGCTACCACACTACCTTTTTACACTACCGCGACTCTACCACGACACCACCACAAAATGCCCAATGAGGATGTGGCTTGATTGTCCTCGGAATGACTATGTCAATATCCATGGGCCTCTCGGAATGACTACCTGCCTCTCTTCTCATGTTGTTGATGTATGCATGGGCCTCTCGGATCTCGGAATGACTCAATGCCTCTCGGAATGACTCCCAATTCCCAACGTCGTGTTACTATCATCACAAAAAAATCTGGTTTCTAAACGATGGCAAACGCGATAACAGATGTCGAATTTTTCAACATGGGGCTGACGGTAGCTGGGTTTGGGGGTGCTCGCGATCGCACGAAGGACAACATGCGATACAGGGCATGGTTTGGCCATGGGCCACTTATAACAGCGATGGTGTGGGAGGATTTGGTCAGTGGAGAGAATCCACCTGTCCCTGAAAACAAGGCCAACCCAACACACTTTTTGTGGGGTCTTCATTTCTTGAAGGCCTACCCAACGGAGGCTGTCCATGCGGGTACATTTAGGACAAGAGAGGAGAATGTTTCTGTGAAGAGTTGGTATTTCGTTGGCAAGATTGCTGACCTTGCTGCACAAAAGGTAAGAAACAGTTCACTTGGCTTCACGCTTCTGCATTAAATGTATCTCACCTTTTGTTGTTGTTCTTCTTGTTTAGATTATATGGCCAGACCGTTTCAGTAACAATCCACCACCAGGGGTGCCTCTTTCTCCCTACATAATTTTTGCCACTGTCGATGGTGTGCATTTCCCCATCGATGAGTTTGTGAATTTCACAGACTCAATGTTCTCACACAAGATCAAGCATGCAGCTGTGGCATATGAGGTAGTAGTTTCAATTTACACAAGCGAGATCCTCTCGATCAACGGGCCCTTTCAAGCGTCGACCAATGACCTCACGATGTTTCGTGATAAGGTCAAGAATATGATTCCAGATGGCAAGAAGGTCCTTGGGGACCTTCTCTACAAGGCAGATGAGGAGAGAGAAAAGTTGGTTGTTGTAAACGATGAAGATGACAACGCAACAAAAATCTTCAAGCAGCGCTGTTTGAATCGACATGAAACAATCAACAAGCGCTTGACGGACTACGGTGTTTTGAGGCAGCGATTTCGTGGCAAACGCAACAAACTACATAAGCATGGCCTTTGCTTTAAAGCATGTGCTGCTCTTGTGCAATATTCCATCCAAATGGATGAGCCATTATTTGATGTGTAGAGCGTAGATATCTGCCAATAACTACTTAGTAAGAGAATCGGGGTTTTACTAGCTACTGACGATTTATGCTTACTCGTACGGAATCAGGTGATGCTTCACCCTCTAGATATCGGGATCGACAAAATCGTTGTCCCAGGCATCACCATTGTGATTGTCAAAGACAATCTCTTCTTCACATTCTCCCTCCTCCCGAAATGGCATCATTTCTGCAAGATGGTCATCTCCTGCATTGGATTGCGATTCGTTCTGCGGATTCATTTGGGTTTGTGCTCGATCGGAGCTATCAACAACAATTCGCTTTCCATTCGCTCGTGGCAGGCCAATTGGTGTGGTGCTCTCACGCATGAATGAATCGTTGATTGGTGCTGCAACAGCTTCAAATGGTACCATTGGCACCTGCTCCACAATACAAGATGGGTTGGCGTCAATGGGGGGCTGCGCAAAGGGATGAATGTTGCGAGTATTGTTGTTGTTGTCATCGTGATGATGGCCCCAGTGGAGGACACTGTTGTTGTGTTGGTCGTTGCTGTTAGCTTGACCACCACCCTCGTTGTTCTCGTGGTTGAGGTGGCCGTTGTGGTTGGCAATGCTGTGTGAATTGTGGAAACCGTGACCACCGCCTTCGTTGTTGTTGTTGTTGTCGCCGTTGTGGGCCCCATGACCACCGCCCTCGTTGTTGTTGTCGTTGGAGTGGGCGTGGTCACTACCAACTATGCGATACCTACGAAAAAGAACAGTGAAAGACCGATTGGTGATTTCAATGAGGATGCTATAATGCTAGGAAGACTATCGACGCCGCATTATCAAACAATCAAACACTTTCTTGAGGAGACTTACGCAAAGAGCTGGTTCAAGCGACCAGCACGACCCTGACGAGCATTTGGAACAGTGCGTTGGCGCTCGGCCGCACGGTTTGTCAATGTCCAATGGACATAAAAGAGGGAGTATTGAGTTGCTTGACCCATCTCTCCGTCGTCCGCCTCATCGACCATCTGAAGGTCCTTGCGCGTCAAGCGTGTGAAGAGCGTCCCCTCGGTCGACGCCACCTCGCTCTCATTGAAAAACAAATTGGTGAGCACAAAGTTGTCGGGGAACTCGATTGCTGTCACGTCCGTTTTCGTTTGAACGGAGGATCGTCGACTATCGTTGTATAAGGCTGCGTTCGCTTCATGCAATGCAGTCGAACCACCGTCGGCCATGTTGGCCCCTGAATAAAATTGGCCAACGTCCTGCATCAAATCATGCGAGAGCTTGGGTGTGCGAAGAAGCAAAACATTTTTGCGCACCGAGGAAATCTGACCGCCGAAGAGCCCGTTTGCAAAGTCCTCCGGAGCAATGGGAGATCCGCAAAACACTTTTATCGCCGTGATGAGCTTGGAGTCAAGCAGGATGTTATTGGAGCTACGAATATCATACTGGGACGCCTCTTTGACTTGGATGTAGAATTTTCCGTAAGTTGTTTGGTGAGGCGTCCATTTGAAGGTTTGGTCTGAAAAAAGAGCAAGTTGCAGCATCGTGAGCAATGGTCACAAGCAACAAACACCGATGCAACAATCAACTTACCAGGTTCGCAGCGCTGACCTCCCAATGTCATGTCGGCAAACTGCTCTTCCAGACCTGACATATTGTTGTTGTTGTTGTTGTTGTTGTTTTCTGCCGCTGGTGTGTTTGTGTTGTTGCTACGGAGGATGGATGTGCGGTGGTTGTTAGTTGAGAGGTTGTTGTGTTCTTGTGTGTTTTCGGTAGGATTTGTGTTTTCGTAGTTCTCCGAGGAAAGCCGTGACTCGTCGTCGACGACAGAACGGTCTTCTTCTCCAACAGGAATCTCCGTGGGAACTTGCGAGCTCTGCAGGGCAGCTTGAAGTGCTGCTGCAGGAGGGAGACGTATCCCGACAAGTTGGGCACTGTGCTTTGCACAAAACTGCACCGGGTCCTTCAAGAAGGCTGTGCGAAGGCCCTTGTATGCTTGACGTGGCTTCTCTAGGCCACCACACGTCTGCTCGAACAGTTGCGCGTTGAAGGAGGGGCAGCGTTGGAAGGAATGCTTCCCAAGAGTCTCCACAACCTCTTGAATCAACTTCTTGTAAATGAAATCTGGCACACCTTCGCCGTTTCGGATTCTTGGACGAAGCTCACTCCGAGTGCTGTTTGCCGAATGAACGTCGCTTCCCGTAGAAGAAATAGACACAGCAGCAGCAGCTCCTTCTTGTTGTTGTTGTTGTGATTCTCCGCTGGTGTTGTTGCGTCGACGTCGTTGCCGGTTTCCACTTGTTGTGGATCTTCCACTTGTTGTGGATCTTCCACTTCTTGTTGATGGTGCCATCCTCCCCGTTGCTCCGTAGTAGAAAGTGAGGGACGCGAGGAAGTTGATTGTTGGATGGAGTGCCGGCGTTGGCATGTGTGACAGGTGACAGGTAGACTCGTAGGAAGGAAGGAAGGAAGGAAGGAAGGAAGGAAGGAAGGAAGGAAGGAAGGAAGAAAGGAATGAAGGAAGACCCTCGTCTCTTTGCATGGAATGGAATTGAATGGGAAGAGGTCAACATGAAAAATGTGACGAGATGCACTCGGCACACGCTCAAATAGCCTAAGTAGCTATAATCCATAAGTATAGATGGTCATGATTCATCGGCTAAATAAAGTATTGTCCCTACAATATAGTTAGTCTTGTTCACGCGTGGGGACCAACATACGATTTGAAAAATTTTGTGGCGCGCACCAAAACGATTGTTGGAAGATGCCTCACCATTTTTTCAACGTTGAACACACAATCAAGAGTGAAGACGATCGCTGCTGGAGAGATTGACGAAGTCAAACGAGGTGAGATGGAGTTTAGTGGTGGAGCAAATGGCAGTGGATCACACCACATCAGTGGTGTGGCGAATGGTGATGGAGGAGGTGATGGCGGTGGGACCAATGGTGGTGGGGCTGTAACAGATGAGAGCGATGATGATGAAGAAGTTGGAGACAAGGAGACCAACGAGAAATACAAAACAAATTGGAAGACGAGCAATGAAAAGAAGATCCTCTCGGCAGCCATCAGCCGCGGAGAGATCACGACGTCAATGCGTCCGAAAGACGTGTACAACATGCACGATGGGATCTACCATACCTTTTGTCCCAAGAACTTTGCCGCGAACTACCGGCGTCTTCAACGTCGCATTGGTCGCTCGAAGTCAAGGGCGGAGTTTGATCGAGACGCAATCTCGAAGGACCGGGCGCATTATGTTGTTGAGAAGACGACGACGAAAGGTCTCTTGCGTTGGGATGGGCATGATGCCCAAAAGTTACTCCATATGGACTTGCGGAGTGAGCAAAGTCCATTCTTCATAGAGGACACCAACAATCCAAAAATGGGGAGCCAGCAACGCCTAGAGCTCTACAACTCCCGAGAGGAGTACCAAGAGTTTCCGTATTCTCGCTTCAGTTCGTTTGTGGGCGCCAAGCTCAAAAAAATTCATGGCGGAAAGCTCAAGCGCAAGTGCTTGAAGAAGTAGCCCTGAGCCGGATAACTCTCCTATTCTATAGCCTTACATGTTTGACATGATCCAATGGTAGTTCTCGTATTGCTGAGTGTGCTTTTGTCACTTCATCGCGACGCTACCGCGACACTACCACGACGCTACCATGGTGGTGTGTGACTCTACCACGGTAGAGTGAACGCTACCGTGGTAGTGTCGGACGCTACCGTGGTAGTGTCGCACTCTACCGTCACTCTACCAATATACTACCACGGAATTTTCCACGTAAACCATAAAACAGAAACGAATCTGATTCAAACACGACTCAAACTGGAAAAAATCGTTTGAGTCGTGTAAAAAAACAAGATTTTCGGATATTCTACCAAAAAAAGGGAAACTTCCAGGTATGGAGTTACTCCTAGTTCACAGAGCTCTAGTCCAGCAGGTAGCCCTCCACGCGATGGAGCTAGCTTCCCAAGGCACACAACACACAACATGCATAGCATAGCATAGCATTGCATAGCATAGCATAGCATAGCATAGTTATGCTCGAATGTCCTAGCCACAGATCTTGACTCCCGCATAGAATGATTTCGCCTCGACCCAACCAGTCACGACTAGAATCTGTCTCATTGTCGTTTTCCATAAGTACCAACAATTGCCCCGGAAGCTACAACCAGTTCCATGTCACACTGTCATATAACGCTTTCCCGAATGCGAAGAGGACCAACCAAACTAACCTTACGAGTACACGGTGCGCGTGACAGCACGACCAAACCACACATCGTTTCCCCGTCCTTCTGGGGGAAGAACTGCAGCAACCACAACGCCCAACACTGCACCAACAACAGCACCAAGAGAATTTGGAAGGATTTGCCTGTGCTGTCTTCTTCTCTGTGTGTGCTTGTTTCGATCCAGCTATTGAGTGATTGCGATTGATTGAATCTCCGCACTTGTTCCATTCCAATTCTTGTTCTGGATCGAGTAGAATGGTAGTGGCGAAAAATCCAGCAAACAACAATCACAAGACACGAAACACTCGCCGCAACGCAAAAAGACACACAGCAAACGAAATCTGGGAGTCTCCTCATCGCCATTGCCATCGACCACCAGTACCAGTGAACATTTGGAAGAACCTTCGTCGTCGTCCTACTCTGCGGCGGCAGTAACAAGTCCTCCGGAACTCTTGTCGTCGTCTTCTTCTCTGTTGCAACAATCACAACAAGACGATTTACTACTACTAGAACCCGGTTCCTCACAACCACCACAGAGACTTGTTGGAGATTCTTTTCATTCTCCTCTCAATCATCATCATCATCCTCAACATCCTCAACATCATCGATCGAGTAGTCTCTCGAGCAACACGAGTGTTTCCTTGACAACGACTCCCACTGCCGCGATTGCTACCATGGCTACCCATACAACCGACCCCTCCGACACTCCCACGCCCAGTTCTCCTCGACGCAGCAGCAATGCGTCCACGCACAGTTACAATTATTATTATGGAACGCAACATCCCAACAATGTCATTGTGGCAGCAACGACACCCACGACCATTATTACAGCACCTACTGAGACTACCACCAGCTATACTACCACCAATCCTGCGGCTGCTGCTCCAGCTACGACTTCGACTCTTCGAACGGCCACAACTCCCACAACAATGGCTCCTCCAGCTACTACTACTAGTACCACCACAACGCCTAATGCCAACCACACTCCCAATCCACAGCAGCTATTGCCAACGAATACTACAAATTTGGAAGATAGCATGAGTTCCATTCCTTCCGTTCTTAGTTTTTTTCTGGGACGACGACGATCCTCGACGGGAGCGGCCAGTGTCTTGTCATCTACTGCAGGCCCGCAACCAGCACAATCACAACAACAAACTGCCAGCAATTCCCACAACAACAAGAAACATCACCGACGAGGCCGGAATCATAATAAGGACCACAAATCCAAAAAACAACCCACGTCCAATAAAAAAACTACTAGCACCAGCAGCAAACGTTCGCCCAAACAACCGGGGACTCCAAAATCACAGCCAGAGCAGTCGCAACCGTTGCCCCACAGTGGTGGTGGTGGTGGGGCCCGCCGACGACATGGTTTTGTCCATGCTCCTCCTACTATGAGTGTGGAGGACCAGGAGGAAGATGCACCTCTGGTACACACTCAACAACAACAGCATCACAATGCCTCCCTTTCGGCCTTGCCTGCATCGGCTACGGCTCACCTCGTGTTCGAACGGAGTAGTTCGTCCTTGCCGTCTCCGCAGTCCTTTGTTCCATCCACCACCATCAAATCCACCCACCAAACAACAACAAGTACTCCCAAACCTGCTCCGTCGTTGCCAGAGTCTTCTCCCGCTTCTCCAGCAGCCGCATCCACGGCATCAGCATCAGCATCCTCACGCTTGAAACGCACCACTTCGGGACGTTCCTTGCTCTTGGCCTTGACGGGTGGAAACAAGGCGAGTACGGGTTCTTCGAAACGACGCTTGTTATTGGGTGGGAACCACAATCACAAGACACCCTCGGAACGAGGATTGGTCGTCGTGACTCCAAACAGTACTAACAACCAAGTTAGTTCGTCGTCGCCCGGAAAGCAAGGGACTTCCAAACCATCATCACCACAAAAACAAGCTGCCTCCAAGACGGCAGGTTCCAACAACAGCAACAAGTCTCCCAAAAAGAACAACAAAAGGACGACGACTGTTGGTTCGTCTTCCTCTCCTTCCAAGGGTGCTGCTGGCAATAAAGGCGAACATTCCAAACCAAAACAGACTCGGTCCAGTACTACTACGACGGTTCGCAAAAAGGAACGCAATCACACCAAGGCCAGTGGTGGTGGAGCATCCATGAGTGATGCTGCCACCACTACTTCTTCCTCCACAACATCATCGTCCTTGTTTTCGGGCTTTACCAAAAAGAGTCGCGACAAGAAAAAGAAGCAACACATTCAGCAATTGTTGCAGGAACAACAAGCCATTATGGCCCAAGACGCACCGCGCATTCTCGCTTCACAACAACAACAGCATCGAAAGGGAAGCATGGGCAGTCAGGAATCATCTTCCTTTCCCCATCGACCCCTCTTGGTGCATCCAGCTG
The DNA here is from genome assembly GCA_946965045.2 of Epithemia pelagica. Lineage (NCBI taxonomy): Eukaryota > Bacillariophyta > Bacillariophyceae > Surirellales > Surirellaceae > Epithemia > Epithemia pelagica. The sequence continues at coordinate 2,714,939 of OX337242.1, read as the reverse complement.
CCCTTTTGGCAAGCACCACCACGACAGTTCGACCACCAGCACCACCCGTCGCTTCATCTCCCGACAGTGACCAGGATGAACCCGAACAAGTTCAAGACGAGGATTATGAGGAAGAAGATGAAACGGAAAGTGAACATGTGCCATTGGACTTGGAGGACGATGACGAAGATCATGACAAGCTCGTCATTCGAGAACAAACCAGTGCTGGACCAACCGCAGTACCAAGATCGGAACAAGCCTTGCCTCGAATGGGTGCTGGTCGTCGCCAATCGTCCAACAAGATGCTGTCCAATAACCAGCCGCAGGACGCTCTCTTGGTCTTGCAGAGTACCAAATCCTCCTCCAAGAGTCCCCATTCGACCAAAACATCAGTTCCAGAACTATTATCCCCAAGCCGTAGCAGCAACAAACACCGCAGTCGCAGCAAAAGTCGGGGTGGCAGTAAAAGTTCTCGCAAACAAGCGACATCCCGGCAGCACGTATCCGTTTCGGCGAATACTACGACCGAGTCATCCGCTAGTACCGAACCACAAGAACGAGGGCGCGGTACCAAAACAAGACGACGGAACAAACCAAGCAAATCTTCCAAAGCAACCCGAAGCAAGAAACCCTCCAAACCCAAGAATGTCGCTTCCTCCGATGAAGAGCAAACCGCAGTACCGTCTTCGTCTTCTTCTTTCATGGCCTCTATATTGTCCTTGGAAAATCATCATGGTGGGGGATTCTCGTCTTCGGAAAATGAAGATGGTCCAGCCGGTACTCGAACGGCGGGTGGAGGATGGAGAGGTTTACGACGTGCCGGTGGACGACGCAATAGTCTCAATCGAACCGCAACGGCTACTGCCACCACATCCTCGGCACTGGTTGAGGCGAAACTACCTCCACCACCGCCCTTGACGACGACAAGTGGAACCAGCAAGGCAGCAGCAGCAGCAGGACAACAAGAGAGGTATCGTCCCTATGGCCATGCCGCAGCCATGGCCGAAGAACAGGAGACGAGACTTTATGCCATTTTGTACGATGATGACAGTTCCAAAGACCTCACGACCCCAAAATCTTCCTTGGACACCAACAAGGCAGTCAATAACCATAGCAGCATGCCCGAATTATCTCATGCCAGCCGAGACTTGTTGGATCCAGAGAACATGGCGAGTAAAGGTCGAATCGATGACAAGGACACGGAACCGCCAGCACGGACACGGAGTGGGTCGCTGTTGCCCTTTCGTTGCCGACAGCGCAATTGCAGTCCAATCGACAATCGTCGACGCGGCAGCGGAGGTGGTGGTGGTAGTAATAACGCTACTACGACAACGACACGACTCAATCCCTATCCACACCGTCGCAACAGTAATGACAGCAGTGTGAGCAGTCACAACAACTACAATAGCAGCCTCAACGCATCGGGATGCTGGACCAGTGGAGAAGAAGACAATGGTGACAACAACAACCACAACGCCAATTATTCCGATGGGCGTCCAAGGTATTCCAGCAGTGAATTATTGGAACTGGCACAGGCAGCGGCCGCTGTAGCCGTCGATGGGCCATCGCAACGATCGAAATGGGGAAGGCAGCAACAGGCCAAAGATCGATCTCAATCTCCACTGACCCGTTGGAGAGGAGGTGCATCCAGAAACAGTACCAGCAATCAAAGCAGCAGTACAACCATTTCGCCTCCCCGACAACGACGGGGAAGCAACAGCAGTGGTGGTGGATATGCCAGTAGTGGTAGTAACGGCGGCGGTGGCATTGGAGGCTTTTTCCGTCGACGACGAAGCAATGATAGCATGGCGAGTGCGAGCAGTACGGGTGCAAGTTCCAACCACAATGGGAACAACAATGCCAATCAGTACTATGGCTATGGCAACCCCAAATACTATGGCAATCAAAAAGATCCACGAGCAACATCCTCGGATGATGAAGAGCAAGCCGATCGCTCTCCTACCCGCCGATCCATCGGACCGCGACGAGGACGTCGAGGCACAGGATCCTCCACCGCTCCTATTCCAAACGGCGAATCTCAAGGAGCGGACGATCCAGAAGTGGATAGTGGAAACACTTCCTCGAACAACAACAGTTATTATTCCCTCAAGTCCATTCTCCGAAGACACAGTAACGACAGTATGGTCCTTATTCCTCAAGGCCCCGGTTCTTGTCCCAGTTCTCCAAGCAACACCAAACAGCACCAAGAGGGTGGCGGCATCTTTCGTGCTTTTGGACGACGCCGAAGCAGTCTGAATTCCTCGTCGTCATCGTGGTCTTCCAATCCACAAGATTGCGAAGATATTGATGCGGCCTTGGCTCAGCAGCAGCAATCGAACGATTCCAGTTTGGTCGCCAATCGCACAACCAAGGGACCGAAACGAGTACAATTTGATGACGACCCTGTGACCTTTGTTCGTACTCTGACCACCTGGAGCAGTCACGAGCTGAAACAAGGCTTTTGGACGAAGAAAGAAATTCGATCCATGGGGATCCGAGCGCAACGACTGGCCGATGATGTGGCCTTCCGCAAGGATCGGAAACTCATTGCCTGCTTACATTTCTGCTATGGATTTGCTCATCCCGATGAAACGGTTCGCAGATTCTCGAATCAAGGACCTCGTCGTACGATGACAGCCGCGTCGTCTTCCGGTGCGCCTCGTAATGGTGCAACCTCGGCCGGCGGCGCGGCATCTTTTTCGTTTCGGGATTTACAGTCCCCTCAAGCGGCATTGCAATACTACTACCGCTATGAGGCCACTGATCCAGAAGATGACACGCAGCAGCCACCTTCACAGCAGCAACAAGAACTCCAAGATCATAGCAACAGTACGGATGGTGACTTTGGTTCTTCCATGGCCTCCACCTCGCTGGCCGCTACATCGTCCACCCTAACGACCACAAATGGTAACCCTCTGTTTACCATTGTTCATGGTCGTCCCGGTGGCGGTGGATCAAACAGTGTGGTTGGATCCCCTACAAATTCCAGTCACAAATCCATATCATCCTCCGTAGCGCCGTCATCTTTGGAGAATACGACCCTCGCATCGACCAAGACTCAAACGACCGTTGCCTCGACCACTACAACTTTGCGCGGCCTGGAACGGCAATTGTCGATCGCCATTATGGATTACCAAATGCAGTGCATTCAAGCTGTATTGACGGCCCAGGCAAAGATCATGGCCCAACCCGAACCCTGGACGCCGAAACAAGTCCAATATGCTCTTTACAAACAGTCGACTCAAGCCACTTCACAAGCTAAACGGTTCGCTCGCTTGTTGGGTAAGGCCGATGCAGCCAGCGTTGGAACCAAAACATCCAATCGTCATTCTTCGTCGGCTCAAAATTCAGTACGACCATCTCGCTCACCCTCTCCTAAACACCATCTGCGCAAATTTATAATGCCCTCTCCCGCACAAACGCCCACCACCAATACAACTGCCATGGCGACACCCTCGTCTTCTGTCACCCAACAAACTCCCAGCCACTCTAACAACAACAACGATAAAAGCATGAGTGAAGGGACACCAGCCGGACCAGGGCTCGAATCGGAGACTCCCTCTCGAAACATTGCCTCCACCGAAAGTCGACGAAATTCCGAACTCTCCACCGGTCGACTCGTCATTCCCTATCCTTGGTTGTAATCATTAGTATAATTTTAGTAACTATCGTAAGTCATAGAAATGATGTATGCGAATTACTTATATTGATCCAGAATGAATCCTGATATCATTCCAAAGGTAGACAACCTACTCAGACTTCGAGTTTAGCATAGCCACTCATGGCATAGCGTGGGAGTGTATTCCCAAACCAGGACGACTAGTGTTAGGGTTAACGACTGAAACTATCTATTATACTTTGCTAGCTATGAATGTCTGCGGTTAGCAATGAACACATGCAAAATATCCCCATGGATGTATGCTCTACTCCTGGTCAATACGCTTCCTTACTTTCCAGCGTCCGGTCAATTACTTCCATACCATTTGGGTCGTGAACAAGACTAACCAACCTCTTCCTACCTTGACTACCCGTCTCGACGACAACGTTGGTTTCATCCACGTTATCAAGTTGCACCAGGACTTCCGTGCCACTATCTTCCCTCTACTCACCCAACCAGTGAACCACCTAGTTGAGGACCACAACGGCAACGAAGAAGCTACCTCTGTTACTGAGTCTCCGATTCAACTTGATTACCGCAACGAGCCCAGAAGTGACCACGTTTAACTAATTTTAAGTAGTTTTCACACCAACCCAGAGACAAAACCGAGTTCCGCACATCCGGGTTACCTTTCGGACATCACATCACACGTGGACATACGTGGCACATCCGGGTTGGCAAGGCACACCACACATCCGGGGGACAAAACATAACTAAAGTTTTCGACTAAGACATCACAGGACACATATCAACGTATCTTATCACCAAGTCAAGCAATCATGGAACCAACTACACCGACCACACCAGAGTTCAACCCCAATCAAAGTATATCTAATCAAGAAGTCTTTGATCATATTACTCAGGTGTTGTTCAACTTTTCCAAGGAAAGGGTCGATGTACTCGTGAAATGGATGCACCATCATGCTTTTGATGATATCCTTAGTATCATTGAACATAGGGCGATTGACCCTGAGAAGAACGTGGATAGTATGACAAAATACAAGTCAGGAAAACAAATGCACGACCTTCATGTCAATACAAGCCAGCAGATCAAGTTGCTTGCCCATTGGTTCCGACAAACGAGTATCGACATTCAGGGTATACCTTCCAAGGCAACCTGGATGAATCTGACCAAGGCAGAATTTGATCTATGGAGGATAAACACTGACTTTCGCTCTGGAAGCCCTATCACTGACCCAGTATCACCTATGAAATCTCCATCCCATTCGACGTCACCCAAATCGTTTAGTACTACTTCTGCTGCATCACAGTCCCAACTGGACCTAACCGCATTCAAGAAGGGAACCAAGCGTGACACTATGGCATATGAAACATTCAAGGATGAACGATACTACGACACGTTCTGGAGGACTTTCAAGACCACAGCAAAAGCCCAAGGTTTATCTAATGTTCTTGACTTCCGATACAAGCCGCCGACAAATGATACGTATGCAACAGAACTTTTCCAAGAGCAGCAAATCTTCCTATACTCCGTCTTTGTGCGCATCATCCAAACTGATCAAGGAAGAGCTTATGTTCGCGAACATGAGCATGATAAAGACGCACGAGCAGTGTTACAGAAGCTTCACACATTGCATACGAAGTCAGACTTAGCAAAACGAGAGGTCTTACGATTAACCAATTACATCTCCAACCTTCGCCTCGATGATACATGGCGTGGATCATCACGTCAATTCTTGCTTCATTTCCAAGACAAACTACGTTTACTCGATAACCTTGTTGATCTCTCTGATCGCATACCTGATCACACCAGGATGACGTTTCTTATGCAAGCTGTCGACAAGGTACCTGACCTTCGCAGAGTTAAAATCTTGGACAACGTCGTCAACACAAAGTCTGGAGCAAAGTCTTTATGTTATCAGTCGTACTTCTCCATTTTGATGGACGCAGCATATGACCATGATCAAGTCACGCAATCTTCTGCAACTGGTCGTCGTCGTAGTGTCAAGCAACACGAGCAACACGAAACACAACATGATATTGAGGGATCCCTTCAGGAAGATGATGCATATCAGATAAACAATACCAATGTCCAAGATGATAACATGGCATCTCCAAAAGCCAGTCTTCCTCGTGACCTATGGTTTAAACTTCCTGAGGATGCTCGCAAGATAATTGTTGAGTATAACAAGAACGTGCAAGCTTCTACTCCGAGTCCAAGAAAGGTACAGCAACACTCCCTTGACATTGATCCTGAACCTGATCCTGACCCTGGTCAAGATGTTTTCGATGACCTGGACAACCCCACATATCCGCAGGATGATTCTGATCCAGCCACCCATCTCATCCATCAAGCAATGACGTCAACCGACCTCAATCACCCAGCTTCTGATTTGTCTAATGTTCTATCCAATGCCGCATCCAAGACGAGTAAGAAAGTTAGTTTCAATCAGAATGAGCACAAGCAGAAGGTCCACATGACTCAATATATGTTCTCTCGAAAGTCGACTTATACTGGGAATCAACTCATTGATCGTGGTGCCAATGGTGGTTTAGCCGGAGCTGATATGCGTATACTTTCCAAGACAGGTCGTAACATCACGATTGTGGGAATCGACAACCATGAAGTTACTGGTCTCCCCATTGTCACTTGTGCTGCCAAGTTTGAAACTAATGATGGACCAATCGTTGGCACCTTCAACGAATATGCATACTATGGAAAAGGACAGTCTATACATGCGCCTTGTCAATTGGAACATTATGGGCTATCTGTGGATGAACGTTCTGTCAAGGTGGATGGAAAGCAACGTATCACTACCCTTGATGGACGTGCTTTACCTCTATGTATCAAGGATGGACTTGCCTTTATCCACTCATTAGGTATTCCTTCTGATGATGACATGGACCGATTGCCGCAAATCAACTTTACTTCGCCATCTACTTGGGACCCCTCTGTTCTTGACCATACTCATTCAGATCCACAGCATGATGCTTCTACTACATGGCATCAGGTTGCGACCGATGGCAGTATGGCACGTTATCCATATGACACGTATGGGGAGTACACTGATCGTGTTGTCTGCAATCTCAATCTCCTCCTTGACCTTCCTTATGACCACGGACCCGACAACACCACATATTTCTCTATCTATGCTGATGCTAATGGTGAAGACCCAACCCTTCAACATGCATCTGTCCATCGTCGTTTTGTGGAAGAACATGATTGGAAACAATTTCGTCCCTTCTTTGGTTGGCAATCCGAGGAAGTTATTGCCAATACTTTCAAGCATACTACACGACATGCTAATGTGATTTTTGACTGTGACACTCTCAAGAAACATTTCAAGGCACGCAACCCTATCCTGAATCTACCACGTCGTCATGAACCCGTTGCTACCGATTCGATCTTTTCTGATACACCTGCTGTTGATCATGGTGGAAAGGTGGCTCAAATTTTTGTTGGGCGCGATACTCTTGTCACTGATATTTACGGTATCAAGTCTACCAAGCAATTTGTGAACACTCTTCAAGACAATATACGCATGCGAGGTGTTATGGAGACACTCATTAGTGACGGGGGTTCATCTCTCATTTCCCATAAGGTTAAGGATATCCTTCGCACCTTGCTCATCGGGGAGTATCGCTCTGAACCATACCACCAGCATCAGAACAAAGCCGAGAATCGTTATCAGACCGTTAAACGAATGACGAACGCTATCATGAATGCAACTGGATGCCCGGCCAATGTTTGGTTACTTTGCCTTGAATATGTCTGTGACTTATTGAATCATTCTTCTTCACATGCACACTCTGGACGTACTCCTATTGTTGAGGCTCTCACCGGTCACCCTCCCGACATTTCGCACCTCCTGTTCTTTCCCTTCTGGGATGAAGTCTACTATCGTGTTGACCCCTCCGAACCGTCGTCTGGTCCCTACCCTTCTTCGACCAGTGAGAAACTTGGCCATTGGGTTGGTTTTGCTCACAACGTTGGTGATGCTTTTACATGGAAGATTTTGTCTGCTGACAACCATATCCTCTACCGTTCCGCTGTTCGCCGTGTCGCTTCCACTACACCCAACCTTCGTGTGGATCGACCTTCAGGGGAGACGTCTCCGAAAGATGACACTGATAAGCAGGCTGACACTGTCTTCATTCGCAGTAAAAGTGAAGATCCATCCAAACCAATGCCTACAATCGATTACGAAGACATGATAGGACGCACTTTCCTATGCGACACTGAAGAAAATGGGGAGCGTCATCGAGCACGCGTTGTCAAACGAGTTGTAGATCTTAATGAAGAATCACTCAAGCAAGAAGAACGCATCAAGTACATCTACCGCAAATGATCTCTTATAACCAGTTGATGGAGTATATTGAGAGGGACAATCAAGCGCAGACCTCGGGAAATAATTTGTTCCGTTTCAGGGATGTTATTGCACATCAAGGCCCACTGTCTTCAACCGACCCGGATTATAAGGGGAGTAAGTATAACTTGCTTGTGGATTGGGAAACTGGGGAGACAACCTATGAACCACTCTCCCTTATTGCCAACGACGACCCAATCACCGTTGCCATATATGGAAAGAAGCATGGGCTCCTCAACGAACCAGGATGGAAAGACCTGAAACGCTACGTCAAGACGAGTAAACGCCTGATACGTGCTGCAAAACAATCAAGGATCAAACAAGTACGTCGCTCAGTCAAGTATAAGTTTGGATTCCAAGTCCCTCGAGATTACGCCGAGGCTGTCAATCATGACAAACAAAATGGTACCACAAGGTGGCAAGACGCAACTGAATTGGAACTGTCTCAGATACAATCATATGAGACATTCAAGGACCATGGGAAGGCGATCTTCACAAATGGCAAGGTATCAAATGCACCTGAGGGATATCAAAAGATTCGAGTGCATCTCGTTTTTGATGTGAAACATGATGGTTGGCACAAGGCACGACTTGTTGCAGATGGACACTTGACGAAGGAACCTGTGGAAACAATCTACTCTGGAGTTGTTTCTATTCGCAACCTACGAATTGCTTAATTCCTTGGATCTCTGAACGATCTAGAAGTATGGGGAGCAGACATTGGGAATGCGTATCTTGAAGCATTGACTGGGGAGAAGTTATATATTGTGGCAGGACCCGAGTTCAAGGAGCTAGAAGGTCACATCCTCATCATCTACAAGGCCATCTATGGTCTCAAATCTTCAGGCGCACGATGGCATGATGTCCTTTTTGACGTCCTCACCGATATGGGTTTCTCACCAAGCAAGGCAGATCCTGACATTTGGATGAGAAAAGCACCTGGGGAGGATTGCTACGAATACATCGCCGTATATGTGGATGACTTAGCCATCATAGCTACTGACCCTGGAAACATTTGCAAAGTCTTCAAGGAAAAGTACAACTTCAAGCTTAAGGGAGATGGACCTATTGACTATCACCTGGGATGCCGGTACACCAAGGACCCTGACGGAACCCTAGTCTCTGATCCACGCCGATACATTAGCAAAATGATGGACACCTTCGAACGTATCTTCAAAGAGAAACCCAAGAAGGCTAAAACCCCTCTCATTGCTGGTGATCACCCGGAATTGGACGACACCAAACTCCTTGATGAAGAAGGTACACAGCACTTCCAGACCTTGATTGGACAGCTTCAGTGGGTGATTACGATTGGTCGCTTTGATGTTTTTACTGCTACGATGACCCTTTCCAGGTTCCGCGCAGCTCCAAGACAGGGACATCTCAACAGAGCTAAACGCATCTATGGATACCTTTTCAATCTTTCTGATGGTGCAATCAGATTCCGAATCGGAGAGCCCGATTTCTCAAGCATTCCAAGTCAAGACTTTGATTGGAGTCGTACGGTCTATTCAGATGCCAAGGAATACATCCCTCATGATTGCCCAGAACCACTTGGACGATATGTGACGACAACGCACTATGTTGATGCTAACCTTATGCACGACATGATCACAGGAAAGTCTGTAACAGCCATCCTGCATCTCTTGAATGGGACACCAATTGATTGGTACAGCAAACAACAGAGCACTGTGGAAACGGCAACATATGGATCAGAATTTGTGGCAGCAAGGACAGCAGTCGACCAAATTACTGAATTACGGCATTCACTTCGTTACCTTGGAGTACCAATCAGGGATCGCAGTTATCTGTTTGGAGACAATCGATCTGTGGTTGTTAACGCAACAATGCCTCATTCTATTTTGTCCAAGAGACATCATCTCCTTTCATATCACCGGGTACGAGAAGCGATAGCAGCGCAATACGTTACATTCTATTGGAAGGATGGGAAGACCAACCCTGCCGACATCCTCAGCAAGCATTGGGAGTTTGCAACCATTTGGCCTCTACTCAAGCCCCTATTGTTTTGGAGAGGAGAAGTTCAAGATCTCTACGAATCCAGCGATGACAAGGCTGAACCAACGAGCTGTGGGGAGCAGAAGAAATCTCACCGAAAATCATCGGTTAGGTTCGGCACCTCATCGGTTAGTCGAGTCCCGTGGCTTCAAACATCACCTACATCACCTACATCACCTACATCCACACTTCATACCTAGCTTCGCGCTAGCTCAACCTATATTTCGGTCGCATATACCAAAAAGTGAGAACAGATTGACGAACGTGCTATCAAGAATCAACTTTGGTCTTGATATCCCATCAACGGACGATCATCCGTTGAACATCCGAGCCTGACCTATGCCGTAAGCGTGCGCGCCCAAATTCGTCAAGACGCGCGCAAGAACTATCCGAGCGTGGCGAACATGTATCCGACCCAACGGTCTAAGTACACAAGGCACGAATCACGATCACGCGAGACCATATCATCGTTCCCACTATTTCAAGATTGCAAACAAGGACGCGCCAACAAAACTACATATACCAACTTTAGCCAAGAATCGTTGAGGCTGTATATGATATACAAACACATATACATGTTATATACCTCACATACATCAACTCCAACCATTCCAGTCCTATCACCGCCAAGAACCTATTTCACACGATCGACAACAAGAATGGAAACCTCACACACCAAACCTAGTAGTAAGCTCACAATCATTAACATTACCATATCATCACGTCTTCAGTGTCCTGACTATCCCTACGATAGAACCCTTGGGTTTCCTTTGTTCTCTGACCCGTGGAGAACCTTGGTATCAGTTGGTAATCGATTGTGGCTCTTCTAGAGCGTGTACTGACGGAATTCTACAAACCAGAACAACTTCTTTCCTAGGTAGTAGAGGAGAGTTGGCCCACACGAACCCCAATAATGGGCCATTTGGAATGTGTGGTTCCGCCGTCCTACCTGTAGGTAGTAGTAATACTAGGTAGTGGAAGAGTTGCTGCGAAACGATAGGAGTTCTTGACTTTTTTCTTGTTGTTGTTGTGGTTGTTTTTCTTGCTCTTGTTGTCTGCCAACCGTGCAGCCGACGCAGCCGACACCGCCCTAACAGCAGCAGCATGTGAAGATATTGGGTCACCCGGTGCTTCGGGGACATCCCCCGGACGCACACGTCATCAAAGGGCACTTTCCGCCTGACATACCCTACCAATTACGCACCAACACATCGTCAAGGGACGCCGTCAACGTAACGTTATAATACTCTTTTCCCCTTTTAAGTTCATCCCTTTTAGCCCATCCAGCTTTACGGAGACGACAGTTGGATTTCAACACGCTTCCTCTGCGCTAACGAAACCAGGATTTGAAGGGAACTACAAGGGTATTACAAGATACGGACTCGCAGGCAAGCAAGAATGGACGGCAGAGACGGCGCTGCTGCACCAGGAAGTGGCGGTGGTGATGGTGATGGAGCACCACCAGAAGGCGGAGGCGGAGGCGGAGGACCAGCACCACTAGGAGCCGTAGCAGCTGCAATCGTGGGAGCATTGGGAGCAGCCACGCAAGCAATCCAGCAAGCCATTGCGAACGCCGCCGCGAATGCAGCTGCCGCTGCTGTAGCAGCAGGGGGCGCAGGAGGCGGAGCACCAGGAGGAGGAGGACCAGGACCATTCCTAAGGACCCCACTCCGAGCCGGAATCGGACAGCAACTTGATTTCAGTACCAAACAAGGCCGAAAATACTGCGAGCAAGCCACTCGCTCCTTGTTTAGTACGGACGAAAAGTTTGATGTGGAACCGAGTCGGTTCCAACTATTCATCAACCTGCTGAATACTCGGACACAAGATTTGGGAATGTTGGAGGATGGATCAAACGCAAAGGTCCCACTGGACCTCGCAACACCAGGAGCAAACCAAGTCGACCTCATCAACGACTACGGGAGGGTGACTCTGGCCCATGTAACGGCATGGGAGCAATCCTTCATCGCAGGGAACAGTCGAAAAAGCCAAGGCTCCAAGATGCTCTATGACTTGATCATGAATTCCCTGTCACCAACAGGAATTCAGCGAATCCAAATCTGGAAGGAGCAGACTCAAGTGAATGGCCTGGACGCGGGAGGCTGCCTATTCAAGGTAGTGGTACGAGAGAGCTACCTTGACTCCCACGCCACAGTCTCGACACTGCGACTCAACTTGTCCAGCCTTGACAAGTACATCGAAACTAACGGCAGTGACATTATCGCATTCAATGCGTATGTTCAGAGTCAAGTGGACGGCCTATCATCGCGCGGACAAGCATCGTCAGACCTGATCGTCAATCTCTTCAAGGGATACAAGGCCGTCAACGACGAGCGATTCGCAGCGTACATCCAACAAGTGGAAGACGGATACGAGGATGGGACAGCGACCATCACCGCAGCACGCAATTTAATGATCAAGGCAGTGAACTTTTACAAGAAACAAGTCACGAGGGACGAGTGGAAGCAACCCACGCAGCACCAGAAGGAAGTGCTAGCCCTACAAGCGGAGGTGCAATCGCTGAAGAAACGAGCACCGTCAAAGGGCACAAAATTCGAGAGCAAGAAGTAAGGCTCAGCAAAGAAATCGAGCAACGACAAACATGGAGCCCCAACGAAACCGGAGAAACCAGCGTGGCTCAAAAATAACGAGAAACCGAAGGCGGACAAAATGCACAAGTTCCGGACATGGAATGGCACCAAATGGTATTGGTGCTCCAGTGAAACCAAGGGCAAGTGTGACGGACGCTGGAGGACCCACAAGCCGTCCGAATGCCAAGAATACGCGGCAAAGAAGGACTCCTCCAAGAAGGAAGGACAGAAGGAAAAGAAGACCAAGGATGGGGCGCTCAAGCTGGCAGCGGCACACGAGACGCTCATCGAAGAACAAGAAGACTCGGACTACGAATGACGGTTATGGAGAGAGTGGGCCAAAGTAAATGTATTAACCATCTATGTTAACATCTACTCCACCCTCTCCTTCATAGCCGCCATAGACATCGTGGCCACGATCCTCATAGAGAGAGCAGCAAGCACCATCCTAACGACACTCCAGCTACTGCTCCAATACATGATACTCGCAGCAGTAACCATCGTCGAACGGAACGAGGATGAGGACAGCGAAAATACCATGGCAGCACAAGCATGGATGTCGAAAATACTCCACTACATCGGGAGAGGAACCGAAACGGCAGCAGAATGGCTGGACAACAGGATCCACACCAAAGCAAAAGCACACCACCGAAAACACACGCGAATGAAAAGCTCCAACCGAAAACGACAGTGCATGGCAGCCATATTTGCCATGGCAGCCAAATGCAGCGCAAGACAATGCGCACCCTTTGACTCAGACTCGCGCATGGTTGGCATAGACAATCGATGTTCCGGATGTATTACGCACAAGCGAGAAGACATACCAGGATCAATCACCCCATGCAAAAGAGCAATCAAAGGCTTCGGTGGAACGAGGACTTTCAACGTGTGGCAATGCACAATTCATTGGAAATGGGAGGACGATCAAGGCGAAGTCCACCACATGACCATACCGAATTCGTATTACGTGCCAGAAGGAGGAGTGCGACTGCTGAGCCCGCAGCACTGGGTACAAACACGCAACAACGTCGACAAACGGGGAGGAGCAGGCGAGACGACCACAGGAACAGAAGTCGTCCTCTTTTGGAACAACCGGAAGTCACGCTGGACGATCCCGATCGAGTCATATGGCAACAACGTGGCGACGTTCAGTCTCGCGAGCGGATACGACAAGTACCACCAGTACTGCAAGTGTGCCGGAACAGACGACCCCGAGTACGACAACAACCCACTGACGGAAAACGACATCGAAGTAAAACCATCCATAATCTCGGACGACGAGGATGGATCGGAGAACGACGATATCGAACCCGAAAACGAAGCGCCGCCACCAGTCTGGCACAGCGCCATACAACCGAACGAGTCGGAGCCAATCACGGCAGATGGAGAAGCGCCGGCACCCAGGACGTTCGACATCAACGCCAAAGACGCAGCGACACTCGAGGAGACACCCGACATCATCCCAGATGAGGAGGAACGGGTCCCATCAGCGGAAGCCGAGCTACTGAGGTGCCACTACGACTTTGGACACCTACCATTTCCAAAGCTCCAACAGATGGCCAAGGACGGACAGCTGCCAAGACGGCTGGCAAAGTGTCACGTTCCAGTATGCTCAGCATGTGGATACGCCAAAGCAACAAAGAGGCCATGGCGATCGAAGACAGTCCGAGACAGGGAGGCCGAGGTAAAACCAACCAGGCCAGGCCAGGTGGTATCAGTGGACCAACTCGTGTCTCCTACCCCGGGACTAATTGCCCAAATGACGGGCTTCCTCACAAAACAGAGGTACAACTACGCAACGGTCTATGTGGACCAAGCAACGTCCCTCGGATTCGTGTACCTGCAACGTACAGCAACGGCAGCCGAAACAATCCAGGGAAAGAATGCCTTCGAGCGATACGCACTCAATCGTGGTATCAAGATCGAGGCATACCACGCGGACAATGGAATTTTCAAGGCGAAGGCGTGGGTCCAGTGCTGCGAGAGGGACGGACAAGAACTCACGTTTGCAGCAGTCGGAGCACACCACGCCAACGGAAAGGCGGAACGACGGATTCGAGAGCTACAAGAGATGGCACGGACAATGCTGATGCACGCACACAAGCGCTGGCCAGAGGCAATCTCGGCACATTTATGGCCGTACGCACTGCGCCAAGCGAATCTCTGCATCAACAACTCACCGAACATGCAGCATTTATCAAAGCAAGCACCAATCCAACTTTTGGCACAGACGCCCGTCAACATCAATCAAAAACACTGGAAACCATTCGGCTGTCCAGTTTACGTGTTGAGTGAGGCGCTGCAATCCGGAAAACCGCACCACAAGTGGAAGGAAAGGGCACAAATTTGCATCTACCTAGGCCAATCCCCAATCCACAACCGAAACGTGGCCCTTGTGTTGCATCGACACACAGGACACGTGAGCCCACAGTTTCACGTACGGTTCGACAAAGGATTCGATACGATGAAGCAAGAAAAGGTCGAAGCGAACTGGCAAGTCAGCACGTTCTTCAAGACGGCGACAGGAAAGGCGAATGGGAATAAGGACCAGCAACCCAAACGAAGGAAGACGGCAAAGAGAAGCCGGCGGCAAGAGGGAGCCGTGCCTGGATTGGAACTGGGAACGCGCAAAACAAACACTCAACAACAACGACGAAAGGATTATGACCCAATGCAGGACGGGACGCTGCCGCAAGAGGGAGACCTAACCATGGAACAACTTGAAAACGCACAACAGACTCCAGCGACTAGCCAGGAAGGGAGAGAAGTGCAAAGTCAGAGGGAGAAGCGAGTGCTCCTCCCCAGACACCAACCATTCGTACCAGATCCGGAAGGATCAGGAAGCCCACACAACGACTCATCGAGGTGATGAGCGCCGAAACAGAGGACGAGGAAACGATCCCGGGCGAAATATTCACATACACCACCCTCTGCCCTCAAGATGACATGGTGGCCGAGGACGGGCTACTGGCCTACAAGACCATGATCAAGAACGAGGCCGCGCAACAGCGAGCAAAAGAGAGAAAGAAACGAAAGAAAACCACAAAGCAACAATCAAAGCTGAACCCGATAGCCTTCAAGGCGGCAATTTCCGACCCCGATACAATGTATCATCACTAGGCGATGGCGCAGGAAGACAGCGCCCAGTTCGTGCAGGGGATGCAAAAGGAAATGGACCGACAAAAGGAAATGGACCGACAGATGGAGGATGGGAACTTCTCGATTGTGCACCGGAGCAAGGTCCCCAAAGGGACCAAAATCTTCAAAGCAGTGTGGCAGATGAAACGAAAACGCGACATCATCACACGAGACATAAAAGCACACAAGGCAAGGCTGAACTTCGACGGATCACGTATGGAGAAAGGGCGTGATTACGACCAAACGTATGCACCCGTGGCCAACTGGGCATCAATTCGCCTCGTGCTAGCATTGGTGTCGGCCTTCAACTGGCACACGACGCAAATAGACTACGTACTGGCATATCCACAGGCGCCAGTAGAACGGGAGGTCTATATGGAGATTCCCCGGGGCTATGAACTGGAAAAAGGCAAATCCAAAACGGACTACGCCCTCCAGCTCCACGCCAACTTGTATGGCCAAAAACAGGCCGGGAGAGTATGGTGCCAACACCTATCGAGGAGACTGGTACAGGATGTGGGCTTCACCAAGTCAACCATAGACGGATGTGTATTCTACCGTGGTTCAGTGGTGTATGTACTGTACTTAGACGGCAGCATCCTATGTGGGCCGGACAAACAGGAGATTGATCAAGTAATCGCCGACCTCAAAGCGGCAAAGCTTAACATCACTGTGGAAGGCAACATTAAGGATTTCCTCGGTGTAAACATCACCAAACATGCTGATGGACGAATCACATTCGCACAGCCGCATCTTATCCAAAAGATACTGCAGGCCCTTCACTTCAAGGACAACACAACCACAAAAGACAATCCCATGGCGTCATCAAAGATCTTGCATCGCCACCTTGACGAGCCGGCTTTCGACGAGTCATTCAATTACCGCTCAATAGTAGGGATGTTGAACTATCTGGAAGCAGGTTTCAGGAGCGACATCTCATACGCGACACATCAATGCGCTCGCTTTGCGTCAAACCCACGCAAACCACAAGGCGAAGCAGTACGATGGATAGCGAGATACCTGAAAGGGACTCGAGAGCAGGGAATGACATTCCACCCAAACCCAGCACTGGGACTGGAAGTGTACGTCGACGCTGACTTCGCGGGGAACTGGAATAAGGAGACGGCAAGCACAGACAGGGACACAGCGCGCTCGCGTCACGGATACATAATCCGTTATATGGGCTGCCCTGTCATATGGAAGTCACAGCTCCAGACAGAAATCGCACTGAGTTCGACGGAGAGCGAGTAAACGGGACTATCGTACACCCTCAGAGCCGCAATACCACTCATGCGACTCCTAGAAGAGATGAAGGAGCAACAAATCCAAATCCACACCACCAAGGCGGAAGTGCATTGTAAGGTATTCGAAGACAACAGCGGTCATTGGAGATGGCGCAAGTATACAAATTCAGACCACGCACCAAACATCTCAATGTCAAGTTGCACCACTTCCGATCCTACGTGGAAGAAGGGAAGATATCCATACATGCGGTAGACACAACAAACCAATTGGCGGACTATCTCACCAAACCACTTGCAGTGGATGTACTAAGGCGGCTACGCAAACGGGTCCTTGGTTGGTGATCAGCAAAGAGCACCAGGGACGAAAAGTGAGAGGGAGTGTGAAGATATTGGGTCACCCGGTGCTTCGGGGACATCCCCCGGACGCACACGTCATCAAAGGGCACTTTCCGCCTGACGTACCCTACCAATTACGCACCAACACATCGTCAAAGGACGCCGTCAATGTAACGTTATAATACTCTTTTCCCCTTTTAAGTTCATCCCTTTTAGCCCATCCAGCTTTACGGAGACGACAGTTGGATTTCAACAGCAGCAGCAGCAGCAGAGGCTTGGTCATTTCCAGAGAGCCTGCTCTGTTTTGTTCCCCCCTTCTTGTGGTGTTGGATCCATCGTGTTCCCATTCCAGTGTTGGGGTTTCTGTGGAGCTCTTTTCGAGCAAAGACTCGTGCGGTGCGGCCATGGATGAGAGGAACGACGCTCCTGTTGCGAACATGTGACCCCACGACGGACTGTGGGGGCTTGTCTTGGAGACTCTCCCTACTAGGTAGCTAGAGAGGTGTACCGAGTCGCTTTCGTGGCGTGGTGGTGGCACCGTTTGGGTGTGTTTTGAGTGGTCCCATTTGGCAGGCCTACCGCATGGTACTATTCTTATGATTCTACGGCTCCACCATTCCAGCACATAGTATTCCTAGGAGTAGTACGAAACCAGTAGGAGGATAACAGTTCCTCTCTCTCAACACGATAGCTACGGTAGCTAGCTGGGAAGGTTGCCATTTGTTCTGTTTCGAGTCGCGACTTGTTCCAACGTTTCTGGACGAGAAAACTCTTGTGGATCGAAAGAAGACCCCCTACGACTTGTTCCAACGTTTCTGGACGACAAAACTCTTGCGGATCGAAAGACAAGAGAAAAAGAGAGAAAGCTACAACTGTTGCGTACCAAACAAACAAGTTGGAACGCCATGGTCGAGCTCTCGAATGGAGAGGAGTATCGAAAAAGCTACCTTTCTAGTAGAGCTAGATTCGGGGTAGTCCCAGCCTACCTAGTAGCTACCTAGCAAGCGTACCGTCTCTATGCAGTCATCGTGGCATGTGGGACTCTGCGCCCAACGAGATTGTCATGGTCAACTTCAACGTTGGAACGCTTCCTCCAACAAAGGGTTGGAGGTTACTCTCGAGAGAGAGTCTGAATCGTTCTGAAAAAAGTTAAGAAAAAATTAAAGATCTTTACCGATGGGGATTATCTGCCCTAGATCCTCCTCATCGGGTGAGAATAATATTCCATACGAACTAGCATCATTTGGATTCGTGTCATAGCGCTCGGAAGTAAAGCAGCTCCGGAGGCATCCGGTACTGATTCCACTTATGGCGAGGGTACCAACCGTGGGATGGAGAGTTGAGAGTGTGACGGGTTTTGTGGTTGTTGCTACGGCTCTTTGCCGTGGATCTCTCCTCGCACAACAGCAGCACAACAGCCATTGCAACAACCACAACAGTCTCATCCTTGTAGAGAGAGAGAGAGCGCGAGAAAAAGAGAGATTGTTCTGTTGGTTGTCTTGGTTTGGAGTGGTGTCGTTCTTCTTGTTCTTGTTGTTGTGGTTGGGAGCACAGTCCACGGATTTGGAATTTGATACGTTCTAGAGAACACCACTATCTACCATCATGAGCACCACCAAACGAGGCAGCCACAATCCTTCTCCTCCTGCCGCTGCGGCAGAACCACCCAACGAGCAGCGGGTTCGAACCTTAAGATTGGGCGATACGGTACGTCTCGTTGTTTGTGTGCGCAGTGTTGTTATGCCAAGCGGTTTGGAGGATCACGGTGGTGGAGTGTATCGCTCTCGTGCAGGCATTGCTCCGTGTGGACGGCCTATTCCATGGGCCGTTCTAGTATTAGGTTTCGTATGATTTGGAATGCATCGTTCCTCACGAGCTTCTGTTTTTGTGGTTCATGATATGGATGGATGGATTGGCCCTATTCTCTCTGGAATTTGTTTTTTTTTGTTTGGTTCCTCATGTGTGACACACGATTCTTGTTCTTGGATGCTCTGGGTTGGTTGGTGGATTGGTCGTCTTTCTTCTTCTTTTGCTTCCTGTTGTTCTTTTGCTTCGTGTTGTTGTTCTGGATGCACCCGTTTGACATAATCGATTCCACTCGACCTGCGCACTCCCTCGGCTACAATTTCACTCACCAAACACCAACCACAAATCACCAAACACCGACCAACACGACAATGACAGTTTCCCAATTTGAAAGGGGAAACGCAAGACAATCCGGAATTTGAATTGTATCGCTATTTGGGAGAAGCCTGGGGATTGATTCTGATGCATCCGGGAGAGTACGTGCAGTCTGTTGATGTTCTTGTTGTTGTGTGTACTGTAGTCTTTTGTGAATGGACGGTTGGCTGGTTTGTGTGTGTAAACTGTTGTTGTGTGTGGAGTGGAGGATTCGTTGTTGTTATGGATGGATGGGCATGGTACTCGTTGTGTTTTGGTGGTTTCGTTGGTGTTGGGGAGAGAGACGGACCATCAACTTGACGCGACAAACAAGCAAGAGGACAAGGAGAAAAAGCCCCACCGCCAAATGCGTAGAAGGATGCGGCACGCCAGTTTCCCTTGTGTGACGACAACCACTGGCACTGTGTTTGTGGCGGATACTGGAATTCCGGTGTGGTGCAATCGTACCGAGTGTGGGGTGGACGTTTATCAACTCCCAGAGAATGGAGTTGGCACGCAACTATTGGAGACTGGTGTGATAATGGCCATCACTTGTTGTGGTTGTTGGGAGTCCGTGTTTGTGTTTCTGTGGCGATTGACTTTCGTACCGAGTGTAGACACGGATACTTGTGTTGGATGGAGTCCTTCCTCTCACTCACACACGACTTGTGGTTCCGTTCTTGTTCCTGATACGCTTTTTTTCGTGTCTAGTTTTACTCCAGTTTGTACCACCGAATTGGGCCAAGCCGCCTTGTATGCCCACGAATTTCGGAAACGGGGAATTCGGTTACTGGGATTTTCCTGCAACGATGTGCAATCCCATCAACGATGGATGGCCGACATTGAAGTCGCCACGGGGGGACGGGTCGACTTTCCTCTCTTTGCCGATGCCGATCGCACGCACAGTCGACACTTGAACTTGTTGGATAGTACGAATATCAATCGCAATGGACTGCCCATGACGGTGCGCAATTTGTACATTCTCAAACCCAACAAGACGATTGCTCTCATGATTTCGTATCCGGCGTCCACGGGACGCAACATGATGGAAATTTTGCGCGTGTGCGATTCCCTCCTCCGGACGGCCCATTATCAAGTGGCAACGCCCGTCGATTGGCAACCGGGCGATGCCGTCTTGGTCAATTATCCCCTCACCAATGCCCAAGCCAATGAACGATTTGGACGCGATGGATATACCATAGTGCCTGTCCCTTCGGAACAACCCACGAGTAAGAGACAACGACGACGGCAACAAGAACGGCGGCACCGCGAACAACAAGAACGATTGTTGTTTCAACAGCCACCACAATCAAAACCACACGGCCAACCACGGGACATTTCCACCCTTCCAGAACCAGACACGTACAGTGAAGAATTCAATCAACACGAGGAAGAACAAGAACCGATACGCAATGGCCAAGACGACGATGATGATGACGAAGAAAATCAGCTTGGTCATGACCCACAACAACAACAACAACCAGAAGACGACGACGATGAACATGATTGTAGTAGTGATGATGACGACGACGATGATGATAGTTCGACCAATGTGGAATGGGTCAAGAATTATTTGCGCGTCACAGCCGATCCGGGTCCCATTTGGGACAAGGTGCAGACCGAAAAATTGTCGCGGCGCAAATATCAAGGACCGGGTGCCTTGCTCCCTCCCGGGGAACATGCCCAAACTTGCATCTCCTCGTCCAATACGACCCGATCGACGACCGCATCCTCACGGGATGGTGGCAAAGAACGTCATAGCAGTGGTGGTGGTTGGAGTTGTATCATTTTATAGCAATACAATGACTACTTGTTAGACAACAAGAAACTGCCGCGAGGCGTCGTACTCCTTGGTACCCCACCCAGCCATCACGGGTTTGCCTCGTATTCTCTACCTAGTAGGTAGTCGTGAGAATGGAGCAACCTATTTATTTTGTCGAGTGTCGTTTGTGGTCTCGCCATGTGTGTGTTGGGGGACCCAACAAGGACGACCCACCGAAACGAGTTTGTAGAGCGTGTCGTCGATTCCTTGTGATGAGGGCTTTTAAGCAGCCAGAACACACACAACATGGAACCAAACCAAAGGCAAAACCAAACCTTGCCATTGAACCAAACCATGGCATGGTTCGAGCCTACTACTTGCAGGACCAGCTACTACTCTAGAGTAGCTATTGGTAGCTACCACGAGCTGTTTACAGTCGCGGTGGAATCGCGCAGGATTCTCAGGACCCCGCAGAAAAGGCCCCATCAACGATCAAAGAAAAAGACCCAATCCATACTCAAAACACTCCCAACCAAAAAGAGGAAAACCCCAAACCGACCCGTCACCAGCAGCAAGAGACTCCTACAACTACTACGACAAACAGCCAGCTACGAATTACCATGATGCGTTCTTGTTCTTGGTATTGCGTTATCTTCGTTTGGGGATCTGCCCTTTTCTCGGTTGAGGCCGCCACATCGGCCAATCAAGATCTGGAATGTCCGGCCTGTGCCTTTGATGGATTGGACAATTTGGACGACTGTGTCTTGTATGGACAACCGCAATCGGGCGACGTTTTAATTCCGTGGAAATTGGCTTCGCCGGACTGTTTGCAAGCCTATCACGACGAAATGGACCAGGAATTTTCGTACAATCACGACGTGATTGCCCGTATTTGGCCCTACGAGTATATTGAAGCCGTCCCCTCGGCCCAGGGCGTGCAAGTCTTTCTCGAGTGGTTGCAATCGGGCGAATCCTCGTCGACAACGCCTGTCGAACAAGAAACGATTCGACAAGTCCAATTGCAATTCTTGTCGCACTTTTTTGTGACTAGTCAACCGGGCCGAGGTGTGCAAGCCCCGGTAACCTTTCCGGATCGACTCACGTTGGGTGACACGGGCGAAACCACGTATGAATGCTTGGCCGAAAACCAGTTTGCCGATTGTTGGACCGCCCTGCGCGAATACTTGCGCAATCCCAATATTCGTCTGCCCAATGACCAGTCCTCGAATGGCGTCGAGACGCTGCAAACCATTGGCCAAGTATTAATGGAATGGCGTCGTCGCGATTTGGAACGCCAGCAACAATCCATTCGCATGCATGTCTGTCGCAACGACCAAACGGCACCACAAGCTTGTGGAACCGTCTTGGATCAAGTCCAAATAATTTTGCAAGGCAATCCCAGTCTGACCTGTGCCGCCATTGGTCATGGCTTGTGGCAAGGCGGTGGCTATCATACCCAGCTGGCACCGTCGGGGACGGCCACCTGTCACTTGACCAACAATGGCGGCCAATATGGATCGCTCGAACGCAATCGTCACGACGTTGTGACGGCCTATCAACGATCCCACCACTCCTCAGCAACAACGACACGACCCTGGTTCTCGGCAATATGCCTTCCACTGTTCGGCACTCTTCTTGTCGTCTCGTGGTGGATCTGATGATAAGGAGGATTGCCTATTGCAGTGTAGGAATATCTAGGATGAATGCTCTATTGCTTGGCAGACATGGTATACTATCTACTACTCGGAGTAGATTGAACCAGCTCGTGGAATCTTTATGTACTCCTAGGGCTACCAATTCGTTTTTGCAGTGTGATAGCTCTAGCTAACGCCCTCCTCGACCATTGCCCTCCTCGTCATTCTACCCTCCGCGCCGGGCGGTCCCTCCTTGAAAGGACTCGACACCGGGAAGTATTAATACTACCTACTCCTCTAGAGGTAGACCAATCGCAGGTAATAGTTCTTTGTGGCGTTTGTTTTGCATATACTCCTAGTAATTAGAAAGGAACAAAGACAGTTGTGGTTCTTGTTGAAAAAAAAACATGTAGTCGTTGCGGTTGTCGGACGTGCTCTTGTTCGGTGTGCTCAAGCTTGTCTGGATGCACGTTATCGTCCATTGGTCGTGCAGCGTATTCATTGTGGTGGTGTGTCATCTGTTTCATTTCAGAGAGTCAAGGATCATGTTTCCTCAACATATGCCGTCAGTCGAGCAAGATACTGGAACCTACCTGGAAAAATTGTTTCGTTAAAAAGTTCGGTCCGGGTGCTCTCGTCAATGATCCCGTTCTCATCCAGGCGGTAGGCCCACAAAAAAGCCTCGTTTGAATCTGTGTTGCCAATAACGAACAAGAAGGCAATGTCCATGATTTTTGCACTCGTCACACCGATCAAGTCGTGATCACTCAACTGATACACGTGGCTACTAGTACCACATGAGGCATGTGGCTGGTGGTACCTGTACATCTTGCCTTTTGTTCCTACTGTTCCTCCTGGTGTAGCATATAGTTGGCAGTCGTCCTCTGTAAGACACACAAGCTCCAAATCGGAAAAAGACGAAACTGTTCCGACACCACAATCGCACACAAGAGCCACAACACGTACCGTGGCACCACCCCATGTCTCACACCCATAGACATTGTACCTCTGTTGTGCGGTGACAGCTGTCCACAGTATACTTACACGAATCGGTATTCTCCGTTCGTATCGAATATCCAATCCGACCCAGCAGTGACTCGGACTCTGAAGGACAACGCCCGGAACAAGAGGACCAACCCTGGAAACTCTCAACCAGCTACTACTACTACTCTCACACCTGTTTGTCTGCGAGAGGATTATTGTCCAAGGCTACGACGAAAGGCAACCAAACGAGGACAACAACATGCAAAGGTGCTGCAGTGCTGTGCTACAATAACAACCAGAGCAAATGACGACAACAAACACCCAACGACTCCCCCGACTCGATCCAAAACGACGACGACGACAAATCTCACACACAGTCGACCAATCCACCAACGGACCGTGCCAGTATTGTTCCGGATGACATGAAAGAACATGGAGGAGGCGACACGACGGTCATCCTTCCACTGTACACGACTGGTACAACCAAAACTATTCAACCAAGCAAAAACTCGTGTCGTTTCGTTCGTATTCTATGCAAGAAACGACGACGACGACGACAACCCACCTACCGAGCACCACTGTGCGAGAGGAGGACGACACGGACGGACCGATCCGCCAACGAGCACATAGGCTAATAGTAGTAGTCGTAGAACTATAGGACAACCACAACCACAACAATTGTACCTCTCTCTAGAAACAGACTATGGGCTTCGTCCGTCCCTGGTTTGGTAGGCAGTGTGTGGTGACGGCGGTGGCTCTCATGTGGTGACTCTGGTTTTATTGGTACACGTCCTCCTAGAGAGAGAGTGGTCCAAAACGACACGTCTACTCCTCGAGAGTTTAAGCATTTTCTCCCCTGGGAGCTGGGGTAATCCTGAGCAGCTCGCTGTCATTCCAGGCAAAGACTGACTACAAAGCGGAACACGACCAGAACGCTTAATCGATGTACTATAGCATAAACTATGAACATAGACAAATAGAGAACTAATAGAAAGATTTAGGCCCACCACCACCCGGTTTTTGCAACCGCCCCAAATCATACTACATTAATTTACAGACGCACCATCTTGTGCTTCATGCCGCCTTCAAATTGTGCGTCAGGCTCATGTAGGGAAATCAACAACGCTCTGAATCCGTTTGTTGTGTCGTACATAAATTCGTAGTCGAACCTGCTTTGGACCATGAAAGGAAGAGAAAGAGAAAACTTTGACCTGACAAAGTCTGTTTCTCTTTTTCGCATCTGATTCATGGCGTCTTCCAAAGCAAGTTTCATTCGTAGGTTTTTCTCCTCGACATGCCACTCTCTGGGCATGTGTTGGGTTAGATAATGGATATGAGTTGCGTTGTCAGGCCAAATTACCTTCACATGTACCTGTAGCTGGCTCGGATCCACTTCAATCAAGCAATTTGTTGTGTCTTCATGTGCAATACCTGTAGGCAACACCACCAAAATCACCAAATGACGCTGTTTCTTGTCGTCGACCCACTGTGTCAAGACATGAGGAGGCTCCCAATTCCTCATCATGTCATTACCACTGTCTTCTTCATTCGTCTTTTTCCTCTTTTGTTGTAGTTGTACCTGTAGTGTCTCCTGTAATGCCATGGATCCTGCCGCCCTTTTCTTCACCATAGCATCGTCACTGACAACAGACTCAGGAGCAACCTTGGCAGCAACACCTGGTCATAAAAGACAATAAACCACAACAGGTAAGGACAGTGACTCAACAATCAAACAAACAGTGTACACTGGCACTTACCTTGTCCTTTGGACGACCCAAACAAAGAAGGAGCTGGTTTGAGATCTCCATCATTGGGGTTCCTTACCTTTCCATCCATAGATGGGGCCGTCTCACCACCACCCAACTCATGACCATGACCAGTCTCTCTCTCATGTTGATCCTTCAAGTGGACTTGGTATTTTCTTTTGGCTTTGTTGAGTGCCGACCTGAATGATTCCAATTTGTACTTTTGGAAAACAGCGTGTTCCAACCACACAGATTTGGGTGTGGCGCTCTCCGAAATCAAGCCTTCTGACACGATTTTGTCAAGGAATTCGGCATCTGTTGACTTTGAATTCCACGAAAGTAGGGCACCCTCGCCCAAAGTGTTGCGGCCAGACCTGGTCATCGGAGTATAGGTACTATTAGTACGTAAAACAAAAGCGCGAGGGAGTGCAAAACCAGACTGGTCTGTTCGCACGAAAACTAATTATGACCCTAAAAACAGTTCACCAAAATCCGGACTGGGTCGGTTTTCATCATGGACTCCATTTTTCAATCGAGGAGGCCATGCCCAATTTGGCTCCAATTCTGGAAGTAGTGCGACCCACGTATTGCCCTTACCTTGGGTCAACCGTGGGTCGTTCGTCCAAGTGAATTGGGCACTTATAAGGTGTCCTGGGTCGGTTTTAAAAAAACGAGCTGGGTCGATTTTTTCGAGCCAGGTCGTTTTTTCAAAACCGACCCAGGACACTTTCTAGTCGTTCAAATGATATAATCAAGCGACCCACAGTTAACCCAAGATAAGGGCAATATGTGGGTCGCTTAAGATGTAGAAAGTAATAGGATGTTGGCGAGGTAGGGCCATTCAGAAATTCCAGTTTTTGAATGAAAACGATTTTTGAATCGATTTCTGCACCGTTCCAGGCCGGTTCCAATGACCGGACACGAATTCGAATTGGTCACTATATGTAGAACAGTACAAAGTTTAGTGTCGCTGCTCAACTGACCAGCCAATCAAATGAACGTGATGAAATTCCAAAAAACCTGTTCCAATGAACTGACAGTACTACACACAGACAGACCGAGATCAGAGTAAAGGTGTGGTCAGCATCGCGACACACACTGAGCAAACACAAATTTTCCAAAGCGGTTTTCTCCCACCATGTTGGTGACACAACGAATATTCATCAACTTGGCTCTGCCAATGCTTGGTAGAGCAAGACACTCACACTCACTTGATTTCTCACGTGCTTTTCGTTCTTACTTTGGAATGTCTCCTTTGCTCTGTGTTCATGTGTGGGATGAACTGGACAGTTCATTGCCCAAAGGTGCATCGCCTCGTCATTTGTTGTGGACATTGGCTTTTCTGAAAGTCTATGCTACAGAGGATGTTATGGTCTCAATAGCCAAAACAACGAGGAAGACCTACAGGAAGTGGGTCAAAGTGTTTGTAAATTTGTTGTGTAGTGGTCTTAATTATGTAAGTACATGGCCCTACATGAATTTGCCATGAAGTCGTCCTCCTCATATCTGACCATTGCTGTTGTTCTTATAACAGATTGTATGGGACAATAGGTTTGATTGTTGTGTACCTGGACAGGTCTGTTTCATTAGTTTGGATGGCACTGACTTCAGGATTTTGGAACCGTCACCTTTTGATCCAAAATGGTACTCGCACAAGTTTAAGGGAGCAGGTGTGAGGTATGAGGTGGGAATCTGCCTGAAAACTGGCTGGATAGTGTGGTGGAATGGTGCATTCCCTTGTGGCGCTTGGCCAGACCTACGGATTGCCAGAGACTGGCTTGTTCAAGAGCTACTACCGAATGAGAAAGTGATTGCTGATGGTGGTTACAACGATTCTGGATGCTACTTTGTCACACCTACTGGAAGAAATGACTATCAAGACAAGATGATGGCTGATGCCAGGGCGAGACATGAAACTGTCAACAATTTACTGAAACATTACAATATCTTAAAGGAGAAATACAGAGGAGATCTGGATGGGCATCACAAGGTGTTTGGAGCAGTGGTGAATCTGGTTCAGATGAAGATTGAAAATGGTGAGGCGAAAGTGTTTCAGATCGAAGTGGAAGATGACTAGCAGTACAAATATGTAGCGGTTATGAACCGGGTGGTGGTGGGTTTTAATAGTACTAGCAGTCAGTATATCATCTTTTGTCGCTAGAGTGTTCTTTATTCAGAAAAAGCGTTCGGTAACTCCTATAGGTCACAGTCAGTATCTGACTGGTAAGGTAGCGACCTGCTCAGGATTACCCCATCTCCCTGATGTTTCTGTCCTACGTACTACCTAGGTTTCCTATCGATGTGACTGAGTCGTCCTACTACGACAGTGTCGTTGCTGGGAATGTCCAACACTGGATGCAACCAAGATGGGTGGACCATTGCTGGTTGGTTGGTTGGTGGTGTGTGTTCTCTCTCTCCCCGCTTGCAAGCTAGACTATTATTATTTCTAAACAAGAACGAATGCGTTGATGGCGTGGTGTCCCCTCTATATTCTCTCCGAGTGCGGTAGTGGTGGTGGTGTGGTTCGTGGTTGCCCCATTTGTCTATGCATGTTTGTTAGGAGTGTTGCTCCTTGGTCTGGCAAGCTTGTTCTGGTTCTTCTTGCAAAAAGGCTTGCATCAATTCGTCATCGGTCGGCATGGCAAAGGACGAGGATTCTTCGGGATGGTGCCAGAGTTGCGCCGCGCGTTGTTGCCATCGTGCCAAATTGCCCGTCGTCAACAATCGTTGCAGGGCCGAACTGGGCAAGGACGTTTTGGTCGAACTGGCATGCTTTAATTGCTTGATTTGATCTTGGACATAGGCCATGGCTTGCGGCACGCCCTGGTGTAATTGCCAGTGCACTTTATATCGTTTGCGCAAACTCAACAGGACTCCGGTCCGATTGTCCTGGAGTTCGGCGTGTCGGGCCCGGGCTCGATCGGAATGCACCTGCCAGGTTTGCGGCAATACGACCGTCGCTTGCTCCTCCAATTCCTGCAACAAGGACTTGAGGGGTTGAATCAATTCGACGTGAATGCGCTGTCGCAATTCATGACGACGATGGGCATCGACGGTTTCGCGGGCTTGCACATTGGATTTGGTCCGGGGCGGAGCCGGCATGTAATAGGTATTGTTGTTATGGTTGTTATTGTTGTTTGGAGTGGGAGTGTTGGTGTTGTCTTGTTTCAGTGGGTCGTCCTGCTGGTTGGGGTCGTGGTTTTGGTTGGCTTGGTTCGTCGTCTTCCTCTTGTTGTTGTGATTGGGAAGAGGATGCAATCCATCCGACAAGGAAGACGACGACGACGAAGAAGACGAGGAGTCATGGGTTTTGGGCAAGGGTTTCTCTTGCTGTTGTCGTCGTCGTCGTGCGGTCGTTGTTGTCGTTTTGGGATGCGATTGAATGGCGTGCCACAAGGATTGTTTCGGGTTCTTGTTGGTTTGCCTCGAGGGGACGGTGGTGGAAGACGACATGAGAACAACGTACCACACCGAGAGGGAAAAAGAAAAGAAGAACCGCGCGAGGAATTTGCCAAACGGAACAAAGAGAGAGTCTTGCAGCAGCCACAAAAAGACACCGAGGGAAAAAGAGCAAGACGATACTAAGCAAGCAACCGAGGAGTCGTAGAAACAAAACCGAAAGGAATCGACAGCCAACACCCACAACAAATACACTGGAACGACAATAATTGCACCACCACAACACGGCCACAACACGAGGAACGGAGAAACGCCGAGACCTTTTGGGGAGCCAAAAAGGCCCAAGACAACATCAAGCCCCAACCTACTCGTACGACATTCGTGACAGCAATGTTTTCGGTAGGGAATAGACGCGAGATGCCAGCCGATAACCGATGTTCGTCCGTGCGGGTGTCTGTGTGACAGTCAGTCAGTCTGTGTATCACAGACAGACAGACAGACAGACAGACAGACACACCGACCTTGGTGTGCAGTCAGACAGGTGTGTGACAACGTGCGTGACAATCCCTGTGACTTTTTTACTTGAGAATTCTGTTGGTCCAGCGAAAAGACACAAGACAAAAGCGATTCCACATCGAGGGTAGAGAGTTCCGATTGGGTGTTGGGTGTCGCATGTCGCGTCGCTACTGCGAAATGTAGCTCCTAGTAGAGGAACTGAAGCAATGGCCGGGACCAAGTGCGGTTGTATATCTAGCTAGAGAAATAGAAACGTGTTGTGGTATCAGCAGTCCTCCATGGACCAAGACGAATAGATAGTCGCACAAGACCACAAAGAGGATGTGAAGGAGGATCAGATAAGATTGGATTGGATCGGTGGGATGATGTAGGATGTGCAGGAACCAACCTGGTATTGCATGGGCCACCGGTTTTGTTGTCCGGTTTCAACAGGACGACGCCAACAGCTTTTGGTCGAATGAAGGAACAGTAATGGTTACGTCTCAGATTTGGGCATTTAGGCAATCGCTGTGGTGAATGAGTTGGAAAATTCTATGCGACTATGTGACGAAAAATATGTACAATGAGGAGGACTTTCCTATAATTGTTTAGAAATTATGTTTCGACACTATGTTTCGAAACAAACGTTGGCTTTTCTCCATAGCATCCGACTTGTCTCTTCCCCAATCTCTTTTGGACTGTTCAATGTTCTTCCGCAACCATGCCGTCATCCAGAAATACTTCTGCTGCTCCGGCTCCTCCCCCTGCCTCGCTCTTGTCGTCATCCTCCTCAATTCGTTGCATGGAAGAGGCGATACCCTCCGCTACAGTACTGTTTCGACGCTGAATGGCATGAAGCATTTCTTCCACCACTTCCTTTCCGCGATCTTGCCATTCTTGACGATTCGTCAAGGCATAATTCAAATATTCGTCACTGGAGACACCAAAGACACCACACTTTTTCAATTTCTTGGCCAAGGGAATGATATAAAAGTCAAAAAATCCCAATTCACCCTTGTACCAATTGATGGAAGGATCCGTCTGGGCACGACCAGCCTTGTAGGCATGGTAGCACTCACGAAAAAAGTTTTCATTCCACTTACGATACACATGCCTGAGACAAACGAACAATCGATTCGTGAGAAATGACAAGTGTACCAAACGTTGGTTAATCTCGAAAAAAAACCTGTTGCAATCACTTGTACGTACCAATGTTGCATAGTATGTGCTACATCCGATGCTTGAATCAAGTGCTCAATCACAATCGTTGCCTTGCGATTCAGGGTATCCCGGGGACTCTCTTCACGATCTTTTTCCTCAAACGCGTGATCCCAACGGGCATTGCGAAGAGCTTTGAGTTCTTGATCTACAATGTCCGTCGCCAGAACCGTCTACAAATATACCAAAAGCAACACCGCATGTGAGTGCGAACCCTCATGACGACGATTGTGGTACACACAATGTGTCCTCATGAATCATACGTACCTGGACCACAAGCTGACGGAATCGTTCGAATTCGGCATTTGTTGAGTAAATTGTAGCACGAAGGTCACGAAAGTGGTCTTGTTGAAGAAGATCCCATGCCAGATGAATCGAATTCTGTTCGGCGACACTCTTGTTGTGATACGCGCGAGCCAACAAGGCGTCTTCCTGGATCAAGGTAGCGTTGGGCACTCCGGTATGGTCCGCGTCGTGAATCATGGCGGAAAAGACCAGGGAAAACTGAGTCAAGGGATCGGATGTAATACCATAGGTGCGCTCATGAAGTGTCGCTGCAATCCGAAAGCTTTCCGTTTGAGCACTACTATTGCTTTCTTGCGTGGCTCCATCGTCAAAGGTCAAGTCGGCAGGTTTAACGATACGGGACAGCAGTTTGGTCACAGACATGGTGACGTGACAGGCATGTTCAAAATTGTGAAAGTCGTTCGGATGATAGAGTAGGGCAATGGCATTGATAAATGACCGAAGCTGTTCCATAACATTTTGTCCCAAATCAATTTCATCTGGATTGTGTTCAATACGCCGGGCCGCGCCTTCTTCAAAGTCGGGCAAGTAAATTATCTCCTTGACTTCATCCAAACAAGTTTTCCCCGATCCTGTTGTCAACCGCTTGGAACGTGGTGGATCCTGTACCACGGATCGACGAGAGGTGGCGTCGGTCAATCTCTTGGTACTGTTATCCAAGCGACGCGCCACCACTTGTCGAAGCAGTCGTGAGCAGACATCCATTTGCCAATCAATCAAACGGTCTGTCTTGCTGTTGGTAACTTCTGCATCGGCCCATAGCAAATCCTTCTCATCATCTTCGTCGCTCTTGTTCTTGTCTGAAGACGACGTTGAGGCAGTTCCCGATGCTGTCGTTCCGGTATTGGGATTATTGTTTTGATTAATCTCAACCCAGTATGTTTGCATCGTGCCCTTTCCCTTGGCGGATACCAAATCTCGGCGAGGCCTGACCCAGTGTCCTTTTCCCGCGGCAGTCAATAAATCCGCCGTTTCCTTGGAAGCGTGGATCCGGTTTCGGGCGCCCGTGCTTTCAATGCGTGCCTATATTGTTGAGGAAACCAAATGAGAATGGCGTTGTGTGTTCTGGGAGATGAGAGTATCGAACAAGACATTGTAGTGGTGCGTTTTGACCATTCACGTACCGTTGTGTTGACTGTATCTCCAAACAATTGGAATCGGGCACGTTCACCTCGAAGGACACCAGCCGTCACTGCCATACCGGAGATGATGGGAAACGGTTAGTTGGAACCCATCCAATTTCATACACGCACGCACACACACAAAAAACAAACGTACCAACTCCACTGTGCAATCCAATCCGGACCCCCAAATCTCCGGTGTCGGGACCCAAGGACAATTCCAATCGTTTCACCACTTGTCGTACCGTCAGGACGGTATCCCGCGCAAACCGTGCCATGACAATGGCGTGGTCCTTGCGGGGTTCTGGGAGACCGGACACGGCGACGTAGCAATCCCCCACGGTTTCGACCTTGAAAATGCGTCGCTTGAGCGCAATGTGATCCAAGGCGGAAAAGACTGTTTCCAACAGGGTAAAGACTTGGGAGGGTTCCCGCACCGAGGACCAGGCGGTAAAGCCTGTAATATCGGCAAACAGAATGGTGGTTTCCAAAAAGAGATCGGCAATGGGTTTGCTGTTAGTATGGTTGTCTCCAACTTCTGTACCATCCTCCAGTTGGCTACCAGGATTCCTCTTGCCTCCATCCACATAAGTTTTGAGCTGCCCACGATTAGTTTTGAAAAAGGCGTGACTACCCTTCGTGGATTTATGCTGCCCTGCAGGATGTGGCTCCTGGAGGAAACCCTGTTGCTCTGTCCCTTCGTTTGGCTCGTCCATCATGAGAAGTCGATCACGAACATTGTTCGGAAACAAGGATGTGACCAAAGCATTGGATTTGGCGGCATTGGCCACGACCTTGATATTTCGTTTGCGCTGGAAATTGTCATAGGCCAAAAAGGCGGCCATCATGGAGAAAAATACAGCTCCGACGATGCATGTGACAACAATTGGAGTTTGAGACCGGTAAGAATCTTCAAAGGTCGAGGACGGGTAAATGGAAATGGTATAGAAACATACCCCCAGTTCCTTGGCCAAGTCAATGTTTTCATATGTGTTGAAGGGTGAAGATATGACTTGGCTGTCATAGGCTGTATCATGCACATCGGTAGCATTTAAAAATACAGCCTTTCGACCGACAAGTTCCCAGGTGAATGTGACATTACAGGTAGTGCTGGACAAGACCAAGTTTATTCCTTCCACACCATCCGGTAACTTTCCTGAAAAATAAACCCCCCATCGAATAAAGAGCTGGAGGTTGGCCACGATTCTGCGAGATGATTCGTCAAAAGAATCAAAAATTGGTTGGTAGTAAGAAGCAAATGGTTCCCTTGGATCCTCTGTAAAGTTGTTTACATGTGGAAACACAGGCTCGAGCTCAGCTTTGTTGAGCAAGCCACCGACTAGTCCTTCTTGCAACTCATTGGCGTTGTCGACATTGGCTTTGGTTACTGGCCGTGTGGTCAAATCGTTGTTGATAACTGCTGAAAGGGGATAAATTTGCCAAATGGGTCGATAGGGCCCGTCACGATCCAAGTCAAATGCAAGGCTGCCATTAAATAGGTAAAAGATGGCCGGAACAAAGGGCGGCCCTTGATACCACCCGGCATTGGCCAAGACGTATTGCGTCCATTGAGGAGACAAGTCCCGCGTCGGTACTTCGGGAGCAATCCACGTGCCAAAGGATTCCGTTTGTCGCAACAAGTTGGCAGCGCGGACGGACCAATTGGGAATGGTATAAAAGGGCCACGTGGCATTGTCTTGCAAGGCTCCGGACGTGACAAAATCGGCAAAGTCACTGCACGTACTTCGAATCGTGGTGGCACTAAATTGCGACGATTCCACAATGGTGGTGGCAAATTGTTGAAACTGGAAACAAACGACAAAGGAACAAGAAGAACCATTATCAGAGTCTTTCTCCCCAACGACAAGAGCCGAGAAACATTCGACGATGCTTCTTGGACACATCGTATATACGTACCGACGTTTCAAAATCACTGGTTTCTTCTTGTTCCAAAAACCAATACGTGGCCGTTGTGACGGTAGCGGACACGACAAGCATGGCCATGACCACAACCCAACGCCATCGACGAACCGAGGCCGTTTCGTCTTGAATCAACTTTTTGATTTCGTGCACTTCATCGCGACCACCATTTGGTCCACCATCATTTTGCGATGTGGTAATGGAAGACGAGGTGCCACCACCCCCTGCTCCATCTCGATGGGGGGACGACGACGAGGAGGAGGAATCGGGATTGACATTCTCGTCATCATCCTCATCCGACAGGTATCCGCCAAGTGGATTTCGTTCCGAGAGATCCGGTTCCTGCTCGTCGTCACTCAGGCCATGACGGAACAAATGACTATTCTGACGAACCATGAGATTGGTACTCGCCATCATATTGTGTAGTTTGAATCGACTATACAGCTCGTTGTTGTTGTTTTCCTCTCTCTCACTCACTTGCTCTTGCTCTTGCTCTTGCTCTTGCTCCTGTTTTTCTTGTTCTTGTGGTTGACAGCTGCGTTGGACTTGGTCGTCAATTGGGTGTGCCTCTCCAGTGTTTATGTGTTGGTCGTTGTGTTTCGAAACCTTCCCAACAGTCTGAGAAACAAAAAAGTGGTTGCCGAATTGTGAATGGCCAATATATCGGTTGGTTTGCGTTTTCGAATGATGGTGACTGGTGACGCAAGAAGAAGTAGTACGGAGATCTCGGTGTGTGAAGCCACGGGTGAGCACACGGCGAACTTCGTCTACCACGATCTTGAAGGCCCAAGAAGCATTCATTATGTATTCAACTAGAAAAGTTCCTCGTTGCGGAGAATCTTTCGGCCGGGGCTATATCATAATAAGAGTGACATGGAGCAATACGAACTATCTCAGCAAGGTCTTCCTATCGGAGCCTCTATTTAAGTTATCTTATCCCCCAGAATGACCCAATTCTGGCAGGGAATTTATTTCGGAGGGGCGATGCAGTCGCGCATAGTCTATCTTTGCTAGTTCGACGAGAGTGGTCCATAGCCACTAGCCACTTTTCTTGATCGTTGACTCCTGACCGCACAGAGGTGAAACCACTATTTACAGGTCTACCGGTTGTAGGTACAAACGACCATTCCAAAATGACCATGTGGTCGTAGATCAAGTCATGATTAATTTGTCCTGCCAGTGATAACTACTACTTACCCAGGTCATTCCTCCTTGCCACTTGCCACGCGCCATGGTTTCCTCGTCCTCGTCGCCGCCGTCGTGGTCCTCGTGTCAACAACTGGAACCAAAAGTACCTTCGTAAGTTCAGGAAACACGTAAATCCATCCACATGTGCTCAGTCGTTGTGACACACCCATTTCTACTACGTGACAGGACTTGTCGCAACGAATAACACACAGGACAGTCGTTTGTCTATATCTCATGTGCACAGATTCAACTGGATGTGTTGTGCAAAGGCTGCTGTTCCTGCTGCTGCCGAATTCGTTGTACTTGTTGTGTGACCGATCGCGCTCGCGCGGCCAATCGGTGGACCGACTGGCAATAGGTGCCACCTCCTGTTTCCGGTCGGTGTTGTTGTTGCTGCAACAAATCCTGGGTCGTTTGTTCGGCCAGTACCTCCAACCGTTGCAAAAACCATGCAGTGACTCGTTCCCGTTCCCGGCGTTCTTCTTCTTGAGCCCTTTGGGCATGTTCAAAAAAGTCTTGAAGCATCTCGACACCTTTTTGATACTCGGGACTAGTAGTGTCGCACGAATCCGCCGTTTCGGCCAACGGCACGGTTACCTCGCCACAATCGGCCATTTTATGTTCACTTCCATCCATGACAGTCGAGCAAGACTTGCTAGCTACATCCGGTGAGGACGATGCCGAAAAGAATGATTCGTGCTCACCGTCTGGTGCCTCGACGACGGCGAGCTTTCGAACTGTAAATCCTCTCCAGGTTGCCTGGATCTTGACCGCACAACTCGTTTTCTGTTCCATCCTGGCGGCTGTATGTGCTTGAATCATGATCATCCTCTTGTGTCTGGCCAGCCAACTTCTAACCCAGCACTGTAGTAGAACTGTAGCCAAGTTGCGTTGCTTCTTCACTGCACGAGAAGATCGTACCATAGTTTGAATCACGGTCGCAGCAAATACCTTTAACTCGGCAACTCCAGAGTCCCAAATTGCGGAAATCTTTTGGTAGGTGCTCATTGGCATGATTTGGGAAGGAGCTGTTCGTATGCGTTTCATGATGGCACTACCACGCACAAAGGCATTCACCAAGACGAGAGCCATTGTTGTATACTTGGAAACATTTCCTGATATGCCGCGTTTCAATAGAACTAACGCGCACTGGAGCTGTACAAGCAGAATCTTGATCTTCCACACAATGTAGACGCGACAAATGCGACGAGCGGCTAGATCATGATTCAATTCTCTCTGTTCAGAATGACCAAGCAAGGCTCGATGGGCTGACACCGACAGTTCACTTTGCTCCAACTCTGAATCGTGTTTCTGGAAGGAAGACTCCCGTGAACCATAACTCAGAGGAGCAGCAGTAGAAGGATCCACGTGTCTTGACAAGGCTTCTGACTCCGTGGATCGGTCCATCTCCAGGTCTTTGGTAAAGTGTAGTGTATTCGAGGATGCCATATCGGGTGTATTATCGACGAGGTCATCCACCAAAGAGACGCCGTTAGAGGCCTCACTGTGAGTCATTGCATCATGTGTAAGATTGGTGGGGTTCACTAGACCATTTTCCGCAGACTTCAAATCATCGCTTTCCTCACATTGCTTCATGGACGATGTTGAAGGAACATTCTGCATAGTTCGCTGAAATCTGTGCCAACACTTTTGAATGGTTCTTGTCGCACGCTTCTGAGTTTGAAACTCGGTGCGACAACGCTTGGAACGAGCCAAAGACTGCAAAACTATCAACGCCGTTTCTCCGACAGCCACTGTTTCCGTCATCAAATGCGATCGCCACCATCGCTGTATTAACAAGATAGCCTGTAGTGTGCTCAAATAACGACAACGCAATCGATACTGTCGCCAAAGGGCCTGAGCTGGTACGAAATCGGCTGCTTGATGACGGAGTTCATATTGAGAAAGACACAGAACCGTCCCCGCACGCAAGGTTCTTTGAGCCATTCCAGCAAGCACAGCCAGAAAACTTTTGCGCGCCAAGAAGCAACGAACAGCTGCTTGAAGAGTAATACAGAGTTCTAGGGTGCGCTCCCATTGATATGTTGCTGTGCCGAACCCGCTTATCAATTGCCTTTGGAGACGTCGATTTTGATCATCGTGTTCCAATCGATTTTGCTGGTGGCTTCTCAAATAAGCCGTTGTCCAACGCTGGATGACACGACTGGCATCTTGACGCGTGCGCATGTCTTCCCGACATTGAAGCGATCGTACATGGGATTGAATACGCGTTGCCGCATCGAGCTGAACCAGAGATTGGAAGCGCCGCCACCGTCGTTGAATTCTGATTGTGGCACACCGATGCTCCTCGTATCGTTTCTTGGCCATGAACCCTCTGAACAAACATTGAATTCGAGTGATACAAACCGCTCTGTTGCGGTGCATTTTCGTGTATTCTACGACTGCTAAATGTCCCCTCCACGCAGATTGGATTGTACACACACAAGCAGTGCATCGGCGTAGTTGTTGTATGCTTAGGGCGGTCCGCCATCTGCACTGAATTAAGGTTGCTGACGTCCTGTAATGCTGGAATTTTCTAGCGGCATAGCGCATTCGAACCCGAGATTGTGAAACAATGGTAGCAACTTGAATTCTCCTAAAGGATGCCGCAGCTGTCATGGACCTCCGCCAACTTTGTAACTTGACACAAGCATGAATGGCTTGTCGAGCAAGACGGCGGGCTTGAACTCTTCTCCATGATGCTGAAATGAGTACCGCGGCCGCTTGACGTTGTACCATGATCGAATGGAACGATCTCCAACAGTTTTGAATCAAAGTCACTGACTGGAGTGTTTTGCGTCGTGAGTGAGCTTCAAGCATAGCAAGTACTTGGCGCCACCATGATTGTATAGAGATGACCGCCGACTGGGCCTTCTCATAGGCGTGTTTTGCAGAGAGTCTCCGCCACCAACTCTGTAACAGGAGAGTGGAACATTGTCGGCGTAGCCGGTGCTGATAACGAAAGCGTAACCAATCCTTCAAACAGATCGCAGCACAGCGTTGTTTCTGATAGAAATGGTGACAGGTCTCTTTCCTCCATAAAGATTGGATGCGAATGATAGAGTGCAATCGCATGATCTGAAGAAGTCGGAGCAGTTTCCTCCATCTGTGTTGGATAAATGTGGCAGCGGCTCTTGATCGCTGCAAGTGCCGCATCGCAATTTTCTTTCGCACCAATGACTGGATCCTAACCATTGAGGTATACTGTAGTCGTTTGTGTTTGATTTCAGCATCATAGAAGCGCCAGCAGACTTGAATACGGCTGGCCGCAATTTGACGAGACAAGGACTTTCGGAGCTCCAGTCGCCACCAGGACTGTACTACCAAGGCTGACAGCAACATATCTCGATATGATCGTCTTTGAGTGTACATACGCCAGAAAGATTGCAAAGCACTGACCAATGCACGAGTTCGGATGAATCTGAACACATTCTGAGCTCTACGCCACCACGTTTGAACTCTCGTTGCAGCTGCAGAGAGAACTTGATCTTTTCGCTTTCTCCTCCATGTGCGCTGGACCAGACGGATCGCGGCAAGTTGAACCCTATGACGCCGTCGAATGGTCCGTAGCCATTGTCGCTGGATACAGTTGGCTGCATCACGTGCCTGAAGTTGTTTCTTCCTGAGAATCTGTGCGCGCCACCAAAACTGCATCAGTTTGATTGCTCGTACAAAAGACTTGAATCTTGCTGATAAATGGACACAACGCCACCACCGTTGCAACATGTCTGTGGCTACTTGTATACGCTGGAACTGTCGTTGTGCTCTATATTGCCGCCACTGTGTCGATATCACAAGCGCACAGGCAAGCCGCTTTCGCTCATTCTTCATGATATCCACGGAGTGACGCCACCACCTTTGTATTCTATGTGTAGCATGAGTTCGCCTTGCCACTGCGATATGGAAGGCCCGCCACCAATTTTGAATAATAACCGATGCTAAGATCATCTTTCGATATAATCGCACCTCGTTTAGTTGACGGTACAAAGCTTGTATCCGAACAACGGCCTGGCGTTTTTCATTATACGACTGACAGCACTGAATTTGCCGGTACCACGATTGAATCATACAGATTGAAGAAGAGCGTCTCTGTTGCTCCTCCTCTTTGCGGTGAGCGTCACACATACGACGCCCCCAGGATTGTAACTTAAGAATGGCAAGACGCTTCCCTTGGTATACCTGACGGACGTGAACTCCACGATACCACAGTTGCAGAGTGGTTGCTGCAACGTCACGTCTTTTCTTTTGCTGAGCCATGATCATAGCACGACACCACGATTGTAACCGGAGTACAGCAAGGAGTAGTCCTCGATATCTTCGTTCAGAGCGTATCCGACGGTACCAGGATTGCAACACTGTGGCCGAACACTTCAGTCTTTGTTGATGTATGTGACGCCACCAGTTTTGTGCCACAAGAACGGCGTGATGATGAGCTTGATACTTTCGATAGACACTGGCTTGGCGATACCACGTCTGGACAACCAAGGCGGTACTTGCCATTCTTCGCTTCTGTCTCGCCGATATCAAATGACGACACCAAAATTGTATCCGCCGTACGGCAAGACGTTGCTGTTGATATTTTCG
This sequence comes from Epithemia pelagica, assembly GCA_946965045.2. Taxonomy (NCBI): domain Eukaryota; phylum Bacillariophyta; class Bacillariophyceae; order Surirellales; family Surirellaceae; genus Epithemia; species Epithemia pelagica. The sequence continues at coordinate 2,675,133 of OX337242.1, read as the reverse complement.
ATGGGCATATACTTGACGATACCACGTTTGGACAACCACGACAGCAGTGTCCATTCTCCGTTGCTGTCGAAGAACACATGCTCCACGCCACCAACTCTGTAGAAAGAGGACAGCAAGACGATGTTTGTGATAGCTTTGATAGGCACGGCCTCCACGGTATCGGGATTGTACAACGGTTGCAGCTTCATCACATTTTTGAACTCGTTCTCGGGCCATTGTTCGGAGACGACGCCACCACCCCTGTAATTGAAGAACCGCAAGACGTTTTCGTTGATACCTTCGATAGAAATGGATACCACGATAGGACGATTGCAAAACAACTGCGGCAACGTCCATTCTTTGTCCATGTCGAACAGCGTGCCTTTGCCGGTACCACGTTTGCAATCGAATCACCGCGAGACGCTGTCCTTGATATCTTTGCTGAGAACGAGCTCGACGAAACCAAGATTGGACAGTGGTCGCAGCCACATTCATTCTTCGCTGTCGTCGATCCAGTGACACATGGCGCCAAAAGGTCTGTACAAGAATCACAGCTTGACGGTAGCCGCGATACCGTTGTTGAGAACAAACACACTGGTACCATCTTTGGATCCGTGTGACGGCACTGTCCATCCTTTGGTAGTCTCGAACTTCTTGAACACGCCGCCGCCACCATGCTTGTATTTGGACGACAGCTCGACGCTTGCCTTGGTACTGTCGTTTCCACCACTGCCCTCGAAACCAGGTTTGTACACGGGTTGAGGCAATGTCACGTCCACGCGAGCGTTCCAGTTCCTTGGTACGACGCCACCAGGCTTGCAGCAATTTTCCTGCCTCATTTTTTCGACGAGTCTCTTGCTGGACGTGTCGATACCATTGCTGAACATTTTGCGTGGCATGACCATGTCGCTTGTATCGTTGTACCAGCAACCGACATCGCACAAACGCTTGCAAACAAACGACAGCGACACGTAGACCCTGGTATAGAGAGCGTTGTCGAACGGTGCGCCACCACGCTTGCAGACACATGATTGCGGCACAGTGTCCTTGAAATTGTCGCTCGTTCCGCACACATCGCCACCAGGACTGGACTCGAATGGCCGAAAGTCGCCCAGGAAGGCAGTGTCTCCACCACATTTGCAACCTCTGTAGAGCAACCAATCTACCCTGATATCGTTCCACCTCATGTTTCGTCCGCCACCAGGACTGGAGCCGAATGATGGCTGAAATTTCCAATGGACATTCCTTCTTATCCATCTGGTGTGACGGAACTCCTTCCGTTTGGTTCTCTTCCTGTCGGTGATTTTCTTCGTGTTGCTGTATCGGCAATCCCTTGTTGGCAGTTCTTTGGTCTTGCGGTCCGTCACAGGGTTCGGAGCGGGTGGAGGAAGCCGTGGCCGACAGAGAACTCCATCCTCGTTGCAATTCTTGCCATTGCAATTCTCGCGACGAGTCGACGGTATGAACCTTTCTCTTGCCACTACCACCACTGCCACCACTGGAAGACAGCCGCGCGGCCAATTTGGCCACGGCGGGGGACTGTGTCGGTGTTGTTGTTGTTGTCGTCGTTGCCATTGTGGAACGAGCCGTGTCCACGTGTAGCGGCAGTTGTTGGTGTGGAGGGGTCGGCGGAGATTCTAGCAGCGCTTGTTGTGGTTGTGGTTGTCGATCTGTCGACAATGCTGCATTCGGCGATGTAGGAGGCTGTGGGAGCAGTTCGTCTGCTGTTTCTTCCGAGTCTTCGGACACGACGACATGACGAAACCAATCGGTTTGCAATTGTTTCCATTTGGCAAATTCATCCATGGGTGGTGATGAAACTGGTTGTTCCGTCACACGACGATGACACTGCTCTTGTCGTCGCCACCATCGTTGAATGGCATGGGCTGCGACGACAGTCGGTTTCTCCTCCCGCTTCATCTTTGTACGGCCATTGTCCGTGGTTGTTCCAGGATGTTGTTGGGAGATGAACTCTCCTCCTGGACCGGGGACAGTTGGTCCAACCGCCGCCGCCCGCGAGGTGGAAGCTGCCGATGGCGAGCACCAGGGCGGTGCCGCCGCCGCTTGCGGCAGAGTACTATTGCTGCTCTTTTGGGGAATGGTGTTGCTGCTCGTCGTCCCTTCGTTTGGTGTCGTCATTGTCGTTCGATGCGGCCGCAAGGGAATGGGATGGTGTTGTTGAATGGGCGAGGGTCGATAATTGACGCGTCGCGACAAGGCCGATTCTTGGCCACTGGCCACGGACTGACTGGCTGCCTCGTGTTGCGGTTGATACTTGCTGGCACTGGTCTCGTACTCATTGGCATATAACTTGTCAAACCGTGAGGAATAGGCGGAATCCTGCACCGAACCTTCGGTGGCATCCCAACTTGCTGTAGGACCACCACCAAAGAAAAACAAGTGCGCCGCTTCGCGACAACGACGACGATCCTCGGGGGAACTGGGTGTCGGCAATGGTGGTTGTGGTTGTGCATGTTGATTTCGGGAAGATGGACGCACCCCACGGCTCGAGGAAACCGAGGGTGACATGCGCATCGAGGCCGACGGCAAGGACGAAACGACGGAATGGTCCCCCTGTGGTTCGTGCCTCCACCGACGACTGGATCGAAGTTGTTGTCTCTCGTCTTGTTGCTGCTGTTGTTGTCGAGTGGCGTGTCGTTGTCGTCGAATCTGAGCATCTTGATACAAGCGATCAAAGACGGAGGACGAGGATGATTTGGCAGCGGGCGACGAAACATAGTAATTGCCGGGCAAGTCGTGTCGTCGTCCAGTGGTTCGCGAGAGGGTGGTTCGAGCCGATCGGGTCGAGGAGGGTCTACCTCCTCCTCTTTGGATCGATTGCGATTGTGGTCGTCGGTGTCCAGTCTCCCACAACGAAGCCGACGATGTCATTGGTCGTTGGGGTCGTCCTTCGGTGGCAGGCCGTCGTCCCTGTCGATTTCGATTGGGCAAAAAGTCTTGGGGCGATCCAATCACCGACACGCGAGGCGGTGGCTGTGGAGTCGTTTGTTGTTGTTTGGCCACAGTATTCGACCGAGAACGAGAACGAGGAGGATTGCGCAACACGGGTGTGGCATCTGGTTGGTCTACTACAGACGATGATGGTGGTGGCGGTGGTGGTTGGGGCGTGGTGAGAGTGGCGCTGGCTTTCAATACCAAGGGCGTCTTGGCCGTGGTTTGATGCTCCATGACGGACGACGCCAAGGTACTGGTATCGTCCACTTCCCACCAATCCACTGCCTGTTGTTCGTCATTTGGTGCATCGTGATCATCGTCAAAGGCGGCCAACTCCGTGGCCGAAAAAATCAAGTGGTTGCTGCTGCGAGGCTGCTGTGGTGAAGATGCGGATTCGGGAGCAGCCGCCGCCGTAGCCATGTGATTTCTTCGTTGAGGAGATGGTGACAAGAGGGACGACGACGATGCTGAAGAGGAAGACGATACGAGCAAAACCAATCCATCGGGAGGAGGAACAGCAGCATGATTGGATGGTTTCTTCTTTTGTTTGTGGTCCTTGTCGTCGTCGTTGTTGGTTGCCATATGGGGGGATGCGGCTGCTGTGCTTGCGGCTCGAGGCGAGTGGCGGCTCGGGCGTTGCTGCCCATTGGCTGGTTGTGGTGGTGATGGTGGCGACGGCAAGGGTGCCACCTGTTTTAGGTTTCGTTTCTGGTGATGGTGGTTGGTCGTGGCACCCGTTCCTGTCGTTCTCGATGCAGCCGCTGCTCCTTCTGGATTGCTTTTCTTGGTATTGGTGTTGGACAAGGCCGCTTTCCAAAAGGCGGATGACGGCGAGGACGATCGCGACGTGGCCTGATCCGTCGTGGTGGTGTTTGGAATGGGTAACGACTTGCCTTGTCGCTTTTTGCGACCGGCAAAGCCCATGCTGGATACAGGATAATTGGTTGCCAACAACTATTCACACGTGCCGCAGCCTGTTGTGTCGTGTTGGTAAACTGGGAGGAAGTAACACGCGGTCAATCGTGTTTCATGGGATGGACGCACCCGTTTTACACCGTTTCTCGGTGCCGTTCCCTCTTGTTTTGATTATTCTATGTTTCGGAGGAAGGTAATGCCGCTGGAGTATTATGCAGCCTGGACCATTCCATTCCTTCCTTCCTTCCTCCAAACACACACAAACCAGACTGTTTCGCGACAGGTCGGTAGATTCCTTCCTATTTTGGCTGTCTTTTCTTGGTTTGGGGGAGAAGGAACCAACACCTCCGCTCTCCGCTTCGATTGCACCAACCGAGAAGAATGGGAAAGGACCGAAACAGGATATAAAAGTTCCAAACGTTCCGTGACAACCAAGGCTTTCAGATTCTCCTTTTTGTGGACGCCTTCTTCCTTGTTTTGTTCAAGAGAACCGTTCCGTTTGGCAATCTGTGACAAGAACAATGGGAATTGGAAGAACAGACTTTGGAACAACAAGAGAGAGAGCTCAGCAATTCTTATTGATCAATAGTTTGGATGTTGGTTCTGTTGTCTTGTTTGTCCTTGTCTCTTGATTGTTGAGAAATCTTCCCAGAAACCAACCAACAACAACAACCAAACAAGACGCTGCGGATTCAATGGTTGCTTCCTCCTTTTTTTTGATTGTGGGTTGTGGGAAACACGCACGCCATGACAGAAGAGAGGTGCGCGCCGCCATTGCGGTGGGTGGATGCAACTTGCACGCCGGATCAGCCGTGATGGGCGTCGGCCATCCCCAGAACAAACTGGCGTTTGGGAGTCTCCTGACATACATACACGTGGATCAAAACGTCTGTGCGACGTCCGTGATTACCGTTTACCTCTCTACTAAGATTGCTCGCCGCTCGTTCTCGTCACATTCGAGGACCCTGTTGCATCGATTGTGTGCCAGCAGAGTGAGAGTCACCACCCCGACCACTACCAACTCAAAACAACCACCACAACACCAAGAATCTCTGATGTCATTTCTGGACAAGATGGCGGACGAAGAACCAGCTGCGGCCGAACCAGCTGCGGCCGCTCCCGAAGAAGGAGGAGAAGGCGAAGGTGCCGCCCAAGTCGAAGAAGTGGAAATGAGTGTTTTGGAAGCCCTCAAAGAAGTACGTATACTGTTGTGTGTTGATTGGATGTTGGGGAACGAAGAACGTGCAAGTTTGGAAATGCAGGAACGAATCATCTCATGTTTGTTGTTCTTGTTGTCGTCGTCCAGGTTCTTCAAAAGGCCATGATTCACGGTGGTTTGAAAAAGGGGTTGCACGAATGTGCCAAGGCCTTGGATCGTCGATCGGCCCGCTTGTGTTGCTTGTCCAAAAATTGCGAAAATGAGGAATACAAAAAGCTCATCAAGGCCCTCTGTGCCGAAGGAGAAGTCCATGTCATTATGGTGGAAGATGGCAAGGAATTGGGTTCCTGGTGTGGCTTGACCAAACTCGACAGCGATGGCAATGTCAAGAAAGCCGTCCGCACCTCGTGCTGTGTCGTGACGGAATTTGGACAAGAAACTCGCGCCTTGTCCGTCCTCCTCGACTTTTTGCAATCCCAAGCCGCCGCCGGTGGCGCCGAAGTTTCGTAAACTATTTCCTAATAGGACCATTGGTAGAACCCTTTTGTATGTGACTCTCTACCAGTAGGAACATGGTGGATGGATAAAGCTGGACGACAGTTGTGTGCATTGGTTGTGGGAGCTCTTGGAGGCTTGGATCGTTCTCGCTTAGGTATAGACAGTCATAAGACGATACCCTCCTCCATTTCTTCGCCAGCTCGTGACTGGAAAGAGACAGTCCATTGTCCATTCCTCCAGGATCGTGATTGGAAAGAGATAGTCCATTCCCGGTATTTTTCGTGACTGGAAAGAGATAGTCCATTCCTGTGACACGTGACCCAATGAGGTGCAACTATTAGGTACTTAGGAGTACTACGTAGTACGTAGTCGTAACTTGGGGGGACGCTATGCAGTCCCGTTCACGGTTACGATTACACTGCATCTTGAACATTCACTTTGCACACTTCACGTACTGCTTTTTCGGCTCTTCTTCCAATTTCGGATGCGAAACAGACATGTCAGACACGAAACCACGAACTAATTCAAGAGAGGAATCTTGAATGGAACAAACTTCCCAAAATGAGAAGGATACTAGGTTGCGGGTGTGTCAAGAGAAAAGAGGAGAAACACGAACCGAACTGCGGAGGAATCTGGAGTGGCTTCCCCAAACAAGATGATACTAGATTTGCAAATGTGTCAAGAGAAAAAAGAGACAAGAATGAGAATGACAGGAATCACAAAAACTAAGAAAAATACTATATGCTAAAATAAAAATAATCATGGATCTTGTGTCTCCCAGAATAGACCAAAGCAACGACCACGAGAGAGAATTAAAGAGAAAGAGAGAGTGTTGGAGCGATGTCTTTCTCTTCATGTTCCCGGATGCGCTCTGGTTCCAAGAACGATAGGATGGCTGATGAAACTAGGTGAAGTCGTTCATGAAGAATCTTGTGTGTGAATGTGTGCAGCGTGGATGTTGTGTCCCATGTTTCTCCCAGACTGGATTCTTGCCACAACGCAAGTACCCCGTAACTACCTACCTACCCAGGGTGGTAGGTGTCCTTACTGACTTGCGGTGGCAGTTCCTTCGGCTTCGCCTTGCAAGGAACTGGCAAACTGCTTCAAGAGTTCCTCGTCCGTGACTTCGTCTTGTTCTGCTTCTGGCGAGGATGATGGTGGAGTGTTTTCATCAATCGAAGAAAAGGACGAGGTACTGTAGACGGCCAACAATTGCTTGACCTTGGCGACATGATCCGACAGTTTGACTTGCAATACCGATTGCAACAGCTTTTTCTTCTTGTCATTATTGGTCCTCACGCTCTCGCATTCTTGTAAAAGGGCCTGAATCTTGGTTCGTTCCTCTTGCAAGTAGTGCATTCCCTGGTGCAACTGCTGCAATTCTTGATTGGTGCGATGAATGCGCCGCAAGGAAATGAGCGTGCCCGTTTCATTTTGACTGGTGTGACGAGCCTTGGCTCGATCGGTATGGACCACGACAATGGCCTTTAAATCCACCTCGTGTTGCTCCAAGGCCTTGAGTTCCTTGCCCAACCCAGTCAACAAGGTTTGTACTTGACTTTCCAAAGTCTTGATATAGCCACTGCCCGAAGCAGTTTGTTGCGATTGGGATTGTTGTTGTTGTTGCGACGACGAAGACGACGAAGAAGTGGAGGGTGTCAAGGACGGTTTGCAAGAGACACCGACATGCGAGGGAACCGACAAGCTATTGGCGGCACTGTCCGAGTATCCGGAGGAGGTGGTAATGTCACCGACGCTGCCTTCTTCCAGCATGCGTTGCTTCTTTTCGCGCAAGGCCTTGCGACGGGCCTCCTTGGCGGCAATGGCTTCGGCCATGGCGCAGGCAGAACGTTGGTGCATCAACATTTTGACTTGGGCTTTTGGTAATGAAAGTGAGCGAGTGAGTGAGTTTGTTGGATTTGGGTTTTATGATATCCAAAATGATTGCCTCTCTTTTTTTCTTGGTGTGTGGCTGATCGTTGTTTTGGTTGGACTCTCGCTTCCCCAACCATGCGCGACGTAGTATACGAACGGACAATTCGCTACCAATTATCATGATTAATCAGGCTTAAATGCGAATATCAGGCCATTTTCTTCTTATGGCCAAATAATAATGATCCGAAGAAAATCTATGCGAACTGTCAGTTTTACATAAATGCTCTCTTGAGGCAACAGGAGGGAACAGGGAAAGAATCTGGCTGGGTTATGGCCTTATTGGCTCTGTATCGGTGACCACCTCTAAATCGTCTGACAGTCGTCCTTCCCCAAGTCTGTCTTTCGCACCAAATTTCCTTTCCCACAAGAGGAAAAATTTCATCGAGTGTTGGCTTGGCTGGCGTCCCCATTTTTCCTCACCACCAACTGCCACTCGAAACTTCCCACCCACCAAAAATTGAATGGGTGCAGTGCAGCATAACAATGGACAATGGACAGTTTTGTCGATCTTGTTGCTAAAACAGTCTTGTAAGATAAGTCTTTTGGAATGATCGAATATTTGAATAGCTTTGCATAACGCTCAAAGGCACTCATTGCTCTACTTGCAAGGGCAATCTCTTTCCAGCAACTCTTTTTTCATTGACTTTGAATTTGTGTTGGCTTCAACAAGCAACTCATTCGAAGGATCATTTGGTTGTTGCTTTTTGCTTGATTCTGTCAGATCCTTGTCTCAAAGGACTCTATACTAGTCTATTGGGACAGTATATTGGGTCCGAATAGTGACTCTCGGCTGAAAAATTTTCTCGTCCTCTTTTGGGTTACAGCTGCCATCTGGACCAGTGGGCACCATTGACTGAGGTTGATTGTTGATTTCTGGTGATTGGTTGCTTGACCTGGCTTGATCCTTGTCTCAAAGGACCCTATACTAGTCTATTGGGACAGTATATTGGGTCCGAACAGTGATTCTTGGCTGAAAAATTTTCTCGTCCTCTTCTGGGTTGCAGCTGCTATCTGGACCAGTGGGCACCATTGACTGAGGTTGATTGTTGATTTCTGGTGATTGGTTGTTTGGCCTGGCTCGATCCTCATCTCAAAGGACCCCATACTAGTCTATTGGGACAGTATATTGGGTCCGAATAGTGACTCTCGGCTGAAAAATTTTCTCGTCCTCTTTTGGGTTGCAGCTGCCATCTGGACCAGTGGGCACCATTGACTGAGGTTGATTGTTGATTTCTGGTGATTAGTTGCTTGATCTGGCTTGATCCTCATCTCAAAGGACCCTATACTAGTCTATTGGGACAGTATATTGGGTCCGAACAGTGACTCTCGGCTGAAAAATTTTCTCGTCCTCTTTTGGGTTGCAGCTGCCATCTGGACCAGTGGGCACCATTGACTGAGGTTGATTGTTGATTTCTGGTGATTGGTTGCTTGACCTGGCTTGATCCTCATCTCAAAGGACCCTATACTAGTCTATTGGGACAGTATATTGGGTCCGAACAGTGACTCTCGGCTGAAAAATTTTCTCGCCCTCTTTTGGGTTACAGCTGCCATCTGGACCAGTGGGCACCATTGACTGAGGTTGATTGTTGATTTCTGGTGATTGGTTGCTTGACCTGGCTTGATCCTCATCTCAAAGGACCCTATACTAGTCTATTGGGACAGTATATTGGGTCCGAATAGTGACTCTCGGCTGAAAAATTTTCTCGTCCTCTTTTGGGTTGCAGCTGCCATCTGGACCAGTGGGAACCATTGACTGTGGTTGATTCTTGATTTCTGGTGATTGGTTGCTTGATCTGGCTTGATCCTCATCTCAAAGGACCCTATACTAGTCTATTGGGACAGTATATTGGGTCCGAACAGTGATTCTTGGCTGAAAAATTTTCTCGTCCTCTTCTGGGTTGCAGCTGCTATCTGGACCAGTGGGCACCATTGACTGAGGTTGATTCTTGATTTCTGGTGATTGGTTGTTTGGCCTGGCTCGATCCTCATCTCAAAGGACCCCATACTAGTCTATTGGGACAGTATATTGGGTCCGAATAGTGACTCTCGGCTGAAAAATTTTCTCGTCCTCTTTTGGGTTGCAGCTGCTATCTGGACCAGTGGGCATCATTGACTGAGGTTGATTGTTGATTTCTGGTGATTAGTTGCTTGATCTGGCTTGATCCTCATCTCAAAGGACCCTATACTAGTCTATTGGGACAGTATATTGGGTCCGAACAGTGACTCTCGGCTGAAAAATTTTCTCGTCCTCTTTTGGGTTGCAGCTGCCATCTGGACCAGTGGGAACCATCGACTGTGGTTGATTCTTGATTTCTGGTGATTGGTTGCTTGATCTGGCTTGATCCTCATCTCAAAGGACCCTATACTAGTCTATTGGGACAGTATATTGGGTCCGAACAGTGACTCTCGGCTGAAAAATTTTCTCGTCCTCTTTTGGGTTACAGCTGCCATCTGGACCAGTGGGCACCATTGACTGAGGTTGATTCTTGATTTCTGGTGATTGGTTGCTTGACCTGGCTTGATCCTTGTCTCAAAGGACCCTATACTAGTCTATTGGGACAGTATAATGGGTCCGAACAGTGATTCTTGGCTGAAAAATTTTCTCGTCCTCTTCTGGGTTGCAGCTGCTATCTGGACCAGTGGGCACCATTGACTGAGGTTGATTCTTGATTTCTGGTGATTGGTTGTTTGGCCTGGCTCGATCCTCATCTCAAAGGACCCTATACTAGTCTATTGGGACAGTATATTGGGTCCGAATAGTGACTCTCGGCTGAAAAATTTTCTCGTCCTCTTTTGGGTTGCAGCTGCCATCTGGACCAGTGGGCATCATTGACTGAGGTTGATTGTTGATTTCTGGTGATTAGTTGCTTGATCTGGCTTGATCCTCATCTCAAAGGACCCTATACTAGTCTATTGGGACAGTATATTGGGTCCGAACAGTGACTCTCGGCTGAAAAATTTTCTCGTCCTCTTTTGGGTTGCAGCTGCCATCTGGACCAGTGGGAACCATCGACTGTGGTTGATTCTTGATTTCTGGTGATTGGTTGCTTGATCTGGCTTGATCCTCATCTCAAAGGACCCTATACTAGTCTATTGGGACAGTATATTGGGTCCGAACAGTGACTCTCGGCTGAAAAATTTTCTCGTCCTCTTTTGGGTTGCAGCTGCCATCTGGACCAGTGGGCACCATTGACTGTGGTTGATTCTTGATTTCTGGTGATTGGTTGCTTGACCTGGCTTGATCCTCATCTAAAAGGACCCTATACTAGTCTATTGGGACAGTAAATTGGGTCCGAATAGTGACTCTCGGCTGAAAAATTTTCTCGTCCTCTTTTGGGTTGCAGCTGCCATCTGGACCAGTGGGAACCATTGACTGTGGTTGATTCTTGATTTCTGGTGATTGGTTGCTTGATCTGGCTTGATCCTCATCTCAAAGGACCCTATACTAGTCTATTGGGACAGTATATTGGGTCCGAACAGTGACTCTCGGCTGAAAAATTTTCTCGTCCTCTTTTGGGTTGCAGCTGCCATCTGGACCAGTGGGCACCATTGACTGTGGTTGATTCTTGATTTCTGGTGATTGGTTGCTTGACCTGGCTTGATCCTCATCTAAAAGGACCCTATACTAGTCTATTGGGACAGTAAATTGGGTCCGAATAGTGACTCTCGGCTGAAAAATTTTCTCGTCCTCTTTTGGGTTACAGCTGCCATCTGGACCAGTGGGCACCATTGACTGAGGTTGATTCTTGATTTCTGGTGATTAGTTGCTTGATCTGGCTTGATCCTCATCTCAAAGGACCCTCTACTAGTCTATTGGGACAGTATAATGGGTCCGAACAGTGATTCTTGGCTGAAAAATTTTCTCGTCCTCTTCTGGGTTGCAGCTGCTATGTGGACCAGTGGGCACCATTGACTGAGGTTGATTCTTGATTTCTGGTGATTGGTTGTTTGGCCTGGCTCGATCCTCATCTCAAAGGACCCCATACTAGTCTATTGGGACAGTATATTGGGTCCGAATAGTGACTCTCGGCTGAAAAATTTTCTCGTCCTCTTTTGGGTTGCAGCTGCCATCTGGACCAGTGGGCATCATTGACTGAGGTTGATTGTTGATTTCTGGTGATTAGTTGCTTGATCTGGCTTGATCCTCATCTCAAAGGACCCTATACTAGTCTATTGGGACAGTATATTGGGTCCGAACAGTGACTCTCGGCTGAAAAATTTTCTCGTCCTCTTTTGGGTTGCAGCTGCCATCTGGACCAGTGGGAACCATCGACTGTGGTTGATTCTTGATTTCTGGTGATTGGTTGCTTGATCTGGCTTGATCCTCATCTCAAAGGACCCTATACTAGTCTATTGGGACAGTATATTGGGTCCGAACAGTGACTCTCGGCTGAAAAATTTTCTTGTCCTCTTTTGGGTTACAGCTGCCATCTGGACCAGTGGGCACCATTGACTGTGGTTGATTCTTGATTTCTGGTGATTGGTTGCTTGACCTGGCTTGATCCTCATCTCAAAGGACCCTATACTAGTCTATTGGGACAGTATATTGGGTCCGAACTGTGACTCTCGGCTGAAAAATTTTCTCGTCCTCTTTTGGGTTACAGCTGCCATCTGGACCAGTGGGAACCATTGACTGAGGTTGATTCTTGATTTCTGGTGATTGGTTGCTTGATCTGGCTTGATCCTCATCTCAAAGGACCCTATACTAGTCTATTGGGACAGTAAATTGGGTCCGAACAGTGACTCTCGGCTGAAAAATTTTCTTGTCCTCTTTTGGGTTACAGCTGCCATCTGGACCAGTGGGCACCATTCACTGAGGTTGACTGAGGTTGATTCTTGATTTCTGGTGATTGGTTGCTTGGCCTGGCTCGATCCTCATCTCAAAGGACCCTATACTAGTCCATTGGGACAGTATATTGGGTCCGAACAGTGACTCTCTGAAATGGATCGATTACTCGTTGATGAGGGTCGTTGTTGGAAGGTATCTGGTCTTCTCCGTGTTATTGCTGATCTACTTGATGGAGACACAAGTTGGTCGAGTGTTGATAAGGTTCCTGTCGAGACCCAGTCGGTTCCACGAGACATAAGTACTTCCACATCGCGTGAGATTATTGATGCAGAACGTCAGCCTAAGCACGTTTCCAAGAAGCACAAGATGGATCAGAAAGCATCAGTGAAGTATAATATGGCTCTTCCATTCCTTTTTGAAATTCCATCAAAAAAGTGGAAGGATGTTCCCAGATCGCTACAAAAGCAGATGATGTCCGAAGGTCCTTTTTTCCATGCCAGATTGGACTACATGAGTTCCATTGTTTCTATTTACCAACCATTGGATGAAGTCACAGTCTGCACAGTGGCCAAATCACTTCACATTCCGCATGGGCATTTCACTGCAAATGCACCTGATTTCAAGTTCCCAGAAGAATGTATCATCCCCGTCCATTCAGTTTTTCCAAAGCAAGATTCTTTCCCACCCAATTCAGCCGACTTCCAATTTATTGAAACACGGATCATAGAGGAGATTGGTATACCATGGCAGGATCTTTCTTCTCTGTTACTTCTGCAGAAAGAGGGGATGGTTAGTGACAGATCAACGCATATGCCACGACAACATCTCTGGCAAGATGCCGGGTTTGGTGGTGGTCGTGCCTTTTCTCGTGATAAGGCCAATCACAGACTGTCACGTCCTTCGATGTTGGATGGAACAATGGACCCTATAATGGTCAAGGTACTTTGTACAATGACAAAAATGATCAAACAAAACTGTCCTCATGTTTGGCATGGCCGTTCGACCCAGCGACTGGAAAGGTATGCAAAGCGAATCGATAAGGAGAATGTAATTGAATACATTCGGATAGCTGCGACAGACGTAAATTCAGCAGAAGTTGGACAATGTGGCTTTCACGATGATGATCTCAATGATCCTAATTTTCCAGAGGTTGTGATTCTTTCCAAGGTTGTTCCATGTGGTGTGCGTTCTTTGAGAATTTCAGTAATTGCCGCTACAAGGAAGTCCATATTGGATGCAGAGCACAGGGAGAACGAAGACATTGGTCCGTCTCTCCGATTCCTATTGCACAGGTATGAATCTATTGACGATGCAAGAAAAAACACTGGCCCATTAACATTTGCAACGACAACCAAGAGTGATGGTGCTTGGTGCGGAATTGGTTACAGTCTGTATCCATGTCATTTAGAGGCGTCCATCTATGTGTCTCCCATTATTCACTACAGTTTGCGAATGATCAAACAATTCCATCTTGATTTTGTGGAGGTCATATGCATCTTCCGGTCTTTTGCATTGTGTTCCTTCACAACGTTCTTTGCTACCGCTGCGCTTATTGAAGTATTACAGCGACCTGTGCTGAAGCAGACCGGATTGGAATTTGGATACAACCTATTGGAAAGAGTTCACGAGATATATGGTTCGTATAAAAATTCAAAGAAACCAATCCCTGGGACACGATTTACAACAAGTTCTGAAACAAATCTACCATCCTTCGAGCAGTTTAAGGAACAGATACGGCATATGGTATTTGTCTGCATTCAATCATTCGGATATGACGATGCACCAACAAACAAGAAAACAAGGGCAAACTTATACAACATGACTATAAAGGGATTGAAGGGAAGTTTGCCTTCATGTGGTGTCGTGGGAACTAATCATCTGATAAATGCAATGTCCATTGTTGGGTGTGTCCCGTTGTGGTATTCTTTCGAAATACAAGGTACTCATGAATCATGTGGTTTTCAATTCTTGAGCCGTGAATATGGTTTGAGGAAAGGGGAACAAGGGACAAAACAACTGCTTGATTCTTTCACAAAGGCCGTTGAAGATGTGTCAGGAAAATTTTGTTCCCGAAGAAATGCAGAGAGTATTGTGTGCAACATATTTCAAGCCCAACACAAAGAAGCACAAAGATTCACTGATCTTGTATGGGCCGATCAAATTGTGTACGAGCCCACAAAGAGTGGTGTTGTGTTATGGAAGAAAAATGGCATGTCTGTTTACACCGTTGGACCTCTAGTTGTACGATGGCCCTATGATGCGACATTCAAATTGGGACATGAAATTTACATGAAGCATGAGGCTGTGATATCAAAAGGAATCAAACATGCCCGTATTGATGAAAAATTTGAACACTCTACCAGAACCAAATATTTATCGGATTCTATTCAAGAAGCACTCAACTAATAAAATGTATCAGTCTTCATTCGTATGCCCTCATGATCTGAGTCATGTCCACGTAAGTACGATTCTGTAATGGAGGGATATTCAGAGACAAATGCATAATATGAGTACCCCATTTGCCATCGAACTGAGATGTCTGACAAATCATATGCATCTTCAACACAGAACAAATGGCGGCACGGTATTCCATTTCGCTGTTTGTATCCACACTCGCAACACAAGATATCCTGACTATTTAATTCCATACGCCAAGCTGTCTTGAAAGAGGGAGGAGCCATTCCAGCCACTGTTCTAGTTTTGAATTCTGAAGATGGTGACACAGAATTTCTGAGAATATACCATACTTTCTCTGAATGACGGAGAACAGTATACTTGTTTCGTTGTGAATATTGCTGTATAAGCATATGACGTGCCATGTTGGATAATTTTTGAAGAATATCTACGTTGTGACATGAACCTTCCTTGATGAAAAGTGGAGTCGCCACCATCTGGCGAAGCGCTGCACAGCGTCGATCTTTTGCAGACAAACTTGAATGGGTGAACATAGCATTTGCAGATGATGCCATTGACATATTTGGACGTGTTGAAACATCGGAATGTTTACATGATCTATTCATGGCTTCACCAGAATTGTTCATGTACTCGTCAAAACACCGATGGAACCTCTTTCGCCAAAATGCAAAGGTGTTTTCATTTGGAAGAATTTTTTCTACGAGCCACTTTCCGAGGAGAGCCAGACCCTCTGGTGATATTGAATGACACAATTCGTCCGATTCAATCTTCTTAAGCAAAAGATCTTTGGAGAGACTAAATTGTATCTCGGATGAACATGAGGATCCGTCACCCCATGTATAAATCCATGTCCGAATAGCTTGGAGAACAAAGAGACCATGTGGCGAACATGTAATTGAGTTTGGGATAGTTCTTTCAAAAGTCTTTTGGACAATATGGTACATACACCGCCCCCTGAAGGCATTCGTCAGATAATGGAGGCAGGACTCTTCAACTGCTTCGAACTCTTGGGCATCACCATCAGTGATTACCAGTTTCACACGTTTTAGATTGGCTTCTCCAAGAAGACACGGCAGGCACTTGAGGAAAACCCAACGGTAAAATGCACTGGTCTCATTCGGCATAAATATTCGAGCAACCACAAATGCCTTCCCTGACTGATCTCTGCCACAAATCATGAGGAGTGGACGAGCTTCGTTGTTGGTTTTATGGGTGGAATCGATGAATAGAACTTCGGGGAATCTTTGGAATTGGGCAAAGGCTTGAGCATCAACCCACCCTGCCCCCAGGAGAATTCTATGACTTTCGAGATCAATCAATGAATCATTATGAATTTCTCGAGCCATGTTCAATGTCTGATTGAGTGCATCGTTGTCCAAAGGGAGCTCTTGTGATTGTTCTACACTTTGAGCTGTTCTATAGGTATTCTCGAGAGTATCCACATATTCCATGTTTTCCTCTACTTTGTCAAGAGGAATTCTTCCAGTTTGTCCAGGCCTTCCTTTGGGATGTCGGTGGTAGCCGGGATATCTGCTTTGACGGCAAGAGAGAAAGCAATAACACAATCCTACATTTGGATCTGCTGCATGCTTTCGTAACCAGTGCACCATCTGGGAAGCAGTGGACTCACGTTGCTCATTGTTTGTTAGGAAGTCAGGCTCCATTCGAATTCTTTGTATTGATCCACGGGATATCAGCTCACTTTGATTTTCTAAGACAATGCATCTTAGAGAGCCATTGCCCACAGAAACTTTAGCACCACTGGTGATGAGCTTGTATGTGGAGTCGGAAATGTGGCGTTTAGCAAAACACAGATCACCTTTTTGTGGTTTGGGGTGGAAAGAATGAAGTCGATGTCCACACCCTTGTTTGAGGTATATGTACCCGTCAGGACCCTCTTTCACACCAAGACGCAGTGCAACTTTGCATGTTTCTTCAGCATGAACAGGTCGCATTGTCGAAGTTCCCCGAACAGATGATTTCCCACCACAACGGTTCATGCTCCGATCACGGTGGTATCGGTATGGTCGTATACCAAGACGGACACCGTCATTGTCGAAAGTTTTGTCTGATAGAATGTTGTCTGGCTGTGCCGTATCATTGTTGTCCATCGGGCTTCCATTTGGTTGGTCGGGGATGTTGGTAGATGGGATGACTTTCGAACGTCGGGGACCATGTTTCCTACAACGGAAACAAGAGAGAACATGCGCTTGGCTGCGATAGACAAGGTTAGTTCCTGATTTGATACCCTCAATCTTTAGAGCTGTGCACAGTCTCTTAATGCCGTCATCATTCGGAGGATATTTCTTTCTGTCAAAGATAACCAAATGTGGCAGTTCTTCAGTACTTTTTGATTTGGATGATTGTCGTCGAAAATGGTAGTGGTTTTTATCAGTGAATTGAAACAGATCTATTGCTTGATTGTCAAAGTTTTCAAGGTCTGTGAAATAAAGTTCGGCTTGCCAGTTGAACTGACGATGGATGGCATTATCAACATCAGCTTGCGCATCTTGAGCTGTTCCAATTGGAACAGTTGTCATGGTCATCTTATAGTTGATCGAAAGGATCTGGATGCCATATTTGAAAGAGTTGGAGAAAGGCGGTTGGACAGTTTCCGAGTCGGGCGAGGCGCCAATGCCGACGAAGGAGATACCATGCCGGCGTGAAGAATAGGAAATTGACCAAAAAATTTGTATGACAAAAGGAAAAAAAACCAGGTCAGAGAAGAATTCGGTGAACGACTGGCAGACGATTTAGAGGTGGTCACCGATACGGAGGGAATCTTGGGTCCCCAAAGATCCACTTCCCATCTTGTAGTAGTTTATTCTTTGTCTATTGTATGTTCATATAATGTGCGCTGAGGAGTACGAGCTCCATGGGTAACCGTAGTGGCCCGTGCTTTTCATACCCCCACTGTTTTTTCTACAGTGATTCTAACTTCGTAGGGACACCACTACGGTCATTTTGCACTGCGTAACACCACCATGACACACTCAAGCCGGTGTGCACCTCCAACGAAAGGTGCCAGCTCTCTTGCAACCATCAAGGATGCCTAAGAATCAAGTGTACCGTGAGGGAATGGGCGGGCAGGGATGAGTTGGCTTTTTTTATGGACCGACGGCAAGGTTTTGAAGTCTTCCTTATTTGGCATCCGAAACAGAGGAAGTGACCTTGAGAAGAAGACGACGACAACCGATAGAATGCATCCAGCAAGTCACCGATCATACGTCCGCATGCAGCAATCAACTCCTCGTCACTTAATAGACCGAGCACAACATTGGAAAGCCTCGACCGTTGGTGGCTCAAACGCAACAAAAGCTGATTTGTCCAGACAAAACAAACGTGAACCGTGGGTGGAAGGACTGCTTCTACTGCGACAGACGATGGTGGTGCCGGTGGTGCGGCTGATTCCCACAGCACAATTTGAGTGGAAGAAGGAGGGGATGCCGTGAAGCTGATGGGCGATGGTCGAAGAGCCTTGCGAGTCGACAACACTCGGCAACAACAACAACAACCCAAAACCCAAACACAACAATCAACTACTCACTCCTCGCTGCCACCGAACGAACAACAACAACACTCGGCAACAACACTCGACAACGACACTCGGCGGCAAGACTCGGCGACAAGATGGTGTGGTCGTCCTCCTTCTTCTACCGTGCGACGAAACAATCAACTCCTCGTCTTTTCGTTGCCCTCACCCAACAAATCGAAGCCTCGTCCACTGGTGGTAACAAGCGACGACAACGACAACCACAAGCGGCTCAACTACAAATGGCGAAACAATCGGCGACGATGTCACAGCCGATCGATCGAATGAACGAACGAACGAACGAACGAAAGAACGAATGAACGACAGCAACAACACTCGGCGACAACAAAAATCCAAACACAACAATCAACTACTCACCGCCACTGATCGAACGAACGAACGAATGAACAAACAACAACAAAAACAACACTCGGCAACAACAACCACAACCCCCACGCAACAATCAACTATTCGCTGTCACCGAACCCTCTGCCCGAGACTGTGCCCTTCAACAACAGCAAGCGGTGACAACGACAAGCGACGACAACGGCATGCGACAAGACAGCAAGCGGCAACAACGACAAGCGGCGACAACGACAAGCGACGACAGCGACATCCGACGACAATGACATACTCAACAATCAACCGCTCGTTTCGGCCAAACGGCAAAACATTCGGCGACCACGGCACGGCAACAGCACCATACTCAACACCGAAACGATTGCCTATTGTACGACCTACGACACAGAGAAGCATGTACTAAGATAGATAGATGTTCTGTACTAGTAGCTGTTTATATGCATACTCGTAGAGGAGGCGGGTTGATTATTGTGCTAGCGCCGCCTCACCATGGTGATGGTGTGGGTGCAGTTGGTGAGAAGAATCTCGCAACAAAATGTGCAAGAGCATGAGGGCAATTCATTTTACTTTACGAAAATGTATGGTGTAGTGAATCTCGTAGGGCCGGAAGTTCAACCGAGTATCGGAAACGTGAAGCACGGGCCACTACGGTTACCCATATCGATTGATGTTTCATGGGATGGACGCACCTGTTTTACACCGTTTCTCGGTGCCGTTCCCTCTTGTTTTGATTATTCTATATTTCGGAGGAAGGTAATGCCGCTGGAGTATTATGCAGCCTGGACCATTCCATTCCTTCCTTCCTTCCTCCAAACACACACAAACCAGACTGTTTCGCGACAGGTCGGTAGATTCCTTCCTATTTTGGCTGTCTTCTTTTGGTTTGGGGGAGAAGGAACCAACACCTCCGCTCTCCGCTTCGATTGCACCAACCGAGAAGAATGGGAAAGGACCGAAACAGGATATAAAAGTTCCAAACGTTCCGTGACAACCAAGGCTTTCAGATTCTCCTTTTTGTGGACGCCTTCTTCCTTTTTTTGTTCGAGAGAACCGTTCCGTTTGGCAATCTGTGAGAAGAACAATGGGAATTGGAAGAACAGACTTTGGAACAACAAGAGAGAGAGCTCAGCAGTTCTTATTGATCAATAGTTTGGATGTTGGTTCTGTTGTCTTGTTTGTCCTTGTCTCTTGATTGTTGTTTGAATGAGAAATCTTCCCAGAAACCACAACCAAAAACAACAACCAAACAAGACGCTGCGGATTCAATGGTTGCTTCTTCCTTTCTTGTGTTTTTTGAGAAACACGCACGCCACAGAAGAGAGGTGCGCGCCGCCATCATGGTGGGTGGATGCAACTTGCACGCCGGATCAGCCGTGATGGGCGTCGGCCATCCCCAGAACATACTGGCGTTTGGGCGTCTCCTGACATACGTAAACGTGGAGCAAAGCGTCTGTGCGACGTCCGAGATTACCGCTTACCTCTCTACGGACTCCGGGGGACAAAAAATTCCTCCATAGTTACCCGTACTTTTCATACTCGTACTCTATTATCTACAGTAATCTGGGCCTGGTCTAGGAAACACACCACGGTCATTGTACTGCACAAGGCACCACCATGGCAACTCAAGCCGGTGTGTACCTCCAACGAAAGGTCCTAGTACTCCTCCGACCATCACGGTGTCTTCAGAATCAAGTGTACCGTGATGGGTGAAAAGGGCGACGATGGGTTGGCTTGATTGATGGACCTACGGCAAGGTTTTGAAGTCTTCCTTTTTGGCATACGCAACAAACGAAGTGACCGTGAGAAGACAACGACCACAATTGATAGAATGTATCCAGAAATTCACCCAACATACGTCCGCACGCAACAATCAACTTCTCGTCATTAAGTGGTCCGAACACAACAATTGAAAGCCTCGTCCGTTGGTGGCTCAAATGCAACAAACGCCTGATTTGTCCAAACAAAACAAACTTCATCCGTGGGTGGAAGGACTGCTTCTACTGCGACAGACGATGGTGGTGCCGATGGTGCGGCTGCTTCCGACAACGACAACACAGTTTGAGAGGAAGAAGAAGGTGTTGACCCCGTGGAGCTGTGGTGGCGGTGGTTGAAGAGCCTTGCGAGCGGAAAACTGTATGGCACATGGCACATTGATGAGCGGCAACAACGACTAAGACTGGACGACTGGTGGCTGTGCCCGAGGTTGTACTGGATCTAAGAACACAACAATAAACTACTGAAAGGCAGTGAAATGGCGCAACGATGGAGGGAGACTTCCCTACACTTTTTGGCAGCTTCCTCGGCCGTTGTCGCCACAACCAGAACATGATGGAGGATCACGACGACAAAACCAACAACCACAACGACCGAGCCATCGGATGGTGATGATGATACGACACCCACAACCATGACCACAGACACAACCAAGTACATGTAACCCAACTGGTTTTGTCCCCGCGTAGCAGTGCATGTCCCCATCATAACAATCAACTCGTTGTTTCGCCCGAGTGAAACAATCCGTGGCCACGATAATGACAATGACACCAAGCGTAACAGTCAACTGCTCTCTAACTCTGTGTCTTTCAGTTCTACGGGTCTACAACAAGCGCAACAATCAACTCCTTGTTTTGGCCGAACGAGACAATCCGATGACCCGACAACGGCGCCAAACGCAACAATCAACTCCTCGTTTTGGCCGAGTGACCTATAACAACGACGACAAGCAGCAGTGGTGGTGGTAACATAATATAGGCTTATCATTAGGAAGCGGTTTGTACATTTTGCACTAGTATGATTGTTGTTCTACTATTCGTACAGGAAGGGTAAGCGCATACTCGTCTCATGGTGAGGGTGAGGGATTTCATCTTTACGAGGTGTAACCTTACAAGAATCAACCGTGAATGAGGGGCAATTCATTTTACTTTAGGAAAATGTATGGTGTAGTGAATCTCGTTGGGCCGGAAGTCTTACCAACGTGAAAACGGGCTATCGTGAAGGAATTTTTTGTCCCCCGGAGTCCGTACTAACATTGCCGTCCTCACGCTCGTCGTGGGTCTCATTCGAGGACCCTGCTGCATCGATTGTGTGCCAGCAGAGTGAGAGTCACCACCCCGACCACTTCCAACTCAAAACAACAACCACAACACCATGGCGGACGAAGAACCAGCTGCGGCCGCTCCCGAAGAAGGAGGAGAAGGCGAAGGCGCCGCCCAAGTCGAAGAAGTGGAAATGAGTGTTTTGGAAGCCCTCAAAGAAGTACGTATACTGTTGTGTGTTGATTGGATGTGTATTGCACGTTGTGGAACGGAGACCGCGCAAGTTTTGGAATACAGAAACGAATCATCTCATGTCTGTTGTTTTTGTTTTGTCGTCCAGGTTCTTCAAAAGGCCATGATTCACTGTGTCGAGGAATGGCAAGCCTTTCGAACCTTGTTGTCGTGGGGATTCTTCGAGGAATCTTGAATGGAACAAACTTCCCACAACGAGAGAAGGATTTTATTGCGGGTGTGGCAAGAGACGATGAGAAAAAAGAATGAGAATCACAAAAATAAGAAGAATACTATCTACTAAAATAAAATGGCGTTGTCTTTCCCAGAATAGACCAAAGCAACCACCAAGAGGGAAAAAAGAGTCGAGTGCTGTGTTGGAGGAACTCCCTTGTCTTTGGTTCCTTCTTGGTGCGCTCTGGTTCCAAGAACTATAGGATGCATGAGGTAATTAGGTGTCGTCAAATCTCTTGTAGTAATGAATTTTGTGTGTGTGTATGTGTGACTGTGTGCAGCAATGTTCTCCCATTTTTCTCCCAGACTGGATTCTTGCCACAAAGCAAGTACCTCGTAACTACCTACCTACGCAGGGTGGTAGGTGTCCTTACTGACTTGCGGCGGCTCTTTCGGCGGCTGCTTCTTGCAAGGAACTGGCAAACTGCTTCAAGAGTTCCTCGTCCGAGACTTCGTCTTGTTCTGCTTCTGGTGATGATGGTGGAGTGTTTTCATCAATCGAAGAAAAGGACGAGGTACTGGAAACGGCCAACAATTGCTTGACCTTGGCGACATGATCGGACAGTTTCACTTGCAGGACGGATTGCAACAGCTT
Source organism: Epithemia pelagica (assembly GCA_946965045.2). Lineage (NCBI taxonomy): Eukaryota > Bacillariophyta > Bacillariophyceae > Surirellales > Surirellaceae > Epithemia > Epithemia pelagica. The sequence continues at coordinate 2,652,501 of OX337242.1, read as the reverse complement.
TTTCTTCTTGTCATTGTTGGTCCTCACGCTCTCGCATTCTTGTAAAAGGGCTTGAATCTTGGTTCGTTCCTCTTGCAAGTAGTGCATTCCCTGGTGCAACTGCTGCAATTCTTGATTGGTGCGATGAATTCGCCGCAAGGAAATGAGCGTGCCCGTTTCATTGTGACTGGTATGACGCGCCTTGGCTCGATCGGTATGGACCACAACAATGGCCTTTAAATCCACCTCGTGTTGTTCCAAGGCCTTGAGTTCCTTACCCAACCCAGTCAACAAGGTTTGTACTTGACTTTCCAAAGTCTTGATATAGCCACTGCCCGAAGCAGTTTGTTGCGATTGAGATTGTTGTTGTTGTTGTTGTTGCGACAACGAAGACGACTGATAAACTTCTCTCGATTCAACAGGGGTTAGACAGATAGGTAGGATAGGTAAAAGGCTCGCTGAGCCGACAATCGAATCACCAACCGATACAACAATCCTCCACGGGTCAGAGAAGAGTTGCAAGTCGAAGTCCGCCGTGGGTGGGGGCAGTCGGTCCACTGATAAGAGGTTAGTCTTAAGATGAGTGTTAAAATGGTGATATTAATGATTGTGAGACGATTACTAACTAAGGTGGTTGATGGTGCCGAAGTCCTGGCTCTTGTATACGGCCATGGATCTGGTGTGATAGGTCCTCACTGGTTGGAGTAGACCGGCATTGGTGTATATTGAATGTATAGGGTGATGGATAACATGTATGGGATGCAACAGCTCTTGCTTTGTCGTGGTATAAGTCTTGTCCTGGGCGCGTTGCTGTTTGCATTCTTGGATTTGTGGGAACAGAGATATGGTCTCGCGTGATCGTGATTCGTGCTTTGATTACATAGACCGTTAGGTCGAATCGTGGATGCGCGTACTCGGATAGTAGAGGCGCGCACTTGATAGTTTTGGGCGCGCACGTGTTGGGCCATAGTTAATATCCGAGCGGTCGCCGATAACGCGTGCAATGCGAGCATGCCGTGGCCAAATTTATACTTCCGCGAGCATGCCGACATTCTTTTCTCACTTTTAGGAAAATGCCATCGGATGCCATAAAATACTAGCATCATTCGATGAGTTGTAGGTTTCGCCACCTAGTTTTCGGTGAGAATCCTAACACTCCCCACAATTCGTCGAATGAGGATTGTCAATTCCCTCATCACTTTCCTGGATTTTTCCTTATCCATCATCTTCTCGATGTACCTTCGTGGGTCAGACACAAGTGTACCGTCTGGATCTTTGGTATAACGACACCCCAAATGATACTCGATAGGTCCGACTCCTTTGAGTTTGAAGTTGTATTTTTCTGTAAAGATCTTGCAGACAGCTTCAGGGTCCATGGCAACGATAGCTAAGTCATCAACATATACAGCGATATATTCATAACAGTCTTCTCCAGGAGCTTTCTTCATCCAAATATCAGGGTCAGCCTTGCTTGGAGAAAATCCCATATCAATGAGAACATCAAACAGTCTGTCATGCCAGCGAGCACCTGAGGATTTGAGACCATATAATGCCTTGTAGATGATCAAGATATGTCCTTCTAACTCCTTGAACTCTGGTCCTGCAATGATGAAAATCTTCTCTCCTGTCAATGCTTCTAGGTATGCGTTCCCATTATCTGCTCCCCATATTTCCATGTCGTTCATGGTTCCAAGAAATATGGCAATGCGAAGGTTGCAAATGGAGACAACCCCTGAATAGATGGTCTCAATGGGTTCCTTGGTGAGATGTCCATCTGCGACAAGTCGTGCCTTGTGCCTTTCGTCATGCTTGACATCAAAGACCAGATGTACTCTTATCTTATGATATCCTTCTGGTGCATTGGCCAATTTCCCATTAATGAACTTGGCTTTTCCATGGTCCTTGAAAGTGTTATACGATTGGATCTGTGAGAGTTCCAATTCTGTTGCGTCTTGCCATTTCGTGTTCCCAAATTGCTTGTCTAGTTCCACTGCTTCTTCATAGGTGCGAGGTACTTGGAAACCAAAGTTGTACTTGATAGAGCGACGAACTTGTTTGATCCTGGATTGTTTAGCTGCTCGAATGAGTCTTTTGCTTGTCTTGACGTATCGCTTGAGATGTTTCCATCCAGGTAGATCCAGCAAACCATTTTTCTTGGCATAGATGGCGACTGTGATGGGGTCATCATTTGCAATAAGAGATAGAGGTTCGTATGTCGTCTCCCCAGTCTCCCAATCAACAAGGACATTATATTTACTCCCTTTATAGTCTGGGTTGCTTGAGTTCAAAGGTCCTTGGTGTGCAATAACGTCTCTGAATCGGAAGAGACTATCCCCTGTTATTTTGGCTTGATTATCCCTTTCAATGTATTCCATGAGCTGGTTGTAGGAGATCATCTCATCAACATTGGAGTTAGACTTGCGAAAGATATATTTGAGTCGATCTTCTTGTTTGGTTGCATCTTGTTCCAGGTCGACAACTCGTTTGATTACTCGTGCTCGGTGGCGCTCCCCATTCTCTTCAGTGTCACAAAGGAATGTGCGTCCAACTAAATCGTCGTAGTCAATTGTTGGCATAGGTGTGGATGGGTCTTCACTTCTGCTGCGAATAAAGACAGTGTCACCTTGCTTGTCAGTGGGTTTATGCGGCGACTCCTCCCCTGAAGAGATATCCACACGAAGGTTGGGGGTAGTGGAGGCAACGCGACGGACAGCGGAACGGTAGATGATGACGTTGTCGGCAGTGAGGATCTTCCAAGTAAAGGCATCACCAACATTGTGGGCAAAACCAACCCAGTGGCCAATCTTCTCGTCGGGAGACGAAGGGTAAGAACCGGAGGTAGGTTCAGAAGGGTCGACACGATAGTAGACCTCATCCCAGAAAGGAAAGAAAAGGAGATGGGTAATGTCGGGTGGGGTACCGGTGAGAGCCTCAAGAGGGGTGCGGCCAGAGTGGGTGGGAGAGGAAGTGTGATTGAGGAGGTCACACACATATTCTAAACAAAGTAACCATGCAGAAGCAGGGCAACCAGAGGCATTCATGATAGCATTGGTCATACGCTTAACGGTCTGGTAGCGGTTCTCAGCTTTGTTCTGGTGTTGATGATAGGGCTCGGAACGGTATTCACCAATCAGAAGGGTGCGAAGAATATCCTTGACCTTGTGGGAAATAAGTGACGAACCACCATCACTGATCAAAGTCTCCATGACACCACGTGTACGAATGTTATCCTGGAGGGTATTGACGAATTGCTTGGTAGACTTGATACCATAAATGTCAGTAACCAAAGTATCACGACCAACAAAAATCTGAGCAATCTTGCCACCATGGTTAACAGCCGGGGTGTCGGAGAAGATGGAGTCAGTGGCAACGGGTTCATGCCGTCGTGGTAGGTTAAGGATAGGATTCCGGGCCTTAAAGTGTTTCTTCAAGGTACCCTGGTCAAAGGAAATGTGTCCATGACGAGTTGTATGCTTGAACGTATCGGCGATTACGTCTTCCGATTGCCACCCAAAGAAAGGGCGAAATTTCTTCCAGTCGTATTGTTCCTTGTAGAGTTTGTGGACAGACGCATGAAGTGTGGGGTCGTTGCCATCTTGATCAGCATAGATGGAAAAGAAGGAAGGTGTATCGGGGCCATGATCATATGGGAGATCAAGGAGGAGATTCAAAGTGCATACAACGCGATCGGTATACTCCCCATATTGGTCATAGGGGTACGTTTCCATACTACCATCAGTCTCCACAGATGTCCAGTTCGGTGCAGGGTCTTGATGGGGGTCTGGATGGGTATGGTCAAGTACAGAAGGATCCCAGATATGGGGTGAAGTGAACACAATATGCGGATATTTATCCATATCGTCATCAGAAGGGATTCCCAGAGATTGAATGTATGCAAGGCCATCCTTGATTCGTAAGGGCAATGCACGTCCATCAAGGGTAGTAATGCGTTGTTTGCCATCAACCTTGACGGATCGTTCGTCGACAGATAGGCCGAAATGTTCAAATTGCGCTGGGGCATGGATAGATAAACCCTTTCCATAGTGGGCATACTCATTGAAGATACCAATAATGGGTCCATCACTTGTATCAAACTTGGCAGCACAGGTAACAACTGGAAGGCCAGTCAATTCATGATTGTCAATACCTACGATGGTAATATGACGTCCGGTTTTGGCAAGGATACGCATGTCAGATCCTGCAAGGCCTCCATTGGCACCTCGATCGATGAGTTGATTACCAGAAAAGGTGGATTTGCGGGAGAATAGATATCGTGACATATGAACCTTTTGCTTGTGATCGGCAGAAGACTTGAACTTGACTTTAGGACTTGACTTTGTCGTAGAAGTTGACAAGATGTTGCTGAGGTCAGATGCTGGATGATTGATATCTGTCGATGCAATAGCCTGGTGTACGAACTGGGTAACCGGATCAGAGGATGTATCGAATGGATCTTGTTCTGGTGCATCTTGATGGGTATCACCAATGTTGTTGGCATCAGGATCAGGGTCCGGTTCAGGATCAATGTCAAGAGAATGTGTTTGGACCTTGCGTGGAGTTGTCGGGGAATCTTGGACGGATTTATTGAAGTCGACAATGATTTGCCGATCCTCTTCAGAGAGTTTAAACCATACATCTCTTGGAAGGCTGATTTTCGACGAAGTTGGGGACTTTTCGGATTGGATATTCGTGTTGTTGATCTGGCAGTCAGGGGGCTCCACTGGTTCAAAAGGTTCATCCAACTGAAATTCATGTTGCTTTACATGACGACGGCGGTTAGACGCAGAAGTTCGGGTAGCTTGGTCGTGGTCAAAAGCAGCATCAAGAAGCAGGCGGAAATATGATTGATAACAGAGAGACTTGGCTCCAGATTTTGTGTTGACAACGTTATCCAAGATCTTGACTCGTCTTAAATCAGGTACCTTTTCAACAGCTTGCATAAGGAAGGTCATCCTTGTATGGTCATGGATACGATCCGACAGTGGTACAAGGTTATCCAGAAGTCGTAGCTGTTCTTGAAAATGTAGGAGAAACTGACGAGTTGTACCACGCCAAGAGTCATCCAGTCGAAGATTCGAAATGTAGCTTGTTAGGCGTAACACTTCTCGCTTAGCTAGATCAGATTCAGTGTGTAGAACATGGAGTTTCTTCAAGACGGCTCTTGCATCTTCATCATGTTCATGTTCTCGAACATATGCTCTTCCTTGGTCGGTTTGGATAATACGTACAAGTACAGAATAGACAAAGACTTGTTGTTCTCGGAAAAGTAACTCTGCGCATTCGTCATCCTTGGGTACCTTGTAATCGAAATCAAGAACATTCGACAATCCTTGTGCTTTCGCAGTTGATTTGAATACACGCCAAAACAAATCAAAGTATCGTTCGTCTTTGAATGATTCAAATGTTGTTGCATCTCTTTTGGTTCCTTTCTTGAAAGCAGAGAGATCTAACATGGATTGAGATGTTGTAGAGGATGTAGTGGGAGATCGGGATGATACGGAGTGTGTAGGTGATTTCAGAGGAGAAACTGGGTCTTGGTTCATACCAGACTTGGTAAAGTCGGTGTTGATCCTCCAATCGTCATATTGGTCCCTCGTGAGGTTCATCCATGTAGCACGGGGTAGTTTTCCATGTTGGAGTTGCCGTTGTTGTAGTAACCAATATGCCATTAGTTTGAGTTGTAATCTTGTACTTGTCTGTAGGTCGTTGACTTGTTTTCCAACCTTGTATTGCATGAGATCCTTGAGTGTCTCCTCGGGATCAGTTGCAACATGGTCGAGGACATGAAGGATATGTTCAAAACCATGATGTCGCATCCACTTTTGAAGTGATTGGGCTCGTTCATCATTACAATCAAAGATGCCTTTAGTTATATGGTCGAAGAGATCTTGGTTGGTTATATGACTTGACTTGTCCTCAGGAGGAGTAAACGGTGTCTTGGGTGATTGAGGATCCATGGTGTGATTTGGTTGGTTCGATGTTTATTTAATGTGCGGTGTGATGTGGTTTATTTAATGTGTGATGTGATGTGAACCCGGATGTACCACGTGTGCCACGTATGTACCACGTATGTGATACCCGGATGTGTGTTGTGATGTGCGACTCATGGAAATTTCCGTTGATTCCGACATATTTTCGCCGAGTTTCAACAAATTTTCGCTGAATTTTCGCGATTTGACGGGAATGTGTGGCGTGTTGTGCGACCAAGGGTACCCGGATGTGCGGAACTCGGTCTTGTGTCTGGTTTGGTGTAGAAACTACGTAAAGTTACTTATTCTTGGTCACTTTCGGCTCGGTACTGAAGACGAGATGCGGAATCGGTCACTGTAGTGGCTAGTTCTTCAACGTCGTCGTCTTCCAACAAGTGGTTCACGTGTTGAGTGAAGAGAGGGTAGATAGTCGCACGGAAATCCTGGCAGAGATGGATCTCGTGAACAAAGGAGACGTACTCGTCGAGACGAGTAGTCGGGGTAGGTAGCGGATTCGTCGTCGAGTTGACGATCCAGATGGTGTGGAAGTAGTTGGTTGGACGTTCAAAGGAGATGAATCGGATACGGATGGGTTCCACAGGGTTGCCCAACAGGGCTTGGACAATGAAACGGCGTCTCGAGCACTGGTACAAGAGGTCGAGAAGTCGTTGGATGTCCTCAAGGTCAGTCACGGGTTGGACGGACTGGAAATCGATCTCGCGTTCGGTTGTGGAACGGATCACGTCGGGGTCGGTAGTCGACTCAGTTGGCTCGCGGAAGTGTCGGATATGCGCAGTAAGAAGGCGGCTCGTACGTCGGGTGCGAGTAGGGTTCAAACGGCGAGGCGGAGTCGAAGGGTGAGTCGGAATCGAAGGAGGCTGGACCACTTGGTCCGGGGTCTGGAAGGGATTCGGAGCACTGGCCTGAGTCGGGGTCTGTTTCGGAGTTTCAATCAAGGGCTCGCCCGGATGGGACACGGGTGGATGGAGTTCCTCCCCGCTTTGTTGGAAGGAATGAAAGATGTGTCGAATAGAGAGGTTGGAATCGTCGTGAGACATCGAAAGCTTCTCGGAAATAAACGATGAGACTGTTAATCTGATAAACTTCTCTCGATTCAACAGGGGTTAGACAGATAGGTAGGATAGGTAAAAGGCTCGCTGAGCCGACAATCGAATCACCAACCGATACAACAATCCTCCACGGGTCAGAGAAGAGTTGCAAGTCGAAGTCCGCCGTGGGTGGGGGCAGTCGGTCCACTGATAAGAGGTTAGTCTTAAGATGAGTGTTAAAATGGTGATATTAATGATTGTGAGACGATTACTAACTAAGGTGGTTGATGGTGCCGAAGTCCTGGCTCTTGTATACGGCCATGGATCTGGTGTGATAGGTCCTCACTGGTTGGAGTAGACCGGCATTGGTGTATATTGAATGTATAGGGTGATGGATAACATGTATGGGATGCAACAGCTCTTGCTTTGTCGTGGTATAAGTCTTGTCCTGGGCGCGTTGCTGTTTGCATTCTTGGATTTGTGGGAACAGAGATATGGTCTCGCGTGATCGTGATTCGTGCTTTGATTACATAGACCGTTAGGTCGAATCGTGGATGCGCGTACTCGGATAGTAGAGGCGCGCACTTGATAGTTTTGGGCGCGCACGTGTTGGGCCATAGTTAATATCCGAGCGGTCGCCGATAACGCGTGCAATGCGAGCATGCCGTGGCCAAATTTATACTTCCGCGAGCATGCCGACATTCTTTTCTCACTTTTAGGAAAATGTCATCGGATGCCATAAAATACTAGCATCATTCGATGAGTTGTAGGTTTCGCCACCTAGTTTTCGGTGAGAATCCTAACAACGACAAAGAAGTGGAGGGTGTCAAGGACGGTTTGCGAGAGACACCGACATGCGAGGGAACCGACAAGCTATTGGCGGCACTGTCCGAGTATCCCGAGGAGGTGGTAATGTCACCGACGCTGCCTTCTTCCAGCATGCGTTGCTTCTTTTCGCGCAAGGCCTTGCGACGGGCCTCCTTGGCGGCAATGGCTTCGGCCATGGCGCAGGCAGAACGTTGGTTCATCAACATTTTGACTTGGGCTTGTGGTAATGAAAGTGAGCGAGTGAGTGAGTTTGTTGGATTTGGGTTTTATGATATCCAAAATGATTGCCTCTCTTTTTTTCTTGGTTTGTGGCTGATCGTTGTTTTGGTTGGACTCTCGCTTCCCCAACCATGCGCGACGTAGTATACGAACGGACAATTCGCTACCAATTATCATGATTATTCAGGCTTAAATGCGAATATCAGGCCATTTTCTTCTTATGGCCAAATAATAATGATCAAAAGAAAATCTATGCGAACTGTCAGTTTTACATAAATGCTCTCTTGAGGCAACAGGAGGGAACAGGGAAAGAATCTGGCTGGGTTATGGCCTTATTAGGCTGAATCTTGGGTCCCCAAAGATCCACTTCCCATCTTGTAGTAGTTTATTCTTTGTCTATTGTATGTTCATATAATGTGCGCTGAGGAGTACCGAACGAATCTGGGTCGTGAATCTTGATTGACGGTAGCGATGGGCGCAATCGATAATCGACAGATTGCAACTTAATCCACGATCATCCATTATAACAACTCTCCCCCGAAGGCAACAGAATCAAATTACGAACAAGGTTACGGAGTGAAAATCGTATTAGTGAGACCTTAAGCTATGCTTTCCTCTTGGCTTAGCTACTCGCCCAAATTTCGCTCAATATCAGTCGCGGTTCTTGGTCCCCTCACGATAGCTATGCAAATGTGTAGTCATATCGTGCTCATTCATTCTCCTTCATCATTCATTCATTCTCAATCATCATTATCATGATATCACAACCTGCTTGTAGAGAGCTCCCATATGGGAGGCAGGACGTACCCAGACCCCGAAGGCGGGAAACGTTACTCCATTCAGAATAAGATCATCTTGGCCAAGCGTGTACGCTCTGGTCCAGTTTGGATCTTTGTTAGTAGATCAGCCAAATTCGTTTTTGATGGCTCATAGGCAACTTTGCAAGTACCATTCGCCACGTTTTCCCGTACATAGTGATAAGCCACCGAGTTGGACTTCTTTCGAAGGGTGGACTCTGGCAAGGAACTGTTATAGACCACAGACATATTGTCGACGCGTACATGGGCATGCCCATCCAGAGGTACACCCATCATCCTCAACTTGTAGCGTAGCCCTTTTATCATTTCCACACCCACCTTGAGCGCCATGAATTCCGAGCCGAACGTAGACGTCTCCACACTCGTTTGTTTCTTACTATACCAAGCTATCGGACTTCGATTCACGTATATCAGGATACCTGTCCTTGATTGTCTTGTCAACAAGTCACCGGCGTGGTCCGAATCCACAAAGGCGGTTATTTGCACGGCCTTGCCCAAAGGTTCTGGCATGTCGGGTGGTATGTCTTCCACTGCCTCGGGATAGAAACCACTCCAATCAGACGTGGGTTCTTCTCCATGCTCAATATACGAAGGGTCCAACACTAAGCGTGAGCGATCATGGAGATTGAGGTAGGCAAACAAGTGCAGCATTGCCTCAACGTGTCCTTCACGTGGACCGGCAAGGAAGGCCGCTAGCATCGAGACCTCCGCTGTTACGTCAATCCTTCCAAGTTCGACTATCCATCTCAGGACGCCGATTTGCTGTTGGTAAAAGTTGTGCATCTCTGGATCACAATAGGGCAATGTGTCCAATTCTGGACGGTACCCGCATGGTAACACACTTGGTGCACGTGTCTTAAGCTTTCGCTCTCGTTCTTCTAGCCATGCTGTCACATTCTTGATAGCAGCTTTCACATATTTATCTGAACTGAGGGCCCAGCATCTCTGTGTTGCATCGCCATTAATATCGAGCGACTGGACTTGATTCCCAAGGTAGATTGTGGGAATGCCAATGGAATCCGGCTTCAACAAATAATGTTGATCCAACATGGTGAGCGTTTCCATAGCTTTGTGTGACACGATGAGAATATCATCGGTGTAGACAAATATCATTTCATAGTATTTTTCCCCATTCGGCTTCTGTGATGGACGGATGTAGACGTCAGGGTCTGCCCGACAGGAGCGATATCCAAGGGCTGTATAAAGCGTAGTCGATAAATGCTCTCGCCACGCGTAGGCGCTAGTTTTTAGTCCGTAGAGCGCCTTCTGAATGATAGCGATCCTTCCTTTATTTTCAGCACCAAATTCGAGTCCACAGACTGTGCAGACTTTTTCATGACACGGCGCGTTTAGATATGCACCGGCTATGTCTGCCGTAAGGACTTCTAACCCATTTAAAGCAGCCAACAAGAATCCAATGCGAACGCTTTCACGGCTCACCACGCTCGCATATGTGGGAGTCTCTGGATCGTCGGTCTTGTGGCCTCCAGCCACATAGCGTGCCTTGCGGGTGAAGTCCATCTTCACATCGAAGACGATGTGACAAGGGATGGTCTGATACCCCACAGGAGCACCAACACCTTCATCTAAAATCTTGACCGCAGGGAAAATCTTGGATATTTCCAGTTGCAATGCCTTGCGCCAATAATCCGTGCCCGTCTCACGGTCTATTTCGAGTGCACGTTCGACGGTTTTGGGGATTTCGATGCCATGTTTCTGCCACTTGCGCATGTAGCGTGTGCTTGTGGCTGCCTTGATTAGTCTTGCCCGACGACGCAGGGGGAATGGCACCCACCACACAAAGGCTGGTTCTTTGTCGATGCGATTGGCAACCGCATATTCAGCTACTTCGATAGGATATGACTCCTTCATATCTTTTACGGCTTCCCAGCTTGTGGAACCGTTCTTCCACTGCACGCAGAGCCACCATCCCTTTGTTGTGCGCTTCTTGTGCGTTCGTCCGTTTAGTTGGAATTCTCCATCACTAATTGGTATTGCAGAGTTGTCGCTCTTATGGCCAGTGATTTCGTCAATGAGTTTGTAGACGTTACCCTCATCGTCCAATTGCTCAAAGATATTCTCTGCGATGATATTGGCAGCGTAGGTTTGCACCAATCCATCATCGAATTCTACTTCATAGAGCGTAGTGTCCATGTAGGGGTTGTTTGATGCTCTGCCAATCACCTTTCCATCTTCATCCCTCTTTCGCTTGCGGACAGTCCCCTTTCGATTGTTGTCTCCAACAGGTAGGATGACCTTTGCAGAGATCAATTTGTCGTATGCGTCTGGGGCATAATCGTCCGCCTCTGGGACACGCATGTCACTCTGCTCATCATCTTCGTATGCTTCAAACGTTGGTGTCTCATCACCATACTCGTCGTGCTCGTCTTCAGCGAGAGGAATCCCGGCCATTCTATGGCCCAATGCCGCTGTTAATTGCGTGGTATAGGCAGCTGATGCTTCCTTGAATCCATCATCCAATCGTGTCTCTTTCTTGATCGGCCATATTGAGGTACGATGGATGATCTTGCCCTTTGCAGTGAGAACTTTTCCACACATTGCCTGACCCACTGAGCGACTTGGACCCAACCAACGTCCCAGCTGACGGCCTTCAATACCTGGGTTCGCATACCATACCCAGTCATACCACTGATGTTCAACAATATGGGAGATGTCGGGTGTATCACCGGTTAACTGCTGAATTGGTGGACCATCATTATTCTGAGCAAATGCAGTATGTGACCGTCTTTCTGCTGCAAGCATGAGACAATGGTCCCATAAGACGGCTGGTGCATTGCTTCTTCGCATCTCACGCCGATGAAGGCGTTTAAGTTCTCGAATATTCGCTTCCGCCAAGTTTTGATTTGGCGTCCATGCCTCCACTGGCTTGATGCGACTGCCGTATTTGTGGACGATCTTTCGAAAGGCATGTGACGTAAGCTCCGGGGCATTATCTGGAATGATATGGTTGAATATGCCATATTCATCGAATATTGGTGCCAAGGTTTCTGGCGCATCTCCTTTGGATCTCATGGGTACAAAGTGGACCCACCCAAAGTCGGTGGCAAAGATTTGCCCACAGGTATGTTGATCGAGAGACTTGGTTTCCGAGAAGAGTGTATCCGTGTACACGTCTGCGCGAAGGCGGCGATGACGCAGTTGATAAGCGGTATGTTTCAACCTGCGGCCCCCTTCGGAATCTCCAGTGAAGTCTCTGACTCCCAGTTGAGTTGTCGTGGCAAAAGTTCGTTCGGCACTTGGCAAGCCGATGTTCCATCGTTTCGCAATCTCGTTTGCATTTACCGTCCCCTTTCTTCTATGCGTGATATCGGATACGGTGATTTTGCGATTGTTGATTCGCATTGCCTTTGTCATTCGAACATTTATTCGTCTATCGCGTTCAACTGTTGGTGTTTCGTTTGATATGGATCTCCGGAGCGTCCTTTCATTGACATCTGGTGTCGAGTCATTCGGCTGCCACTCCGGACGATCGTTGGTCATATTGATTCAAAATGCAGGATCAATGGATTCAATTTCTTGACTCGTTGGTTTCCTCGTCTTGAATTGACTAAGCACCCCCACAAGATCAAGGGGGATTCTTACTTCGTCTTCTTCATCGTTCCGTGCAAGTAGACTGTGTGCACGATGAGTACGTTCCTCTGGTTTGAGATACTTGAGAGGAACATCGTTGACCTCAACCCCTGCTTCTCTCATTTGATTTGGGTTTAAAAGCATCTGTTTTTCATTTGGGGAAGATGCAGCGCTTGATGGAAGTAAAGCAAGTAAGTGTTGCCACTTTCCTCGTCATCATAAGCTAGGACTCCCGTTATTACTGCTGCTTCCTTGATCTTTCCCAGACTCTCAACAAAACCGCTTACATCTGCAGTATCGGTTTGATATAACACATAACAACCAGTGCCGAGACAACATGTGTCAGCATGACTGTCCAATTCGCAGTACACCAACGGTACTGTAATTTCATTCATGTGTGTATGTACGCTCATCAACTGATGTCAAACGTTACGATTCTTTTTCCTTTGAGACATAACAGCGCCGATACCTTTTGTATCGTTGTTATTCTCTTCTGAGGATGACTCCTCGGATATATCAGGGGTCTCATCGTTGTTGGGGTTGTTCCTCTTCTTTCCTGAGGAAACAGCACCGACCCCTCGTCTCTTGTCTCGTTTATCGCGCGCATCACGAACGCGTTGTCGTTCCTCGCCGGTTAACTTTGCCCATTCGTTGGGCTTATAGTATCGGTCAGTGAGATCTTTCTTCTCTTCGGTGTTTTTATTGTTTTTATTATTCTTCCCTTTGCCTTTATTGGGAGTATAATTCACAGATGAAATACGTGCTTGCTTTCGGTTTGCGGCACTGTAGGAGACTTTGTTGTCGAGGACCTCAGCTAGGAAATTGGAGGCACTCTCAAAAGTTGCGCGCAGTGTAGGAGTAGCCAGAAATTGATTCTTGGCACTCTCAAGTCGAGGATCGTTGACTCCTGTCATTAGAATACGAACCTTTCGTTCGTCGCTGACTGTTTCTCCAGTGGACTCCAAGTCGGTAAAGGCGCGCTGAAGCGTTTCGATGTACCGTTCATAAGTGAAATTCCGCTTGGATCCATCATAATACGAACTTCCCAACAATTGATCGGCCTTGGCTCTCAACCGGGCTTGAAAAGCATCTCCAAGATAGTGCTCCTTGAGTGCCATATAGGCAGCGCGACCGTTGCGGCTTCGGCTGAAAGACATGACCCAGCCCCAACCAGGGCCATCGTGAGTGATATGGCGAATCACCTCCCAAACTGTGATCATATCAGTTTCTGCCGTGGGTCCTTGATGGGGAGCACGACGTATCATTTTGGCTATAATTGTTGGATTCCCAAAGCCTAAAGGGTCGTCAGTCTCGTTGGGGACATCAGGATTGGTTCTGGTGTATGCAGCCAAGGGAATTCCGGTCACGCCTTGCTTTCGTTCGAGGTAGTTGTCAAGGTCTTCTAAAACCACACGGATATTGTCCACTGAGCTGAGTTTGGAAGGAAGCTCAATATCGTTGTCATATTCCTTTTAACCTTCTTTAAACCGATAGAGGATAGTGAGGTCCTTCATTGTTGGAGGAACGGCAACAAAGGTACGGTTGATCTTTCCAATATGGACGATGTAATTGCGGAGCATCTTCAACTTCTTCTCCACGAGGTGTCCAATAAGAACGCCAGGATTGGCTATCATGGCTGGGACACCTGTTGGATCTGGATTGGCAATCAATCCACCTGGCTTTCGAGCGTTCGAGTAAATTTCGGCGACATCCTCTTCGCTCAAAGCTTCAAAATCATAGACCGATGTTAATCCTTGAGCATTCAATGCATTACGCACTGCTGGATCAGTGATTTGAAGGATCACGTCCATATACACGTTGAGCAGTTGTAGAGGAGAGACGGCGGCCATGGTTGGTTTACTTCTTAGTTGGAACTCTTTCGGACTTTCGAGTAAAGTGATGACACTGCGTATCTTCACCTCATTGTTTCGATTCTACCTGCGAGCGAGCAGTAAAGTAGAATCGGAGGTGAGAGCTCGCATGTTCGCTAGGACGGCGCACGTCATTAAGTAAATGAACGTGTCCGTATAGCTAGCATCCTTCAACGGCAGGATGAACGGCGCGTCCGCCATTGCCCGGTGTGTGCGCACAAGCCGACCACACACCACATTTCTCAATCTCAGGCCCCGTTGCAGGCGAGATATTAGCAGAGAAAAGGGAGAACAGGTATCCAACCTTGGGCAGTCATTCTCAAAGCGAATGAACTAGATATTTCGCAACCTTCCCAGGCCATGGTGAGTGTAGCATCTCAGTGATTAGATCGATTGGGTCTGATAAACCAAATTACAAACAAGGTTACGGAGTGAAAATCGTATTAGTGAGACCTTAAGCTATGCTTTCCTCTGGGCTTAGCTACTCGCCCAAATTTCGCTCAATATCAGTCGCGGTTCTTGGAATCCAAGATAGGCCTACCTTGAATTCCGGAAGTTTTCCATTCATGTTTTCAATCATCCTTCGTTACTGGCTGTATTCCAATAGAGCCCATATCATCTCTACAAGACCAGTCACGTTGTTCACAAACTCTGTACCTTGTACGTTTCGCATCAAATCCTTCGTTGCACTCGGCAACTCTCACGGCAATGATCCAATCACTTTCTGTATGGGTCTGAACTCCATCGACTTTCGCTACAAGCAGAGAGACTAGAGACTACCAAACTCGGCGCATATCCATGTGGGGTGTCACTTGCCGTCGAGAGTCGAGAGTCCCGACAATCCATTCTTGGTTTCCGAATGCCGGAGTACTACAACTTGATCCTCATTGTTGATTGTTGATCCTAGATTGTGGCGAAATAATGGTCAGTTTTGAATTTCTTTCGCTAGTCAATAGGTGTCTACCGATGCCCCCACGACGTGACTGATATGAAATTATATTATTATGAACCGTGCGGATTGGTGTTGTATTCTGTTTTGTCCAGTATCATTCTATTTTGGGCCCAGCCCCCATGGATCACATCGTATGACTGGGAATCGAAACGGTAGCATGTTGCTACCTCATCGGTGTCTACCTATATAGGAGTAGCTAAACTTGGAGGCGGCTCTAAGAGGATTAGCTCACATGTTCGCTAGGACGGCGCACGTCATTAAGTAAATGAACGTGTCCGTATAGCTAGCATCCTTCAACGGCAGGATGAACGGCGCGTCCGCCATTGCCCGGTGTGTGCGCACAAGCCGACCACACACCACATTTCTCAATCTCAGGCCCCGTTGCAGGCGAGATATTAGCAGAGAAAAGGGAGAACAGGTATCCAACCTTGGGCAGTCATTCTCAAAGCGAATGATCTAGATATTTCGCGACCTTCCCAGGCCATGGTGAGTGTAGCATCTCAGTGATTAGATCGATTGGGTCTGATAAACCAAATTACAAACAAGGTTACGGAGTGAAAATCGTATTAGTGAGACCTTAAGCTAGGCTTTCCTCTGGGCTTAGCTACTCGCCCAAATTTCGCTCAATATCAGTCGCGGTTCTTGGAATCCAAGATAGGCCTACCTTGAATTCCGGAAGTTTTCCATTCATGTTTTCAATCATCCTTCGTTACTGGCTGTATTCCAATAGAGCCCATATCATCTCTACAAGACCAGTCACGTTGTTCACAAACTCTGTACCTTGTACGTTTCGCATCAAATCCTTCGTTGCACTCGGCAACTCTCACGGCAATGATCCAATCACTTTCTGTATGGGTCTGAACTCCATCGACTTTCGCTACAAGCAGAGAGACTAGAGACTACCAAACTCGGCGCATATCCATGTGGGGTGTCACTTGCCGTCGAGAGTCGAGAGTCCCGACAATCCATTCTTGGTTTCCGAATGCCGGAGTACTACAACTTGATCCTCATTGTTGATTGTTGATCCTAGATTGTGGCAAAATAATGGTCAGTTTTGAATTTCTTTCGCTAGTCAATAGGTGTCTACCGATGCCCCCACGACGTGACTGATATGAAATTATATTATTATGAACCGTGCGGATTGGTGTTGTATTCTGTTTTGTCCAGTATCATTCTATTTTGGGCCCAGCCCCCATGGATCACATCGTATGACTGGGAATCAAAACGGTAGCATGTTGCTACCTCATCGGTGTCTACCTATATAGGAGTAGCTAAACTTGGAGGCGGCTCTAAGAGGATTCGCCTCGTAAGCCTCCTTCAAATGTTCGCTTTTGCAACGAGAAGATGAAAATGAACGCCTTCACTGCATTGCATTGCATTGCATTGCATTGAAACTGCTCAACACATGACTGCAAATCTACCAAGGTTGGCATTCTACTACCTAGTAAGGCGGCAAAGTAATCGAGACTGCAAAAATCAATCACGACAGGGACTGCCATGATCACCAAAAAACCCATCAATCCTAGTATGCATCCTTTCTTTTTCTTTGGTCGTCTATGGGTAGCACAAAAAAGGATGCTCTGCTATCCATGCTATCAATCCTTCCTATTGTTTCGTTCAGTGGGAAAGAATGCCACGGTACTCCTACCCCTACTCTCTGCCAGCGGAAATGGACCGAAAGAAGAACATGCAGTGAAATTACTCTCTGTATCTGTCAGTTCAAGGCAGGCTACCGTACAGAGCAGTGTTTTGAGCTGTCACATGGATGACTCTAGGCCTTGGTTGGTGCTGGTCGCTGTATGTGTGCTTGCTCGTTGAGAGACTTGATGTCCTTGACAAGCTTTGGTAGAGTGAAATATTACTATTGGTCTCAAGTTTCATGAGCCATTGACAATAATTGTCGTGTTTAGGGCTTGAGAATCTGGAACAAGAAACCTTATTCATGCGGTCAAAGAAATGACTGTTTGGACAAAAGGGTTCTCGACAAGAGTGACCTTGTGAATGAAAATCACCTGCCCGCTGCCGCTTTGCTAGTCGCGGGTCATGGTAGCATGAACCTTTCCATTAGCACACTCCTCGTGTAGGCGATATCTCCAAATCCGCCCGTAATGTTGGTACCTTGTTTCGGTCTCGGAAACTTTTGATCTAAAAAATATGTGGGACCTAAAGTTGCAGCACTCTCCATCCACAAACGATCGCAAGGTCTTAAAAGCCCCGAATCTTCTACACAATGTCCTTTGCCTCGAACACAATCGTCCAGATACAACATTCGATGAGTAGACGACGATTGACGACACCAGTTCGCTAGTGCAACGGTTGCTTCTTCGCTACTAAGCTCGATTCCTTCTTCTCGCGCATCCTAGATCTCCTAGCATAGATCTGTTAAATCGTGAAATGCGAGGTCAAGAAATCCTTTTTGATTTGTCTTGAATTCTGGTAGGACAACATTAACTTCTGTCACTTCCAGGGTGACATAGGTCCTATCAGCAATCTTAAATAATTTTTTCCCTACCAGGACAATTATCTTGACGACCTAGACTTTTATTTAAACGTCTGAAGTAAGCCCTTTATTCAGAAATCTGTTCCTGCTTTCGGGAACATAGAACCGTGCAGGGAATCCCTATCAGTCCCTGGAGCGACCAAGAACAATCGGATTGGCAGGGCTTGCATTACTTTCCCGGGCATGAACACTTTTATTTTTGCGGAGGGCATGGATACTGTTGATAATAGATCCTGCTTTGGGCTAATTAGTCATAACAAGTTACGAGTAGAATGTTCCCAATCCGAAATCCGAACCTTCCCGTTGGGGGAAAAGGACATAGTAGATGCTGAACAGGCTTCTCTCATTCGTCAGGTTCAAGTATAGGCTTAAGTCATTTTCAAACTTCCAGCCGAATTTTTGCTGGGCCCAACTGCATTCGGAGAAATGAAGTTGGGCCTTTGGTTCCGCAGCCGCACTGGTTCGGTTTTTTGGGATACCTCTCTGCTCACTTTCGAAAACAAGATCTATTTTCGCTCTCTTTAGACAGCCGCATCGCCGTCGAGAAATTGTTCCAAATTCCTTCACCATGAAGAAAAAGATTCATCGGAAGTCGTCACCAGTCGAGGTCTTGCAAGAGGACAACATCAAGGAGTCTACAAATCGACTCCAGGAGCAACATCCTGCGAATCAGGGAACCAAGACGATGGAGGAGGCCGAAAAAGGAGTAGAGGCATTGAACTCCAAGTCAGCAAACAACGACTACGATGATGATGATGAAGATTGGATGCCCGATTCGACAGATCGAGGTGCCCCCTCCATTTCATCTTCGGATCCTCCTGCCGTCAGTCAACAAAGAGATGAAGTCAAGGAAATTGAACACTATATTCAACAAGAAACCCAGACTGTTCGTTTGTGGCGAGGTGTCGTCTTGTTGGCCATGATCGTCGTTGCTGCGGGAGTGACGACGGCAACCTATTTGTTTCTACGCAATGAAGAGACGAGTGATTTTGAAAACTCGGTACGTTGTCTCTTGGTGGACCTGAATTTCGCAACGCGTTTTCCTATGAGGTAGCATGAACTTTGGGGAGGTAGCTTTTTCGGTTTTTGTCTAACAGTCTTTGGTCGTTCCTTCTCTTGTGTGCTTCGGTATGGCGACGTAAACGATGACTACAAGGGGCCTTCTTGGAATTCATCTTGCATTATCATTGGTCGACAACAAGATATTTTGTTCTCTGCCAGGACTCGAAGGCATTTTTATCAAGATGTTTAATTGGTCCGTTTCATAAAAAGGATATGGCAACTGGAAGCTTGAGTATGCCATGGTGGCACAATATCCGTAAGGCAATCAATCAAATCATCGCAACCATCACGAATCATGTTTGGTCTGTCGGAAAAGCAAACGAGTTTGATCACCGTTCTATCTTCGGAACATGGTCAAATGCGTCGTCAGCAGCGAGACATTTCCATGCGCGATCTGCAAAAGGCCTTGAAACATGGAACCCGGACACGAACATGGGGAGACCGGTGGAAGATTGAGTACGATGGTATCGTCTTTATTACGGATGCGACACAACGCTGTGAAATCACGTCGTATCCAGCCCCTTTGGCAGAGGCTCCACTTGACCTGGCGCAGCGACAAGACCATGAAAAGGCCAGACACGTCTTGCTTCACAAACCTGAAATGTCCTCCACGCACACAGTCTTGGTTGTGGATAATAGTGGATCCATGGCCATACACGACATTGATCTGTATCGCTGTCGTCAAACTGCCGCGTACACCATGACTGCTCTCGAGTTTATTGCCGAACAAATGTTCAATGGAACGGCCAATAATCGAGACCTCTTTTCATTGGTGGAATTTAGTCAAACGGCGACTGTGGTCCTTACTCGCGAACCCGTGAGCTGGGTCCTTTACAACAAGTTGTTGGCTCGTCGCGACAGCCGCACGTATGAAGAGCGGGAGCGAGCCAAAAGGAGTGACTTGCAAGGAAGCAACAGCAATTACATGCCGGCATTGGACCAAGCCGAAAACTTGTTGGCCATGGGCAATCACGAAACGTGTGCCCTCAATTTGTATTTTCTTTCCGATGGTGCTCCTACCGACGCCAGGTCCCACGGGTACACACCCGAGGCAATGAAGCGGAAGCTCATGGACCGGATGGAGACTATTGCCACACGATTTGGCAAGCAACTCAATGTCCAATTGGTTGGTTTTGGCAGCCGTCTTTCTGATTTCTCGACCCTTGAGTCCATGGCACATGCGGTCAACGTTGCCCTGGGAGACGCCAAGGCCAATTTTTTCTACTGCGATAAAATGGCTAATCAAATTCGAAATACCGCATCCAGTCTCATTGCAAGTTCTACCCTCACACGCACCGCGCTGATGGAAGATGCGGCCGCAGCACGCATGGGCGGTGGAGGTACTTCGAGACGAACGATTCGTAATGTTGTATCGGAAAACGATCCCACCGAGAAATCGTTCTGGCGTTACTTTCCTATTGTCGACCATTTTCAATATAATCCTGTGCATCGTGACTTTGCTCACTACCCTGGACTCCCTTTTGGATGCTTGAGGGATGAAAACAAAAATGAGGCTATTTCCTACCGAAGAAATCCTCCACCCTATCTTGCAATCCAATCGGGGCATTGTGGACGGGGAGCCGAGCGTCTTGCATTTCGTTGTCGACTCGTGAATTCCGCATCCTCAACCAACTTTGTACTGGGCGCCATGGTGGCGAAGGAGACCAAGTTGGTGGAACGCACTGAAGAAAACGTTGCATTCCATAAGGGCTTTTGTGAAACACAGGATCTCGCTAATCATTTGGCTCAAGAGTTTAACGTCCGTCTTCGTGCACTACCTGAATACAACCGATACACAACGCCCCTCATAACCTTTTTGCCCTGTTCCGTCTTATTACTTAGGGACAACCAATGGCCAAATGGCGAACGCGGTGTTCTGGTTGAGAAAATGCTGGAT
Source organism: Epithemia pelagica (assembly GCA_946965045.2). Lineage (NCBI taxonomy): Eukaryota > Bacillariophyta > Bacillariophyceae > Surirellales > Surirellaceae > Epithemia > Epithemia pelagica. The sequence continues at coordinate 2,631,766 of OX337242.1, read as the reverse complement.
ACGGACAAATTCCAATGGAAGAAATGGAATGACAACGCCGGTTCTGTGAACGGGGTTGCTGCCCCAATGGATGTGGACATGGAATTGGCCAAAATTCAGCATGGAATTGGTGCTCTCTCATTAGGTGCCATTGGAGAGGAGGAGGAAGAAGAGGAGTCCGACGATGAAGATAGTGACGATGAAGAAGGCGACGGGCATTTCTTTCAAGATAGTAACAGGGCAGGAGCTTCCCATTATATTGAGCCCATGAACGCGTCCACGACACGCACAGAGGATGATCCTTCAAAATATCTTCAAGCCTTTACTCACTTTACGTATTTGCATACGAATAAAAAAGTGATGGTCTGCGACCTTCAAGGCATTTATAACACCGATACGGTTCCTCCACGGTTTGAGCTTAGCGACCCTGCTATTCACTACGCTTCCAAAAAGGGACGAGTCATGGTATTTGGTCGCACTGACAAGGGCAAGGAGGGAATACAACTCTTTTTCAACACTCACAAGTGTAACTCAGTCTGCAAGTACCTACAACTCAGCAAGAAAAACAAGAAATGGCGCAAGGACTGGCATCGCAACTTTGGAAACATGCGTCCGCACAACCATTACTAGTCATGTCGTAGTGCGTTGAAGCGTTGTTGCGTTTCCTATGAATGCCAAGTTCTTGAAATAATCTCGTCTAAAACGGAAGTGCCGTTCATGCACTCCAAATCTTTCTAATTCACAAACGCAATCGTTCTAGGATTAGGAATCTGTCCTTTGGTCGCCCGGGAGTACGCGACTGACTGTCTGTGAGCTCGCGCATTTGCAGTCGTCTGAGTTGCAATAGGACGCGATTCGGGCGACTGTCGCTTCAAGATCCTGATAAGCGATCGAAAGGCGACTATGAACCGGGAAGATTTCGTGGTTGTGACACTGTCGATGGCGAATTGCCGTTCGCCGGGTGGGATCGATGACAATGGGTTTGGCGAGTCTTTGAACCGTTTATAATGGATGGACGGGGTCGGTTTCGAAAGAATGAACTCCAGCAGCCAAACAAGAAGGCAGCGTTCCTAAATAACTGGGCGTTTGTGGTTTCCTGCAACAACCAAAAGAACAGCCAACAAACAACAACCCTGTATCCGCTACATCGGTGATTGGCAACTGGCATACCACAACAAAACCCACTCTTTATGGATACTAGCATTGGATCCCTCGGCGAAACCATATTATTGTTCGAAAGCTGATGAGCAGCGGCATGAGCTCTTTGGCGCACACAACGACAACAACCTTGTCTGAAACGCTGTCTGCAGCATCGACGGAGGTTCGAAGTCTTCAAATCACCATTACCTTTCTTCTTCGCATCTTTTTGTTTGTGATTGCGGCAATTTTCAAATTCCTGCTGCGGGAGATGACACCTTGTTCGTCCAACTTATTTGTCCAACTCCACAATCACTGGGAGAGGGTGAAGATGCCTTTGGCATTGTCGATATATGCTTCCCAGACATTGTTTGTATTTTCAAGGAACTTCGCAATGTCAATCGACGCTTGTTGTTGACGACCCCAGAGTCACCTGGTGGAACCAGCACCGTCAACAGCAGCAACAATAAAGGCTTCCTTCTTCCGAACAACAGGATTGATACAGGAACCTCGACGAGCTCCATATTGATTCAGTCCGAGGTTCAAACGATTGCTCCCCATCTAGAAGACCGTACGGACTTATCTGCAGACAAGCTCCAATCTCTATACTCTTCCTTATTGTATTGACTTGTGGGGGGTGATGCAGCAGACGACAGTGACCCAGTGAAGTAAAACATTGACAAGGTGGCTCAAACGCGATCGCCTTGATTGACACGGACGGTGACGGAATCATTACCGTCTGGAAAATGAATAGTCTTTCACTCCCTCGTGAAACAAGAGAATTCCTTTTTGATGACGTTGTGGCTTGTACTTCCTCTGCCGATGATGGTACATCTACACAAGATGGATGTGTTTCGGCGGACAACATCATTGAGTTTCTCAACCGGTTCTACGGAGGTGCCCAGGTCGTCAGTCCGGAATTGGCAGACCATATTCGTGAGAAAAGTGGCTCGGATGCTTCTTTTACTCGTGGCGAATTTGAGGCAGTCTTTAGTCCGGGTGAAGAGAACCTGGACACCTAGTCCGGCGGATTGTCATCTCAATCCACAGATTTGTCCCTTGTCATGTCCATGGCATTTGGCGTAGGCACAGCTCTATTTGTGTTTGCATTGTCGTAGTTATTTTAAAGTAGACTCTATCATTGATCCTGGTGCTTTCCTACGGTTAGCAGTTAGCAATGGAAAACTAGTAGGTAGCTGGCTTGGTCCTTGCGTAGAAATTTCATAAGAAATCATTGCTAGAGTCAAGCTTCTTGTCTAATTTCGGTTTTCATTCTTATTTTGATGGTCAGACACATGGGCAGTTACAAACTCCTGTGATACCTGCCACTTTCTCATCCGTACACTGGACGGACTGATGGAAGGACACTAGATCCGAATATATCGTCATCATCATTGTTACAAAACCTTGAATCATGAACCAGCACGGTGCCATCATTCGTCGAAAAGTCCATTCCATCATCCTTGTTGTTGTTGGCTTCAATGCCCACAAACATTCCATTCACAACGTTGGATACCTCAAAGCCGTCGTCACCATTTTCGTTCGCTTGTACAGATATGACAACGAGATCTGTGATGGTTACAGAGCTCTTATCAACATCAAATCCTTCAGCTCCATTGTTGTTGAATTGAGAATTGACAACAGTCACTCGAGACCCAGTCGAAAGCGTCGTGAGAACATCAAAGAAGTTATCATGGGACTTGATTTTTTGAAGGAGAATGTTGCTGAACGAATTTGTTGCATCTTTCTCACCCAAAATGACTACGTGGCCAAATCTAGACACATCACAATTTTGCACAATCACATTGTTCCCTGTGATTCTGATTCCATGAGTTTTCCGGCGTAGGGCAGAAGGTTCAGTAATTAGGATATTATTGTTCTGGCAATCAAGGGTCACACGTGAGGCCGAAATCGTAATGACCGCTTGATCTTCGGCAAGGTTGCCGCATTCCATATTTCCATCAAGAACAATCAAGGAGTCGTCGTAGTTGTTGGCACTGCTAAGATTGATTCCACAGTCACTGCTGTCGAGGACTTTGACGGAATCGTCGCCTCCGGAACACGACGAGTCGGAAGCAAGCTGTCGTCTTGTCTGGATGTTGTTGTTTTTCCACGACCCCTTGAGAAAACCATGTGTGCCACAAAGTGTCAAAGTCAACAAGATCGTGGAGAGATAGTGGCTGGTATGATACATGTTGCTTTGATGCTTGCTTTGCTGCTTTGGAATTCGATCGGTTATTGATTTTATGAGAAAGGGGAAGTGTTTGGCTCATTGATTCTCGCACCCGTGACAATTCTAGACGTGTTTTTGTTTTGAACAATTATTTGTTGCGACACATTTCGCGAGCGAGTGCGATCCGCGAAGTATTGTATGTCTATGCAGGCGATGAACCGCGCCGACATCGCATCTGCATCGGTCGCATTTTCGTCACGTCAATTTCACGAAACAAATCGCATCTTTGCTACGCATTCAACATCCCTATCTCTGTGGTCTGATGTCCTTTTTCTCACAAAAAAAGGTCACAATCCCCTTGTTTTAACGAAGCCCGAAAGTCCAACATGTTGTTCAAGATGATCTCTCTTTCTTTCGCTTTGTTAGCTGTCTCTTGTCGCAACAGACGATGTTGCTGTTGCTCAAAGTCGTACGCAGCGGAGAGTTGATGCTCCAATATGGTCAACTTGGTTCGATGATGCGGCTAACGACGAAAAGGAAGATCAAAACAACAGATTTGGAAATTATGGTGACAGTGGGAATTTGAATCTATCTACTTTCCCATGCCGACACGCGCGCTACAAGACTGCCCGTCAACCCCACTGATGAACAGTACGCCCCACTTTGTGACACTCCCTCTCAGACGTAGTAGCCGCGTAAGCTTATAGTTTAGCATGATTACTATCCGGCCAACATCTTTCTCGCTCGTTGAAATAGAGTCTTATCCAGTCCTTTTGTCAAACAATCCGCCACTTGTTCGTCCGATGCGACTTTGACCAAGCGGATGTTGCCATTGTACACATGCTCTTTGAAGAAATGGTACTTGACTGCGATATGTTTGGAGCGAGGAGTCATTCGTGGTGATGTGGCCAACAAGATGGTTCCGTTGTTGTCCTCAAATACTTTTGAGTATGCTCTGCAAGGGAGCTCATCAATGTTGAACATGGTTTTGATTTCATCCACTAAACCCCGTAGTGGAATGAGGTCTCTCATGGCAAGGCTGAGGGCGATGTACTCGGCCTCCATGGTAGATACGGCAATTTCTGTCTGCAATTTAGACACCCAATGGACTGGACAATCACCAACCATCAAAACATAGCCGGTCCTTGACTTCACGCAAAGCGGATCCTGTGGATCCTCACTGTTCCACTGCCCCGCGAAATCAGCATCCACATAACAATCAACTGACAGGCAATCCTTTGAGGGAGTTAGGATCATCCCTTGATCTCTTGTTCCCTTCAAATATTGGCAGATGCGTTTGACTGCTTTGGCATGTGATGCCTTGGGGTTGTGTGTGAATCTAGCACACTGGTGCACTGCGTAGGCAATCTCTGGGCGTGAGTTGGACGCCAAATACAGCAACATACCGACCACTGACGCGTAGCTCCACTGTTCTGCGTAGTCCTCTCCGTCTTGGTCTTTACCAAGCGGCTTTTGACTCGCTGGAGTCTTGTCTGGGTTACAATCTTGCAGCCCGGTCGCGTTCAATACTTTATCGATAAGCCCGTATTGCTTCAACTTGATTTGCCCGTTGTTGAGACGTTCGAAGTCAATTCCGAGGTACGCCGATACGTCACCTTCAACTGTCATCTCTAAATCGTCTTTCAATGATTCCAACACTTTCATAATGCGTGCTTTGTCTGGTCCAGCCCAAATTACATCATCAATGTAAACGAGGCATAGGATTCGTTTGGTTGGTTCGTAGAAGAGACAAGGATCAAATGCGCTCTGCTTGAATCCACGTTGTTCTAAATGACCCTTAAGGTGGTCATACCACGAAAGGGGTGCTTGCTTCAAGCCGTAGAGACTCTTCTTGAGATGCAAGACATACTCCTCTCCGTCCTCAGTGTCTGGTGCAAAATCCTTTGGTAGCTCCATATAGACATCCTCTGTGAGGAAGGCTTGGGCAAATGCATTGGTGTAGTCGGTTTGCACCGTTTCCCAGTTGTACACAAGAACCATCAACAACACAAGCCGAATTGTTATCCATTGGACAACAGGTGCATAGGTTTCGAAGTAATCCAAGCCGTAGGTTTGCTTGTCACCTCTAACACACAGCCGTGCTTTTAGTTTTCGCACTGAACCGTCTGGATAGCGCTTTCTCCGAAATGCCCAAGTGGAAGGCAAGGCTTTGCCGCCACGCTTTTCCATCTCGGATCGGAGTGTCATGACCCAGGTTCCCTTGTCTTCCAGCTCTTTCACTTCATTTCCCATGGCAGCTACGTAGCCCTCACGGTCATTTCCAGTCATTGCCTCGTAGTAGGACGGCAGATCTGGATTGTTCTTTTTGGTTGAAGCTTGAAACACGATCGGATCGCGAAATCCAAAGGTGTCGGAGTCGGTATCCGAGTCAAGGTACGCCTGATAGGCTGTGCCCGTCATTGCGTTGGTCACAAAAGCTGCGAAACTCGCCAAGGCTCGATAGCCTGCACCTTGTGTGCCATCATATCCCCATCGTAATGGTGCTTTTCTTGTTCGTCCGGAACGACGGAGCGACGGTGACGGTTCCTCAGGTTCTGGTTGCGGCTGTTGTTGTTGTTGTTGTGAAGGAAGAGGTTCTTCAGCGGCTGGAGGTTCTTCTTCTTCGACAGGTTGTAATGGTGGTTCTTCTTGTTGTTGAGGCGGATTTGGTTCGGACGGTGGATCGTTTGTTGCAGGCTGGTCCTGCTCCCTCTGTTGAGCCGTTGTATCTGGTTCAGGAGGATCGTTTTGACCGGCAAAGCGGACTCGTTGTTGAGTGTTGCGGATTTGAGATGACCGATCTACATGGTCTTCATGCTGGTCTACCCATTCATCTGCCAAGGTAACCGGATCATCCTCATCGAAGGCGTAGTGGTAACGGGAATCCGCAAACAGTTGTGTCCACTCGCTTTGATCAAACGGACGATCAGGACTGGCTCCAATTACGCTCGTAAACCAGTCGTCAAAGACGACGTGGAATTGCGGTGAAATGTGTCCCGTTTTCGTGTTGAGGACTAGTGGGACCCTGGACGAGTGTCGTTTGGAAAAACCAAGGAAGATTCCACGATGTGACCTTGGCTTCCATTTTGGGAGCTTGTGTCCATCTTGGAGCGTTGGATCCAAGACGTAACAGGGGCATCCCCATACATGCATGTCCTCGAGAACTTGTCTGCCAACTTTTGATTTCATAATCATTTCCATGGGAGACATCATGCCGGTGCTGGTTCGCGGCATGTGGTTATGCTGGAATACCACGTAATCGACCGCCATCGGCCACAGACTGATATCGGCAGCGTCTGGCCATCGAATGGCTGCATGAAGCAAAATAGTGCGTGCCTTTGAAAGGATGGTTCCGATTCCTCGTTCGGCAATCCCATTTTGATGATGGGCACCGACACCACTGAACTTTATGTTCTGCAAGCCGGATTCAATTTCGTTGACAAAGGCTTTCGACGCGAAGATTCCGTTATCTGACTGGTACGCTTGTACGGTAACCGAAATCGAACATGCGCTTTTCGTAACGCTGTTTGGCGGCGATGGTTTCGGTGGCGGTGAAATTGACCAAGTGTTCAATATGGATGTCCCCGGTGGCGTGGTCGACAAAGATACACCCACCAGAGTACATGCTGTCCTCGTGAGACTGGCCTCGAGACGAATAGAGGCGGCCCTTTTGCTTGACAACAAAATGATCCATGGAAACGCGTTGACCAGGGAACAACTGGTCTTTCTTCAAGCCATACTCCCTCTCGCGGACAATTGTTTTCGTGGAGGTATCAGTCGGACGCCGTTTTGCTTTGCCGAATTGACAGCTGGCGCACTTGGGCAATTCACACTTGGATGCAGCCTTGATGAGAGAGGACGGACCAAGGGCTCCAGATTGCATGAGACGTTGAATAGCCGCCAAACCATGATGGCACAACCGATAGTGCCATTTCATAAGTTCTTTTTGTGCGGTCGTCAGGTTTGGATTTTGTGTGTGGGTGACACATGCTTGATTCACCAACGGAGAAGGTTGAACATTCGCCATAGTGCACGTAGGAAGGTTGTTTTCTGGATGGTATGAGATGCTTGCAACTTTGCCGTCTGCGGTTTCGAACCGGAGAGTCGAACCACGGATCACAAAACTTTCAAGCACGTTCTCGTCGGACGTGGCTTCTTTGTGTTGCAAGTAGCTTTGCGGAGAAAATAATCGGCAACGAGCGGTGGAGACATGGTAAGCCGGTGCTTCCATTTCGGTGTAGCTCCCGTCGTCAAGTTGCATTCTCCAGCGGACGATTCCGGTTCCATCTATTGGGAGGCCTTTAGCCAATCCTTGCAGCACTGAACCAGTTTTGGCAGAGTATTCAACAAAATCGTCTCGAAATGGGGTGATGGTGATCGTTGCACCAGAATCGATCGTGACCGAAAAAGTTGAAGCGGAGGATTCCGAAAGAAAGTTCCAAGCCAACGGTTCTCCCTCTGTTGACGGCTCGGCGGTGTTTGCCTGTGCTTGATGAGGGACGGCCGTGTGAAACAGAAAGGAGAAAGACAATTCCTCAAACGGGTCAGGATCAGGAGGTTTTGGAAACGGAGAAGGGGGAGGATCGTCGTCTGCTGGGCTTGCGTCGTCAAGGTCACGACGCTTGCGTCTCCGTCGTCTACGCCATCGTGGTGGAAGGTAGAAGGTTCGTCGATGATACTTGTAAGCAAGGGTGATTTTGCTATTGGGTTGCCCAAACAAGCGTCGATGGTAGACGCGACTTGCAAAGGCAAGCGATGGAAACTTGGTGAGCGGTGCATCAATTCCCAAAACAAAGGAATGTGTGCTCATCATCACACCCGAATAGCAACAGAACAGACCAGGCAATACCAAGATCGGCGAGAAGCGAAAGCAGCGACGAGTTTTGCGAGTGGTTGAACGGCGAGGTTTTTGTTGTGGCAAGACGGTGCGCCAAAGAGAGAGGAACAAGCGAATAAAAGCGAAGAGAATGGGCAACGGATTCATCATCACCAAATAAGAATACATAGCGATGAGCATCCGCCCGATGAGTCATTCGTCGTCTTCGTCTAGAATAGTTGCAGCTCCACAATATTTTAGAGATGCAAGCGATGCGGCCGGTTTCGTACCGCCAGTTTGATTCGCTTTCTTCGCATAATCGTTATCATGCGTCGCCGTTCCGTGCGATAGTCGCCAGAATCCACAAATGGCACACCAATGCCACGTTGTTCCGTTCACATTTTTCGTTTCAGGCTCTCCATCACCTGGTGGTTTGGATTTCCAAGGAGCTTTTGGTGCTTTTGACTTGCCTTTGCCATCGTCGTTGTTGGCTTTGGGGCAATCCTTCTTCAAATGGTCCGGTGACCCACAGATGGAACGTCACATCAGTTGGTCGGCCTCCAGTCCATGGATGGATCCCAGTCAATCCGCCAAGGTTGGGCCGAGGAGGTGGTGCCGGAGTACGTACGCGAGGCGTCGGTGGTGTTGCTCCTCCTCCCGATGCCATGGTGTTCAGCGCCGTGTCCGTTTCGTTTCGTCGATGGTACGCGAAGTCTTCTTCTTCTCCAGCTCTCGTTCGGTAACAAAAGCAAGCTTACAACCCTTTACTTGGGCTCATAACCTGTCGCAACAGACGATGTTGCTGTTGCTCAAAGTCGTACGCAGCGGAGAGTTGATGCTCCAATATGGTCAACTTGGTTCGATGATGCGGCTAACGACGAAAAGGAAGATCAAAACAACAGATTTGGAAATTATGGTGACAGTGGGAATTTGAATCTATCTACTTTCCCATGCCGACACGCGCGCTACAAGACTGCCCGTCAACCCCACTGATGAACAGTACGCCCCACTTTGTGACATCTCTGCATCTGTTTCCAAGGGTCATCAGAAAACACGAGACTTGGAAAACCCATTGGGTGAGTCCGACCCAACAGTGACGACCATTACAAGCAGTGACTGCCCAATCGATCTGAGCAGTGCCAATGGCTTTGATGACTCGTTCATCATCCTTGACGGGGATATGTCATGCAGTCCCAGCAACCAGGCAGCAATTTCTATTTCCGCCTCTCGCGTAACGTTGGACTGCAAGGGACACACGATTAACGGTACAAACGTCTCGGAACCTTTTACGAAACGACAAGGGATCCTCCTGAATGGTGACAATTTGATTTTGCAAAACTGTCAAGTGACTGGGTTTGGCACTGGGCTGTTGTTGGATTCTTCAAGCAACGTAGTACTCAACAATATTACCTCCACTCACAACGTAGTGGATGGTCTGAAGTTCAAGTCCCAGTCAACATTTTCAGATATCACAGTTTTGGATTCCAAGTTCAACGACAATTGGTTCGGCAACGGTTTTGAAGCGTCGTTTGCTGCTAGTATTTCTAATCTATTTGTCTCCAACGTACAAGGAAATGATAATGGCTTTATGGGATTTGAATTGGAGAATATTTCCAACGGACTTTTCGTTGGTATCGAGGCTCTCCGTAATGGTGAGTTTGGTGTTGAACTACCGTAGACAATGGAAATTCGAATATTGTCATGCAACAGGTCCGGGCATGTGACAATAACGATGTGGACATCGATGGAACCCTTGCTGGGATTGGTAGTTTGACCCACCAAGCCGTGACGTGTACCAATAGTGTTCGAAGTGCGTTTTGTGACTGCTCCTGCGAAACGTCGTAGCCATTGAAACACGTTAGCCGACATTTTATATTGATCTTGGAATCTTCATAAAATTGGCCATTCTCCAAAATGCCTCTATGAGAATTGCTCTTGTGTACATGTAGTCTATTCATATTTTGCCTGAGTTGACAGGTCCAGGGTTAATCTAGCTGAGTCGTCGTTCGAGGGAGCAACCGTCTAAAATGACCATAGCTCGGAGGCCTTCTGGTTGGCAGGTTGGTAAGGGGATGGTAGCTATGTTGGTTAGTTTGTTGGATCGCTGGCTGGACGGACGGACTATTACGCGGCGTTCGAGTGACGGACGGACCGTTGCTCGGATGGAATATTGTCCTCAGCGATTCCAGCTTTTGCGAAGCAAACTCGTTCCATTCTTCTATAGCATTACGAGAATCCTCATCGTCGTCCTTTTTTTGTTGTCGTCGGCTTGTTCGGCTCCTTGCTTTTTCATGGAAGCCAAGAGGAAACATTGATTGGCTCCTCCTCTTTTTTCTTGTGTCGTTGCCGCCAAGGCACGTCTGGTGACCACTTCGATGCATTGAAACGCCAAGTTGCAAGCCGACTGGGCACAAACTTGCAGTAACTCACAAAGTTGCAATGGAATTGTCGAATGAGAAAAAATGCAATTTTTTTCCCAAGACGGCTCGCAAAATCATGGATCATGGCAATCAACATTGTTGGAGCGGCCATTTGAAATTGCCCGACCATGTCATTCTGTCCAAACCCGGTCGCAGCAGCAGCAGCAGTACCAACAGCAGCAGATGGAGCCACCACAGGAGCAGCCGAAGGAAGTGAATCCATGATGGTGGTGGTACTCAGGGTGGCGATTTTTCAAAGGGACGATATGCCGAAAGGAGGAGATGATGTCTCTTCTCGCTACCAACGAGTTTGGTCCGAGGTCCGTTGAATGCGGAGATTCGCTGAAGATAACCACTGCCGAAACCGCTCTATCACGACACGCGTGTGCCCATCCCGTTCGTGTCGCGACGAAGTGGCGAACACATTCGACGATTGGTCTATTCAAGCATACTCGTACCACATGTTCTGTTGAGATTGCCCGAGACAAAGATTCACCAGAACCACAGAAATATCCAAAGACACACATGTGCTGACACCTTTGTTGTGGTTGTTCCAGAGAATCTGAAGCAAAAGGTCGCGCAGGAGAATCAAGAGAAGAAGTGTACATCTCGAAACGAACATTTCCACCTTTCTTTATTGTCTCTCTACTGCCAGTTCTCTGACTCTTTGGCTCTCCGAATCCAACTCATCCTCATCCAGTGCTTCTTATTGTGCGTCGTCCAAGGTCGTCATCATGGTTCACACACATGATATTTTTGAAGGCGTGGAAGCCAAATTGACCATTAGTGATATTTTGGAAAAGGCCAAATAGAAGATTCTCTATGGGATGATTGTCTTGATTGCCATGACCTTGCTCGTTTCCTATGGCAGTGTGGCCCTGGTGATTGAAATGATTGGTCGGAACAATCCCAGTTGGAATACCTGGAAACGATTTGATGATTCCTTTTAAAACCAACAACTCTTGCAACAGCAGTATCCACAACAAGTGGCATCTCGCATCATTCCAGTGGCGCAAAAATGGTTTTATCAGTTTGAGGGAAACGACCTTCTCGTCACAACCAAAACTGCTCAGCAACCACCAAAGGATGCTACGTGTAGTAGTATCGATGGTACTTTGTTTGCCTGCAACAGTGGGTCGCTTCCAAGTCCCTTGGATCGACCATTGGCCCAAACAAGTAATGACACAACAACCACACCTTCGTCGTCCTGCATTTCCAGTTTTCTATCAAATCTGCAACAAGTTGTACCAACTTCCAACCCGGCCGACATGGATCTGGTGTTGCATCACATGGGGTTGCGGAACAGTGTCCACATTCGCCAACACTTGGCCGAATTTCTGCACGAACCGCAACCCTTGCAAGACGTCTATGACTCGACGTAAGCCTGTTGGAGCAGTGTCGTAGGTCTCTCCGAAATGGCCTGTTTCTTACAAGACGCTACCCACAATTGGAAGGACTTGTTCCAACAAGAGAGTGCGGCAAATTATGTGCGATAGATTGTGCACGTTGCCATTGTTGTGAATACCTTGTTGTCTCGTGGACTGAGTTTGGACGGTGAAGCGCTCCAAGAGGTTTTGGGAATCTTGCAACAAGATCAATGGCCAGCCGTTCTGCAGTATCGCAACAAGGGACGGGAAGATGCCGTAGAGGCATATCATCGAGCCGGTTTGACGCTTCAAAGCCTCGTGGATGCCGCAGCAGAATCCGATGCAAGTACCACAATGGCCACGTTGTTTACCTTGAATGGGCTTCATTCCTTTGAACGGGATGTGACTCATGGCTTTTCGGAGAATGGACGAGTCGGTCTGGCCTTGGCCACGGCAACCTCGAAACAAGGAAATTCCCAGTCCTGGACCAATGCGTACACCACATGGCAATTGGCACATCTCATTGGATCCGAACCCTTGTACCAACTACCGCAAGTATTGGTTCCCTCCGTGACATGTCCCTCCGCAACAGCAGTGCCATCGACTGCAGTATTCAACTATCCGTTGTGGCTCCAAAATCATATTTTGGCCACAAGTTTGAATCGGATGCTGGTACCAGAGATGGATGCTTCCGACGGGAGTTCTGGAACTTCCAGTTCTTCCAGTTCTGTGGATGTGAATGAGCTTCAGGATTATATAGCGCAAAATGACAACGGTCCATATCCCCTTGCCGATCGTTTCGACGAGGCGCAAACCTTGGGTGTAATCAATACAGAAGTCGTTGAGCTTTCCAGTCCTTCCAGAGACTATGTGGAACGACGGCTGTACGATTGGTGTGGAGAACAGTGTCACCGTACAGCATGGAATTTGAATATTGATTCCTTTCCCATTTCGAATTTGGGGAACCAAGGATTTCGTCTGTACTACTCCATGTTTTTGTGGGTCACTGGAGTTCTCGCCGGATTGGGATCGGAATTGTTTGTATGCTTGTTGTATTTGCGCACATGGTCACCGGAACGAGAATTGTGGTTGCGCTATGTACAGCTTTTATTCCCTCTCGTTGTCACTACTGCCGTCGGTCTAGCATCGCAACGAAACTTCTTGGCCCTGACCTTTGTTGTCTTTGGGTTGTGGAAATTTGGATTTCCAGAAACTATCATGTATTTCTATGATGGATTCTTTGATGTCAAGGCTTCTCGGCTACTTCGCACCGCCGATATCTTAAACGGACTTGGCACCATTATGCATCATACAATCGTGGTATGGTATGTGGCGATGCAACTTGGTGGAGTTTTTGGTGTCGATCGTTACATCTTGACAACGGCAACAGTTCCACTTATGCAGCATTGGTTCCCCTTGGTGGCCTACGCCAACACCAATCTTTACGCTGTGATTCAAATTTCCTTGGAGGTCTATTTTGAATGGAGTGTGTTTTCGTACATGGATCACTTTTACAACTACCATGGATTGGCATTGGCCATTGTTCCTGGGGTCTTGGTCGTGGCCCATTGGTTCTACCTCGCAGCGGCCGTTATTGAGCTCATTGCTCCGGAGCTTGTGGAAGACGAAGACGAAGATGGCGATGACAATCTTTCGGTGAGCACCAACAATACTCCATTCCGCAATGTTCACACGCGCGGATTAGAGGTCTTTGTTCGGCAGCACAATATCAGTTGTCATAGCAGCAACCATAGTTTGGGTAGTGAAGGACATGTGAATGGAGGAAAACGGTTTGACCTAAAATCCTAAAAATCCTATTCTTAGCCAATCAGATCGCTCCAAATCGTACGACGTTCAGACGCATTTGGCCTCCAGTTTAGGCGTGAAAGGCCTCTTGTTTAGGAGTTTCGATCGGTCATCTTCTGGAAGCAGTCGAAAGACCTAAACGAATCCTAAACGATTTGGAACCAAAATCTCCATCCAACGGCCCACAAATTTCGCCATGTCGACTTCCGAATCTTCCTCTTGCCACGCTGTCATCCATCAATATGACAGCTTAGCACTTTCGGGTTCTACAGTTGCTGCTGTTGTCGGTGTGATTCATGCAGTGCATGTTTTGGGAAGTGAATCAGTTCATTTGTGGATTGTGATTCTCTGCTTGTCGCGTCAAAACTCACCCAATCCACCTTGGTTTCGCTTGTTGTTCACAGAATCCTTGCCACTTTAACAGAAGAAAAGTTCATTGATCCGAACAAACGAAATTTTGTTCTCCAGGACTGGTGGCACTGGTTTGGTATATTCCATACTGATGTCGCCTTGGCTGCGCAAAGGACTGAATTTTCGTCGGAACAACAACAACCATAGAGGGAGAGCATCCTTCGAACCAACAACCAACCAAGCCAACCTTCCGTTTGACTACCCATGAAGCTCAGTGCGCCGTCACTGTCGACTGCCGGTGGTGTCATAGACTTCCACAATGCGGTTACGGCGTACTTCCAAGCTTTGCCAACATGGCTCAGTCAATCCTTGCGCAGAGCTTCTTTTGTTCGAGTTTTGTCGGCGATCCTCGTGGTCCAAACCATGGTCTTGTTTCTTGGGTGCCTTGGCAAACTATCGCCATGACAAATTCATCCGTATGCTCGTGGCTATGTTTTCTGGCTGCTCTTGTGGGAGGCAAGTGGGCAACAGAGACTATCACGAGACCAGTGGTGGTGTCTTACACTGGGCTCTGCAACAGCCATCTCAATGGCAACCGTGCCTGGGTACAGACCCAGATCACTTCCAATAGCACAAATTCCGCCACACAACGACACAGCAATAATACTTTGCTACGGCCACCCTATTATCCCTCTGTGCTCTCATCTCCTACAACAAATTCTTCTGCCACTGCCACTACAGCAACAAGTGTAAATGCCCTTGTGATGTCAGGGTTGACGACAAGTTTTGGATCCGTGGTCTACTGCGGCTTGGTTGGCGGTGTAGCTCAGCTGACATGTCGAGCGAAAACCTGATGCAACAAGCCGCTCTGATGATGAACAATTTGATGAAGAACAAGAAGTAGAGGAAAATGATGATAAGGAAGAAGTACATGACTAGCAACAGACCGAATCTTCATTAGTTCTACTCTAGCATGTTTTCTATAGAACTGGATGGTTTGGAGAACGACATCAAGCTTGTCTCCCATTGTTTCAATGCACTGCATTGCAGCACTGGAAGTCTCTGCAGCTGGGACTACAATACAGCCGCAGTGGACAATTCCTGTGCCGCGATCATATCCTTGATCTTCTTCGCTTGGTTTGATCTTCCGTTGGCATTGTTCGGGAAAAATGAGATCGCATTGACAAATTCTCGTGGGAATCTTGACTTCATTCGGAACCTACATAGAGGTGCTAGCTCCTACGAAGGTCAGACTACGAATAAGTTTAGGTTAAAATGGGGGTCAACACGGTTTGTCCTAAAATCCTATTTGAGGGGGGAAGGAGTTTAGGATTTTAGGTCAAACCGTTTTCCTCCAATGGATCGTCGTCACGGCCCATGGAAATTACCACCACAATAGCAACGTCATCGTTGGAGGGCAAACGTCGAAGCATGTCGGAAGGCGACTTGAAGAAAGCAGTCGAGGCGTCTTCGACCACGACAATGTCCACTTTCGATATTGGTCGTTCTGCAACGACTGAAACTCTCCGAGACGAGCCATCTATGGGTTCCTCAAGTCAACCATTGAATGGAAAGGTCAATACAGGAAGCCGGGCACTCGATCGGGAAATTTCTTCCCTTACAATGACCTCGGGAGGTGGAGGCTTTGACAACCAGTCCTTTTCGTCTATTCTGAAGAACCGCGAGTCTACGGCAAGTTCAACTCAAATATGAGGCAATGCCGGAGACGGGGGTGGTCGTGATGCAGAGTCTCATGGGGATGGTGGTGATACCGGGACTCCACCGGACGAACAAGTCAACGGTACTGGCATGGCAGCACGTCTCTCCTCCTCTTCCATGCCAACGTCATCGATAAATACTGTCAAAAGTAGCATTGTGACGGAAACCATCCAGGAGGAATCATCCGAGCCATTGGAGGATCAGATTCATGTACCAAGCAGCGCTAATGGCGGCGCGGATAGCACCAACGTCGCCAGGAGTCCCACAGTGGTAGTATCGGAGGGAGACACCCCAAACGATTGCGAATGGGCTGGAGGGGAGGAAGAAAGGAATGACATATACGCGCACGACGTTGAAATGAGGACCGACGGCAATGAACACGTGTGGCATGGACCGGACGAAGTTGACCTCGCATCCCGGGAAATAACATTTACCACCACGGAAAACTCAAGTTAGGCTACTAGTATGCTATTCTTGTACTTGCGCTATCAAATTGTTATTCGATTTCACACCTCGCCGTCCAACGGAGTGCAGTTGTGAGTTTGTAGATAGACATGTCTCCTGTGCAATGGAGGCCGGTTGTTAGGGTCGGATAGATTGAACAATGTAGATGAGCACAAAAATTCCACGGATAGTTTAGAGCTGGTATATCTTTTGCCGCCCACTTTGTGATCCTGCTGTTGCGAGGAGCTCTATTATTTTTGGTGGGCGGACCATGGAAGGGACAAGACAACAAGCAGAAGTAATAGACAGGCTGTGTTGTGTCACAAAATCCAAAAAGTGAGCTCACGAAACAAGAACGCCTGCGGGGGGGGGGAAGACGCTGTGTTTGGTCGTGGTTTCGGAGAATGAAACCCGTACATCTCAGTCCCGTGGGTGAAAGACATTATTTGGTCTTGGGGGAAACGCAGTTACACTCCAGAGAAAGAACATGGAATGAACGTTTTTGAAGAACAATGTGATGACTGGTTTGACGCGCTGGAGTGTAACAGACGAGTCGGTCGAGCGCATCCTACCCACACAAAAACTATCGGCCGTTCTACAGACGTAGTACAAGTACGTGTATACTCCCAAACCCGCAAATCAGGCTCCCGTTCGTTTGTCACTCTGAACCGTTGTATGCAGCTTTGTGCCAAGAGCAACAGCAGCGAGAACCACAACCAACAACAGACCCCAATCATCCCATCAAGACACGTTGTGCTTCCGCTGAGTCACTTTGGACGCATCAATCTCTTGTGTTGTCATACTCCAGAAACAACACAACAAGATACCTTTGGCGAGATTCTCCTCCACGTTGTCTGCCAACACCAACAAGAGCCGTGTGTGAACCGCAAACGCTTTGCCGTTCTCACTCTTTTGGTTCCAGTCCTTCTTGCTAAACAATAACTTGTTCCCTCCTTCTCCCATTCACCATGTTTCGTTCCCAATCTACTCCACAACCTCAACTACAGTGTCGTCGTCGACGAAACGATCGGTCCGCTGTACCTTGGAGGACGATGGTTGTCAGCCTCTTGCTCCTCGTTGGTACTTGCACAGCCTTTGCTCCTCATCTTACCGTGCCGTCTCTCAGGACGACATCCACAAGAAATAGTCCCTCCTCCTCAACGAAAACAACAACAAGTTTATCGGCTGCCGCTCGTCGTCGCGATGCCTTGCGATGGTTTCGACAAGTCTTTTTGGTCGGTGGTGGCATGGCCACAACTGCGGCCAGCAGTCGTCGCGTCGTTCAGGCCGAACCCACAACCACCACCAATTCGGAAGGGGGCAAACTTGTCACCTTTCAAGTCGACAATTTAAATGGTGTACCCGGTGCCACGGGAAGTTTTACCGTCCAATTAAAACCCGAATGGGCTCCCCGAGGAGTCGAACGATTTGAGGTAGGCTTGAGAATACGAAGCCGCTCCTTCTGGGACACGAGTTGGCGCTCGTCACATTGTTTCTCATTTATCCATTCCAATTTGTCGTTTTTCTTTTTCCCTGCTACTACAGGAATTGACCTCGATTGGATTTTGGAAGGATTGTCGTGTCTTTCGTGTGTTGCCTGGTTTTGTGGTCCAATTTGGCATTCAGGGAGACCCTTCCATTCAAGCCACGTGGCGATCCAAGAATCTCAAAGATGACCTACCAGTAGCCGCAGCCAGCAATCGTCGGGGAACCTTGGTCTTTGCCACGGCCGGTCCCAATACACGAACGACCCAAATCTTTGTCAATACACGAGACAATGCCTTTTTGGATCGACAGGGATTTACACCCATTGGTGTTGTCGTAGATGGAATGGAAGAAGTGGTCGACCAAATGTATGCCGGGTATGGCGAAGGGGCTCCGTCGGGACAAGGACCCAATCAAGGACGAATTCAATTGCAAGGCAATGCCTATTTGCAAAGCCAATTTCCCAAATTGTCCTTTATTCAACAAGCCCAATTTGTCGATTCCGTACCCAAGTAAGTCCGACTGGTACCGCCTAATACGACACGTTCTATATAGAGAGAGCCAATCGAATGGAGCAACCTGCACACACGACCATTGTATGTTAGATTTCTGGTTCAGCGACGAACACTGTAAATAGTAAGGAACCAAGGAAGGATTGTATCCACCACCATCGTCACAATACAGTACAATCTGCAACATTGGGTTCCCATTACATACCTTTTTACGCCTAGGTAGGTAAGTCGTTCGCTTCGTAGCTACTCCTAGGAAAGAAGAAACGCATGAATGGAGGATGGGTCATCGCGGTTTGGTTGTTGTTTGTTGAATTGTTACGTTATGGGTAGTCAGTGTTTTGACTAGGTACTCCTAGGTAGGGTCTGCGTCTGGGATTTCAACTTTGGGTGCCTTCTTGGGGTAGTAGAGACACAGGAGCGACATGTCGGTGGCGATTGACCCAGGGTCGTGGTTCGTGGTGTTGTTGTCTGTTCTTTGTTCTTGTTACTTGTTACAGAATTACTTAATTCCACGTCATATACTACCTAGAGAGATCATATCTCGCGCATTTCACGATATTCTTGATCTCATGAGCTTATAAATAGATTTGAGAGATAGGGTGTTTGATGATGAGCTTTGAACAGGGTACCTCTTCCCTTATCGACAATCGATCTCCATATCTACTTGACGGATGAACAATACAAGCGGTCGGTCATCCCCACCTCCATCTGCTGATTGATCCCACCATGCCCCGCCGCAAACCCCAAAAGCGCGTTCAAGGCGACGGCAACAAGACGGATCATGAGCCTACAAGGAAATCAAGAAGAATTGCCAATAAAGCCAAGACAGAGGAGCAGATTGCAGTCACCAAAATGGCGGAAGAAAATATTCGTCTTGTTGCTTCACCGAATCTGATTACTCGACAACGAAGGGATGCATCCCAAGTGACCTGCGAAGACAACACTGTCGAAAGGAAGAGGATTGCCAAGATATTGTTAGATTGCAGCGATTTGGGCAAAGTACCTTGCTCTGTCTACGGACGCAACCGATACAAGAAATTCCCCGGCTTTTTCTTCTGTAGTCGTTGTAAGAAAGGCGATGACGAGGAAGCGTCCCGCCCCAACTGTTACATCAACAGGAAGGCGGAGAATGGACGGTACACCTGTACTGCAGAACATACCGACTACTGGGAACCAACCCAAATCGACCCCAAATCCAAATACCAACCTGATCCTCCGCCATCAAGTCTTTTCTGTGTACCCATTAGCCAACGACCCCAATTCATTTCTCCTTGTCCGAAAATAGTTCGTCGCCAAAAGGAGAACCAAGCCACGAAGTTAGACGATATTTTATTGTCGTCGTCGAACAATAACCAACCCGAAGACCGCGATTATCAGGCCATTCAAATGGCAGAAGCGGCAAGCAATCTCGAAGATGAGTTAGAGAATCTTTCGGAAACCAGACTTCCCCAAGCCAATAATGAAACGACATCACCTACCCATCCAGAACAAGCGACACCAAGTGGAGAAAAGAGTCCTCTTCCCGAGCCCTCTTTTCTTGATTATCCAGACATACCAGACATTCCAGATGATGAAAGTCTAGATTCGTTCCCTCCATGACCGGACGATGACCCAGAAGATGACTTAGACGACTTGCCACCATTTGAGTCTCAACAGGCTCCCCAGACCCCAGTGCCAAACCCCCCGAGCATGGAATCTCCTGTAGATTCTACGCTTCCCTCAAGTTCCATTCAACACAATGTTGAGGCAGCATGTGAGACAGATTCATCATATCGTAGTAGAATAAAGGAACTTACTGTTTCTATTAATCAATTGAAAATTGAACTCGAAGAATGCAAAGCCAAACTCAAGATATCGAGCGACAACTTGCGATACTGGAAAGGAAAACACCTCGACCAGTCTGTTGCCAACCTCCCCAAGTCTTGTTACTATCCAAAACATCGCAAGAAGCTTGTTGAACATATTCGACATGTCTTGGAATCAAGAACAAAGAATATGGAACCAACAAGCCGGGCAGCAGGCCTTTTTTTCCGGGACGTTGCCCAATTGTGCTTGGACAAAACAGTGCATAGTGGCTTACTGTTTGAGAACTCTTATGCTGTCTTTCGAAACTACGTGCGCAATTTTGTGTTTACGCCGTACAATATATTGAAGAAAATGGATCTCACTGGTGGCCGGCTAAATTTTAGTGGAATCAAACTTTTACGTTCAGTCGAATCCAATGATGTACCCCGCGTTTGGACGCTGCTACCCAGTACATCGGCCATGCAAGAATGTGCTACAAAGATCGAGCAGTTCGGGCAGCTAATCTTTCCCTACAAACTTATGCGCAACAAGGAGGACGGGTCGGAGGGTTTCTCCTTCCGTGCATCTGACGTTATGTCTGGGATTTTGGTTGCGGGGGGATGTTTATACAGCGACGCCAGATGGAGACCCATTCGATTATCCCAAAGTTTGGACGGTGCCCTCCTGTTTACCAAGAACCTCAGCCACACGCTGGGGGGCTTGAAGTTTAACGATGAATCGAACAGTCTCGCTCAATCGCGGAATAGTGTGTGGCCAATTGTATGTGTCTGCCGTCCCGAAAGCAAGGGATTGGTAAGGTCTGTTTTCCACAACATGATTCAAGAAATAAGAGAAGGCGCCCTCACTGTACTCCCCACCAAATTTGGAGTTTGGCCACTCCAAATATGCACGAACTGCGATATGTCGTGCGAGTGGAAACTCCTAGGGAGGGGAGGTGCGGCCCAGCAAGCTACTTTTCCGTGCTCCAAATGCACAGTCAAAAGTGGTGAACTACATTTGTCCGCGGAGGA
Source organism: Epithemia pelagica (assembly GCA_946965045.2). NCBI lineage: Eukaryota > Bacillariophyta > Bacillariophyceae > Surirellales > Surirellaceae > Epithemia > Epithemia pelagica. The sequence continues at coordinate 2,610,741 of OX337242.1, read as the reverse complement.
AGACAAAGTGAAATCATGCTTATTATGCAAGAAGCTAGGACATCAGGAGAAACCAGATTGGGTGTGTTACCACCATAAGATGTGTACGTCGGAACACCTGTCGCATCTTGATGAGGAGGTTAAGTTATTCGCAAAAATAATGTCGGAGATCCGAAAGAACCTGACCAAAATATGGGCTGATTCCAAGTTAACAATGAAAGTAAATCCAAGAACTGTGCCCTCTGTCCAGCAAAAGAAGGATATTGAATGTATCCATTTCGATCTGTCACTTGCGTCTGCAACACAGCGGCAGGAGTATGCCAGATCTCTAACCAACAACCTCGTGGTACGGAAGCTGGACGTCACGGGAGTATTGGAAGAACGCCAATTGCGATTGAAGAAATCTCATATTAGGGAATGGCAATACTACCAGGCAGACCAGGTACTACAAAACTACAAAGGATCTATTCAATCGACGGCCATGGTCTACCTGCTTGATACTGTCCCTTGTATCTTGCATATGGAAAACCGTATGGGCCTGAAGATTCTTACAATGCTGTTGAAGAAGGGGCTGAGTAATGCGATCAATTCGGATTTGCCGTGGATTCCAGATGACAGTAATGAAGGTGAACGATGCTTGGAGTTCATCCGAACAGTGAACCGGATTATGTCCCTTCAGATTCTGGGTACTGTGGACCTCCCAACCCATTGGAAGGTCCCCTACGATGAATCCAAAAAGAAATAAAGCCTATTACCATGGACAATGTACGTATCCGCAGACTTATGCCCTTGTTTTACAAGCTTATTACGGTGAGTGTTCCAACAGTCGCAGAGAAGGCACAATGGTCAGCCTGTGTGAAAAGCTATCGGGAGTCAATGGAGATTCTTAAGATACATAGAGACTTGACAGAGAATGAAATGGATACGCATCAACGCCACGCTGATGCCTTTTTTTCAGTTTGGGTGGAACTCACCGGTGAACATGGTGTGACCAACTACGCACACCTTATTGGGAGTGGGCATGTGTATGAATATCTTCGTCATTGGAAGAACCTATCATCACATGCCCAGCAAGGATGGGAGGGTAAGTTGCTAATGACAGTCGCGCCTTGTTTTAGACTGGATCATGGTCTCATCTGCATTACAGCATTTAACAGCCTCTTCAAGACATTTTACTTCCACCGAACTCAACGCGGTGGGAGTATAAATCAAGGGAGGGGTCGGCAGTCCAGGCTCGAACCTATGGCAAGATGGCTCCAGAGGCGGATGATTCTCCTTTGTGGATATTCGTGGGAGGCCATACAAAAAGGGAACAAGCTCACGACCGAAGAGGATATTACAAGATCTAACCAATGGGTTCGTAAGAATGGTGGAAAAATCGAGTGCTGTAGACCAGCCAGCAGTCCAATGACTACAAATAGCGAACAAGAACAGGCAACCACAGCTGGTCTACAACAACAGACAACTGGAGCCGCAAGTAACGATGGCACTAATAGTGGTATGAACGCGCCTGAAGGACAACCTGCACAAACTGAAACGAATGAGAATAACAGTGCACCCAACCAATCTGCAAGTCAACCACCAGCGACGGAAGAAGATGACGAATACAGGCAAATCCTGGAAGACGCGGCAGAGTTAGAGAATTGGGAATTTTATGACCCTGGCGACTCTCCTACTACAGCAGGAGTATTGATACATGGACCGGAATCTTTGGTGGATGACTGCTTTGGTGAAGACGCATATGAAGACGACGAGGAGGATGATAGTGACGTAGACATTCAAGGATCGTAAAGTAAAGAAGCATAGTGCTAATAAGAGATAAATGGCTAGAGTGTTTGTGTTGTGGTCAAAGCTTGTTCGGTTGTTCTGTTCTCTACATGAACGAACGACACACAACAATGGTTCTCGTGGTAATATAAGGAAGCAAAGTCTGGTCATCAGGCAAAGGACTTAATGTCCTGTAGGAGTTTGATGATATCCTCACGGACGATCGACAGTTGCTTTTCAGAGGTTTCCTTGTACAAGAATCGGGAACCAGCCACACAGCGACAAGTAAAGCTGGCTGGACCATCGGTGGGGACTGATACAGATTCAACTTCCATCACCGAGTCTCCATTATGCAAGTACTGTGCACCAATCTTGATTTGAACGAGTGCCTGCTGATACTCGTCAACGTGGTTGTCATCCTCGTCTTCAGAAGACTTCCTGTCATCATCGGATGTAGAATCGTAAAGGACATCACCTTCCAACATGCGCTTGAGGTTTGGGCATGGTGGAGTGGTTCTGAGCTCTCCATCTTGCTTTAGGTGGTACACATAACGTTGGTAACCCACAGTCAAGCGGACATTGTAAGGAGAAAACGTGAAGTCTACCCTGTTCTCGTAGGAACGCCGTTTGAATGGCCGTTCCTCATTCGCCTGTCCTTGAGGAGCAGTACCAGCAACGACATTGAGGTTATGACCTCGTTTGAGTAGTAAACCTTGTGGACCGTCCTGCAAAGTTGGGCGGCGTTCAGTGAATCCATACGTCGATCCAGGACCAAGGATCAAACGTAAGTTCTCGAGTTCGCGTTCTGTTTTGAATCGAATTACGCCTGCGTTAAAGGTAATTTTGATTTTGGAACGACGTAGGCTCTGATCTAGGTGAAAGAATGATTCCGAAAGCATAACTGGGTGAGAAGGAACAGAACAGAGATAATTGGCAACAAGAGATATGTATTGTACCGCTTCCATAGGGATATGGCCAATATTCAATGATGTCACTTCCTTGTCGGACGCTTGTCCGCTCCGTTTGTTCAGGAGTTTGTTCAGAGCACGTTTCAACCCATGTAGTCCATTCCAAATGGATTCGTGCAGACATCTTTGAGGTACTATGAAGGTTCGGCCTTTCTTGAAATCTGGGTGGTCGTTTGGAAAGCCAAACGCCTTCTCCGATGGTAGAGGACGGAGGGTACGTGTCTTTCCACTATTGTCATAATCCACATCTTCCCAAAATCGACAAATGTAGACGTTGAAGAGGCCCGCTGCCCATGCGTTCTTTGGTTGAGCCATTTCCTTCAGTGTGAAGCAAAAGGCAGGAAATAGAGATTTCGGTGATTCATGGTGATTCGAACAAAACCAACGGAGATCAGCAGACTCGTACAGCTCAGTTTGACTACTGCCCGTTCCGGATAGAATTGGGGCAAAGTTGTGTTTCGGCGTTTTCGATTTCTTGCCATCGGGTTTATTGCGTTTGAAAAGAGGATGAAACAAACGGAGACGGATAGTAGTTTCGTAAGATGAATCCTCCGACGAGACTTCAGTTTGACGACATTCGATCCGGGCAATGTGAGTCGATGATCCATCCTTTATGCAAACAAATGAACCGATCCGAAGAAAGTCTCGGAGAGACCGATCGTAGTGAGGGTCTTGATTAGGGAATACTGTTTTTTCGTAGGGAGGCATGCTAGGTAGAAACAAAGAGAAATCTGATGGTGTCGATCAGAATGAATGCTGGTCAATCTTGTTCACTTCGTCCGAGGTTTCATTGTCGCCTTGGAGGGAGCAATGGATGAAGGTCCGAGGAGGTGAGTGCCAGAGAAGAAACGCGAGTGGTGGTGTGACAGTTTATTTATTGGATGTAACATGCAAAGACAAATGACATTTTGGGCTACTTAGACGCGCCGGGTGATGTGATTAAGCGCCGGACTGGTCTTTGGGTGGAAATGACGCGTGCTAGCGGAAAAACCGAGCACCTAATGCTCGTATTGTTTTGTTGTCAGAGCCTTATTGAGTGAAACCGTGCATTTCACTGTCATTCTTGTCATTGATGCTGTTTGAGCTCCTCTAGGGTGAAGGCTTTCACCCTATTGGGCTCCATTAGGGTTACGGGATAGCACTCTAAAATATTTTTAGAGTTTGAAATCGTAGGTATATTTATTTTATATACTTTTAGAGTCACTCTAAAACGCGAGGTATAATTAGAGGCGGTCACCCTGCTTTGAAGTACTTCGCTGTAAGAACACGAACCGAAGAATGCGAAAAGTGTTTTCCAACCCGGCGCGCAAAGAGCACCTCCCAAGAGTGTCCAGGAGCGAATATCCACTGACGAGTGGCCGACTCTTAACCGCTCGAGCGTCTACTTCGATCTTGTGCGCACCGCGAGGTTTTTTGCACTTTAGGTGGCACGTTGGTGCTGCGGTTATTTTTCGGCCCCGATTCCGTATCTCGATTTCATCCAACCGACCGTCCTCCTTATTCGGATGTTATGTACTCTGTACTACGTTTCGATGCAACCATGGTTTATACTTAGCCTCTTTGGATGAATGTCCAACGCATCTCTGCGTTGGTATTACAATTCTCTTGGAGTTGCAGTGGCGTTGATGCTCGGTCGAGCAGACAATCAGGTAGTCACCAACCGATACAAACCTCTCCACGGGTATAGAGGAAAGCAAGTCGTAGTCTATCAACAGGATAGTCGGGACACAAAAGAGGATGTGATAAATGGTGATATTGTTAGATTGTGTGTTGATTACTACGATAGGTCTACGTGAAATGTTCGGTCCTGCCAAGGGTCGTGTGTCATAGGTTCTTGGCGGCAACAGGTTTGGAATAGTTGGAGTTGATTCATGTGATGTATATGACATGTATATGTGGACGGATAACATATACAGGGTCAACAGCTCTTGCTTTGGATTGGCATCATTGTTTTCATGGCGCGCAGCTTGTTGACAATTTGGAGATTGTGGGAATGGAAATATGGTCTCGCGTGATCGTGTGTCGTGCTTGGGATACTTAGACCGTTGGGTCGGATAGATGCCGACGGCGCTCGGATGTCGCTTGGGCGCGCTCGATGATTTCGGGCGCGTACGCTTAGGGCGCTAGTATAATGTCCGAGCAACGGCCAAATTTGCGTCCGTTGTAATACGCACGACCCAGTTTAGTCTTGAGAGTGAGTTTGTCAATCTATTCTCACTTTTCATGATTTGCGAAGAAATATAGGTCGATATAGCGCAAAGCTAGGGAACATAGCTCGAAGCTAGGTGGCATGATGCGATAGCACAGGGCTATGTGACATGGGGAATCGATGAGATGTAGAATCTAACCACCATAGACGGTGAGAATTCTAACAGTTGGATCGATCGCTGGATGCGTGATGGATGGATGAGGTCGAGAAATTTCTCCTCATGGTCTCACAATTGGACCAGTTAGGCAATGCGAAGCACCTCCTCCGCCCCTTCGCTCTCGGATAGGTACTCCAAGGTAGCGGAGAGAATGTCGTTATTCTGTTATCTGATCTATTGCTGTCCTTGTAGCCACAAACTCGGATCCATAGGTAGCAGTTTCCACCGTGCTCTGTCTCTTGCTGTACCAGTCAATAGGTGTTCCGTTCAACAAATGTGGAACAGCAGTTACGGATTTACCAGTGACTATGTCATGCATGACATTGGCGTCAACATAATGAGTTGTGGTAACATAGCGACCAAGAGGTGTTGGGCAGTCTTCAGGAATACGTTCACTTGCATTCGAATAGACAGTGCAAGTCCAATCAAATTCTTGGGTAGGAAGACTTGAATAATCAGGCTCTCCAATCCTAAATCTGATTGCGCCTTCTGGGAGATGTGTAAGGTATCCATAGATACGCTTGGCTCTATCAAGATGTCCTTTCCTCCGAGCAGCACGAAAGCGTGACAGCGTCATTGTAGCGGTGAAGACGTCGAAACAACCAATAGTGATCACCCATTGGAGTTGTCTAATCAGAGTTTGGAAATGACTAGTACCTTCTTCATCAAGGAGCTCAGAATCATCCAATTCAGGATGGTCTCCACCAATAAGAGGTGTTTTGGCTTTCTTGGGTTTCTCCTTGAAGATTTGTTCGAAAGTGTCCATCATCTTACCAATGTAGCGTCTTGGATCTGATACTAGTGTTCCATCAGAATCCTTGGTGTAACAACATCCCAAGTGGAAATCAATAGGTCCATCTCCTTTGAGTTTGAAGTTGTATTTCTCCTTCAGGATCTTGCAGATATTCCCAGGATCAGTAGAAATAATGGCTAAGTCATCAACGTATACGGCAATGTATTCGTAACAGTCTTCTCCAGGTGCTTTCCTCATCCAGATATCCGGATCTGCTTTGCTTGGTGAAAATCCCATGTCTGTCAAAACATCAAATAAGACATCATGCCAGCGTGCGCCTGATGACTTCAATCCATAAAGTGCCTTGTATATAATCAGGATGTGACCTTCTCATTCCTTGAATTCAGGTCCTGCGACAGTGAAGATTTTCTCCCCTGTCAAGGCTTCCAGATATGCGTTTCCAATATCTGCTCCCCATATTTCCAAGTCATTCAAAGTACCCAGGAATAAGGCAATGCGGATGTTGCGAATGGAAACAACACCTGAATAGATTGTCTCAACAGGTTCTTTTGTGAGATGTCCATCTGCGACAAGTCTTGCTTTATGTTGTCCATCATGTTTTACGTCAAAGACAAGATGTACACGTATCTTATGATACCCTTCAGGTGCATTGGATACTTTCCCTTTTATGAAGATGGCTTTCCCAAAATCCTTGAATGTCTTGTAGGACTGGATCTGTGACAATTCTAATTCTGTTGCATTCTGCCACTTTGTGTTGCCATGTTGTTTGTCAAGAGCAACAGCTTCCTCATAATTGCGTGGTACTTGAAATCCAAACTTATACTTGACGGAATGGTGAACTTGTTTAATCCTTGACTGTTGGCTGCTCGAATGAGACGTTTGCTTGTTTGAGCTTGGTTATCTCGTTCAATATATTCCATGAGTTGATTATAGGATATCATCTCATCAACATCAGAATTCGTCTTTCGGTAGATGTACTTGACACGTTCTTCCTGTTTCGTTGCTTCTTCATTAAGGTCAATGACTCGTTTGATGACACGTGCACGATGTCGCTCCCCATTTTCTTCTGTGTCGCATAGGAATGTGCGTCCTATCATGTCGTCAAAATCGATCGTGGGCACTGGTTTGGATGGATCTTCACTATCACTGCGAATGAAGACAGTGTCAGCTTGCTTATCATTGTCATCCTTCTCAGACGAATCCTCCCCTGAAGGTCGATCCACACGTAGGTTAGGTGTAGTGGATGCAACACGGCGAACGGCAGAACGGTAGATGATCTGGTTATCCTGGGTGAGAATCTTCCAAGTAAAAGAATCACCAACGTTGTGAGCGAAACCAACCCAGTGGCCAAATTTCTCATCAGAAGAAGATGGATATGAACCAGAGTTTGGTTCAGCGGGGTCGACATGGTAGTAAACCTCATCCCAGAAAGGAAAGAACAATAGATGAGTAATATCGGGTGGGCGTCCGGAAAGAGCCTCAAGAGGAGTGCGACCGGAATGGGTGGGTGACGATGTATGGTTCAATAAGTCACAGACATACTCAAGACAAAGAAGCCAGGTGTGGGCAGGGCAACCAGTGGCATTCATGAGAGCGTTGGTCATACGTTTGACGGTCTGGTAACGGTTTTCAGCCTTATTCTGGTGTTGATGATAAGGTTCGGATCGATACTCCCCAATAAGCAAAGTGCGAAGAATGTCTTTGACCTTTTGAGAGATGAGAGATGAACCACCATCACTGATAAGAGTCTCCATGGCACCACAAAACTGGATGTTGTCCTGAAGAATATCGACAAACTGTTTGGTCGACTTGATCCCATAGATATCAGTAACCAGAGTATCACGACCAACAAAGATTTGTGCGACTTTACCACCATGATCAACAGTAGGGGTGTCGGAGAAAACCGAGTCAGTAGCAACGGGTTCATGACGTCGAGGTATATTAAGGACCGGATTGCGAGCCTTGAAATGTTTCTTGAGGTTGTCGTGGTCAAAAGTAATGCTACCATTACGTGTAGTGTGCTTGAACGTATCGGCAATAATGTCTTCAGATTGCCAACCAAAGAATGGACGGAACTTCTTCCAGTCATACGCTTCCTGGTAACGACGGTGGACAGAGGCATGAAGTGTAGGATCATTACCTTCTGCGTCAGCATAGATAGAAAAGAAGGGTGCGTCGTCAGGTCCATGATCGTAGGGGAGATCCAAAAGGAGATTGAGGTTGCAAACAACACGATCGGTGTACTTCCCATAGTTGTCATACGGATGATTCGACATACTACCATCAGTCTTGACGTGTTTCCAATTAGGATCATTGTCGGAGGGTGTGGGAGAATGCGAATGGTCCAGAACACTAGGATCCCATGTGTCGGGTGACGTGAAGATGATCTGAGGTAAGGTATTCATGTCATCGTCGCTGGGGATACCCAAGGAGTGGATGTAGGCTAACCCATCCTTGATGTGAAGGGGGATAGCACGACCATCAAGTGTAGTGATGCGTTGTTTACCATCAACTTTAGCAGATCGTTCATCAACAGCAAGTCCGAAATGCTCGAATTGACCAGAAGCATGGATAGATAAGCCCTTTCCATAATAAGCATATTCATTGAAGATGCCGACAATAGGTCCATCATTGGTCTCAAACTTTGCGGCACATGTGACAACAGGAAGTCCAGTTAGTTCATGGTTATCAATACCCACAATAGTGATATGACGGCCAGTCTTAGAAAGGATGCGCATGTCAGAACCAGCAAGTCCTCCATTAGCACCATGGTCAATCAATTGATTGCCTGGTAAGGTAGATTTCCTGGAAAACAAGTAGCGCGGAGCATGTCCTGCTTGTTTATGCATGTTGGCTTTAAAGTAACCTTTTTGCTCGTCTTAGACTTGGCGTTAGAAAAAACACTAGTCAGGTCAGTTGCCGGATGATTGATATCAGTCGTCATGACTTGGTTGATAAATTGTGTAACCGGATCTGAATCATCTGAATGCTCAGAGGCTACGCCAGGTGAGTCGTCTTCAGATGTAACTTGATTGGGGTCAGGATCAGGTTCCGGATCAATGTCAAGGGCATGTGTTTGCACTTTCCTTGGCGTTGTTGATGAAGGTGCTTGAATCATCTTGTTGTACTCAATGATCAACTTGCGATCTTCTTCAGAAAGTTTAAACCAGAGGTCACGCGGTAGACTAACCATGGACGAAGAGGATGGAGATTCAGATGTCACTTTGGTGTTGTGGACATGATACTCCATATCATCTTGTGAGGTTATGTCAGCATCTGTATCTTTGCCATATAGGGATTCATGTTGTTTGACATGTCGACGGCGACTATGAACAGATGACTGGGTTGCTTGATCGTGGTCATAAGCTGCGTCTAGAAGAAGACGGAAGTATGATTGATAGCAAAGGGATTTTGCACCGGATTTGGTGTTCACCACATTATCCAAGATCTTGACTCGGCGGAGATCAGGTACCTTTTCTACAGCTTGCATGAGGAAGGTCATCCTGGTATGATCAGGGATGCGATCAGACAGTGTCACTAGATTGTCTAGCAAACGTAACTGCTCTTGAAAGTGTAGAAGAAATTGACGTGTTGTTCCGCGCCATGTGTCGTCAAGACGTAGGTTGGAAATGTAGTTGGTCAAACGTAGGACTTCTCGTTTGGCAAGATCAGATTCGGTATGCAAGGAATGTAGCTTTTGCAATACGGCACGCGCATCTTCATCATGTTCATGTTCACGTACATAGGCTCGACCTTGGTCAGTTTGAATGATACGGACAAGAACGGAGTAAAGAAATACTTGTTGCTCTTGAAAACGTTCTTCGGCATACTCATCATCTTGGGGTGGTGTGTATTTGAAATTCAGAACGTTGGATAGGCCTTGGGCCTTAGCTGTAGTCTTGAATACACGCCAGAATGAATCGTAGTGTCGTTCATCCTTGAATACCTCGTACGCAGTCGCGTCGCGCTTAGTTCCCTTTCTGAATGCCGTACGGTCTTGTTGAGATTGGGATGCGGCAGTAACTGTGCTGACAGATTTCGCAGATGACGGTGACTTCATTGGCGAGACCGGAACTTGGCTAGGTGGTCCCTTAGAGAAATCTGTATTGATCCTCCAAGTGTTGAACTCTTTCCTCGTTAGGTTCATCCAGTCGCTATTGGATAGCTCGTCTTGAATTTCATTGGTCTTGTATATGGCCCAATAAGCCAAGAGCTTGATCTGCTGTCTTGTGGGGCCTTGTAGATCATGTGTCTGTTTGTTGACCTTGTATTTTGTCAGTTCGTTCATGGATTCCTCGGTATTAGTTTGCATATACGAGATAACATGGGTAATGTTCTCAAAACCATGGTATTTCATCCACTTCATTAAGTAGTCGGCCCTTTCCTTGGTAAAGAATTGGCAGACAGTAAATATGATGTGGTCGAATAGGTCTGTGTTCGAGACATTGTCTTGATAATCTTCTCCCTTAGGAGTCGTAGGTGTCTTGGGTGATTGAGGATCCATGGTGTTATTTGGTTGGTTCGATGTTTATTTAATGTGCGGTGGGATGTGGTTTATTTAATGTGTGATGTGATGTGAACCCGGATGTACCACGTGTGCCACGTATGTACCACGTATGTGATACCCGGATGAGTGTTGTGATGTGCGACTCCTGGAAATTTCCGTTGATTCCGACAAATTTTCGCCGAGTTTCAACAAATTTTTGCCGAATTTTCGCGATTTGACGGGAATGTGTGGCGTGTTGTGCGACCAAGGGTACCCGGATGTGCGTTGAGTATAAGTCTTGGAAAGGTTTTGAGAGGACGGGAGTTAACTATGAGTAATTAAGCTTGGGTTTCCAAATCTCCACTTTCTTCCGAATAATCAGAGTCGTTTCCAGGCTCAGATGGGGCAGCACAAGCAACAGAAGAAGGGGTATCACCTTCAGCCAAGTGGTTCTCGGCCTCGGCACGCAAAGGGAAGATAGTTGCACGATGGTCCTCGATGGTATGGACCTCGTGGATGTAGGCAACGTAGTTATCTAGGCGTACAACGTTAGGAGGCAGAGGGCAAGTCGTCGCGTTCACGACGTAGATGGTATTGTAGTATCCAGTTGGGCGCTCGAAGGTTAGGAAGCGGAGGTGGACAGTACGGATGGGGTTGCCCTAGGGGTTGCCCTAGAGGGCGGCCAAGATGAGGCGACGCCTCGGAGAGCGATGAAGTTGGTCGTTCAGACGTTCAATGTCTTCTTGGTCGACGATGTGGGTCACCGATTGGAACTGGCGTTCGATCTGGGTCTCCCCACGGATGATCTCGGGATCGAAGGTCGAACAAGTTGGTTGACGGAAGTACTTGACATGATCAGCAATCAACCGGGTGGTATGACGGGATCGAGAAGGGACGAGCCGACGAGGCGGACTCGGGGGCTGAAGCAACGGCGCAGGGATCGGAGCGTGAGGCTGGGTTGGAGTCTCGAATGGGTTGCTGTTGGAACTGTCGACGGAGATGTTGACCGATGTGTTGGCTGCCTTCGGCGTCGGCACCAGTTCCTGCTGCACCAGGGTATCGGGCTGCCCGGAATGCAGGTTGGCTCGATAAATCTGTCGTACAGGAGTGATAAGCTTGTTAGTATCCATGAAACCACAAGGAAATAAGCTCTGAGACTGTTAATCTATTACAATTCTCTTGGAATTGCAGTGGCGTTGATGCTCGGTCGAGCAGACAATCAGGTAGTCACCAACCGATACAAACCTCTCCACGGGTATAGAGGAAAGCAAGTCGTAGTCTATCAACAGGATAGTCGGGACACAAAAGAGGATGTGATAAATGGTGATATTGTTAGATTGTGTGTTGATTACTACGATAGGTCTACGTGAAATGTTCGGTCCTGCCAAGGGTCGTGTGTCATAGGTTCTTGGCGGCAACAGGTTTGGAATAGTTGGAGTTGATTCATGTGATGTATATGACATGTATATGTGGACGGATAACATATACAGGGTCAACAGCTCTTGCTTTGGATTGGCATCGTTGTTTTCATGGCGCGCAGCTTGTTGACAATTTGGAGATTGTGGGAATGGAAATATGGTCTCGCGTGATCGTGTGTCGTGCTTGGGATACTTAGACCGTTGGGTCGGATAGATGCCGACGGCGCTCGGATGTCGCTTGGGCGCGCTCGATGATTTCGGGCGCGTACGCTTAGGGCACTAGTATAATGTCCAAGCAACGGCCAAATTTGCGTCCGTTGTAATACCGCACGACCCAGTTTAGTCTTGAGAGTGAGTTTGTCAATCTATTCTCACTTTTCATGATTTGCGAAGAAATATAGGTCGATATAGCGCAAAGCTAGGGAACATAGCTCGAAGCTAGGTGGCATGATGCGATAGCACGGGGCTATGTGACATGGGGAATCGATGAGATGTAGAATCTAACCACCATAGACGGTGAGAATTCTAACAGTTGGATCGATCGCTGGATGCGTGATGGATGGATGAGGTCGAGAAATTTCTCCTCATGGTCTCACAATTGGACCAGTTAGGCAATTCGAAGCACCTCCTCCGCCCACCGTCGTATTCTTATCATGGCCGCTCCTGTCGCTGCTCCCGTTGCTTTCGAGGTTGCCGCAACTCAGGTTGCCGCACCCACGCCTTGGAACAATCCGGTGTTGATCAAAGCGGTAGTGGTAAACACGGCAACTGGCCCTATGATTCGGCTTTGATGATGCTGCTGATTTTTCTCATGTCTTGGTTCCGCATGACGAAGAACCATACGGCCTTTAAGTGGATGAAGAAATTTATGGGAAGGACCACGTACAAACTTGTGAAAAAAGAGACTGGGTGGTAGAAATCAGGAACCAAAAACAAAGCAGCAAGGAAACAGAAGAGAAACACAGGAAACCGTGATTTGGCCGCCAACGGACAGGGCCAGTGCCAACTTTTTGAATCCAAGGGAGCTGCCGAAGATGCTGCCGCCGATGCCACGCAATCGGCTGCTTCTCAACAAGACCTGGAAGAAATTATGAAGAACATGGAAGATCAGACCGATATCTCGGTTGACACCCTTCGTTCCCTTTACGTGTCTTTGTTGTCCGGTTTGGTGGTCGATGAAGAAGATGATACCACTCAAGTAGACATTGAACTTTTGGTCGAAGACACTTTGATGGCCATTGATGCGAATGGAGACGGCAAGATTGATATGCTCGAAATCGAAGGCATGCAGCTTCCTCGTGAAGCCGGTGAGTTCCTTTTCGAGGACGTTGTCGAGTGCACTGCTCCCACTACTTCTGCCAATGGTGAAACTTGTGTCACTCCGGACAATGTAATCACCTTGCTCAACGAGTTCTACGCGGGTAGCGAGGTTGTTGGTGCGGACTTGGCCCAGAAGATTGTCGAACAGAGTGGACCCAATGCGTGCTTCACCCATGCCGAGTTTGAGTCTGCCTTTAGCGACGCTGAGACCTTGTCGGCTGGATATGCGACCATGCCCGATCTTTCCTTTGTCTTGAGCGCTGCCTTTGGTGTCGGAACGGCCTTCTTTGTCTCCGGATTGGCTCTTCCTTTCTAAATGACAAGATGATCCACACCATGGTCAGCACAATGATCAAAATCTGCATGTCCGATTGATTCTCTCCATGCTGCGCTTTCAATTCGATTCCGTAGTTAGGAAACTTCATTAATTATACCAAAGTAGTTCCATGTTATGTGAAAACTAGTTACCTTTTGTAGGGAGACAACAGGAGGAAGTTGGAGAACACAAGTTGCGAACTTCCACTGCGATACAAAAGAGGGAAAAGGCAGGACCAGAAAGAAACTTTGTGTAAGGAGGAGTAATAGCTCTAGCGTTTATTGGGCTACCTCCATAGAGGTTGATGAGTCGTGCTCAGGAATGAAAAAATGGTCGCACTAATTAGAGGTCGCAGAAGCGGTGAATAATCGAGTCATTATAAGCGACTTATAAGCGACTTTTAATGCCGGAACAGCATCGCGCGTGCCCAGGGGCGGTGGCGATGAATAAGGTTACATGCCAGCAACGAGAAACACAACCACCATGGACGTTCTTCCTTCCTTTCGCCGGTTCCCAGTTTCGTTGCCTCTTGTCGTTAGGTCAATTCAACATAGTGTGTGCTAGTTGAAGAGGGTGGTCTCACAGGTTTTTCCCATACATTCCTTCCTTCCATGCATGTGGCTTCCAACTTCCAAATCCACCATGTTGTGATTTGTGATACCTAAGCAACGACCGCCATCGCCAATCACCAATGAGGACACAGCTCGCGTGTCGATGAATAAGTAGTTGTGGCGTCTTGTCACACGGAGGTGCTTGGATCCAGAATCTCGGATACCACAAAGGGCAACAACCAAACCATCACCATGTTGGTCCTGTCCTTGACCCCCCTTGCCGCTGATTCCGTCAGACAATCACCCCTTTTAATTGTCCTTTATATCGTATTCATCTTGTTGGATTTGAGTGGAAATGAATCCTTAGCTAAGGGTCTCTGCAAGGTGTTGGGTACACCCGTGAATTGGCATTTTATCAATCCTTGTCTTCTTGCCCGACGTTCCTTGACGACGACACAAGAAGAAACAGAGGGACAATGTCTCCTTCTTCCTGCCAAGGAATCCGAAATGTCGGGCGACAATGCCTCTACTCCGGAATCGACACCTGTTCCGCAGCAATTGCAAGATGTTGTCACTCATATAGAGAAACGCACGGATTTCTCAACCGACACTCTTCGTCCGCTGTACCTCTCGTTGTTGTCTGGTTTGGTTGATACAGAAGATGCAAGTGTTCAAGAGGATGTTGAAACTTTGATTGATACGGCTCTTGCTACTGTGGATACCAACCAAGATGGCATTATCAATGCCAAGGAAATGGAAATGATTCAGCTTCCGCCTGAAGCAGGAGAATTCTTGTTTGACGATGTGGTCGCCTGTACTTCTACCACGACCACGACCGCATCTGGTGAAACGTGTGTGTCGGTTCCCAATGTGGTGGACTTTTTGAACCAATTTTATGGAGGCCAAGAGATTGTCGGTTCCGAATTGAAGCAGCATCTTATGGATACCAGTGGTGTCGATGCATGCTACACACGAGCCGAATGGGAAACTGCCTTTGGTAGCAGCACAACCTTGTCGGCTGGCGTTGCGGCGCAGGCCGATCCGTCCTTTGTCTTGATCCTCGTGTTTGGAGTCGGAACCGCTCTCTTTGTCGGTGGATTGTCCTCCTCGTCTTCACCGACACCACAAAGTCCTGTTCAGTGGATGCTCGATCTCTCCCATCCGGAATAGGAGGAGTGATGCGTCTTTTGTCGATTTGTCTTACTGGAGCTTGTTGCCGGTCCGGTGGACTTTTCATCTAGAGTGTTGTTTGTAATGAATGCAGTTGTTGGACGGTCTTGCCTCATACTCCTAGCTAGGACTAGGAGCCTCTAGCGATACAAACTACCTACTCCTACAAGTTGCTACGGTAGAACGGACAGATGTAGTGCGACTGGTCGCTCGGGATGAAAGATGAAATAAATAATTGTGCTTTCTCCCGTCACAAGAAAATCTCAAACCATTCGCGTTTGGGTCATACACATCGACTACTGTACCGTACACTCATAGAACTTCGTGCTGACTGTGTCCGGTCCGAGAGACAAGTCTAAAACATCAGAAAGCAACAACTTTTGCTGAGACGAAACAAGTAGATTGTCAAGGTGGTTGTTGTGACAAGATTGTCCGAGAAACACTTCCCGCAACCACTTGTTTGCCTTCGAACATCGATGAGAAGCGTGCAGCGAAGACGTTTGTGCTAAAGAAGCACTGTTGAGGCTGTGGGGTTCGGATCCGTGTTTCTATGCATCATTTCGTCTCCTTGCAGTGTATGGTTTCGTGCCAAACAGTGGATACGTGGACCGGTATTTCCACACGAGCATGATTGGGTGATGAACAGCAAAACAATGACATGCTGTTTTGATGGATTCCTTCTTATAGTCTTTTGAGAAAAGGAAAATCTTCATGTCTCTTCACCCCGAAACACAGACGGAATGTCTCATGATTCAACGCGATACTATTTCATTCATCATCGTCGTCTTGGAACTCATATTCGTCACTTTCGTCTTCTTCATCTCGAAGGTTCCACAAGGACTCCTGGATTTGCTTGGTAGTTTTGGTCGTCTTCCCCCTCGTCCCTGACTGTGAGGGAGGCTCAATGTTGTCATGATGATCATCATCATCATCAGAAAACAACTCAATGACTTCCGTTTCAGTCGAGACGCGTGAAGCCGAAGTTTTGGGTCGAGTCTTTGTTTTGGTTGTGGGGGCTTTCGTGGCACGAGGAGTCTTTTTACTGTCGGTGGATGATTTGCGTTGACGCTTGGCCTTTGTCGTCGTGGTCGCCTTCTTTTTGGACACAGTTGTGGTAGTTTTGGAAGACTTGCGCTTTCGTGATGCCGCCTTGGGTTTTGCTTCCAGCCATTCTCCTTGCTTTGAACTCGATGCGACTCGTTTGGTTTGGCCCTTAGCCTTGTTTTTTGACGTGGTTGTTGAGTTTGTATCCAGGGGTTCCTGTGGAAGAGGAAAGCGAACAATCATTTTGGGATACTGCGAAGCTTCACAAAATTGGTGCCCCAAGGGCGACGTGACTCGCAGGTATGCAACGGCCGAATACGCCGTCCAATGAATATGAAAACACAAGATCCTTTCTAATAAGAGAGAGACGATGATGCGTTCACATTCATCAACCGTCAAATTATCCTTGGCAGGAGGATATTCCAGGACATAGGGTGGAGGTGGGGGTAGTGCCGATTTGCTGGTTGCTTTGTCGCCCCGATCTTTGGATCGCCACTGTTTCACCACCATGGCGAGTGTAACCTCCCGTCCCTCCTCCATGGCGTCTTGGACCAATCTCGCAGCAATTTGTCCATGCCGTCCCACATCCCGAATGGTGGTTGTATGTCCATCATTGTCTTTCTGTACCTGCATCGGATTGAGCGCATTGGGTTCTCCCAAATGATCCATCAAAATCGCTTTACACACAGCGTCGTTTCCCGATGCCTGGGCATATCGAATCATCGGAATCAAGTTTTCTTCCCCGCGATGCGTCTCATGAACCAATGTTCGCATGCGAATGACATCCTGAGTCATATTCGATTCGATTTCAGGTGATCAGCAAAGAACAACCACAGGAGAAAAGAACTTGTCAGAAAAGCACATACCGAAAAGTCTTACTCGAATGCCCCCAAGATGGATACAACGTACGCTGGGACTGTAAAAGAGCACGCATTGCGCGGGATGTCCATCGCGTCCGGCACGGCCGGATTCTTGGTAATATGCTTCTAGGGTCTTGGACAGGCAATGATGCAAGACGAATCGGACGGATGGTTTGTTTATACCCATGCCAAAGGCAATGGTGGCCACCACAACTTGAACTCGGTTCGCCATCCAATCGGCCTGAATGGTTTGTTTCTGTGTCGCACTCACATCGCTGTGATAGGCTCGGGCCGATATACCAAAGTCATCGTTCAAGACACGAGCCACCGTCACGGCATCCTTTCGACTGAGCGTATATACAATACCCGAACAACCCCAATCCTCGTCGTCTGAATTCTGGTTGGTGTTGGCAGGTTTCGGTGCCTTGTTCTTGTAGTGTGGCGGTGGATAATGTTGCAAAATCCAATGAGCCATTTCCTGCACCACTTGCGCATCCGTTGCCTTGCCACTCGTGAGTGCCTGTTTCGGACGAATGGAATACTGCAAATTGGGTCGATGTGCGGTGGATCGGAAAAAGCGGTAATTCCCATCCATGCCCAAAATACTGGCCACATCGTCTCGCACCCGCGTCGAGGCTGTGGCGGTCACCGCCAAGACAGGGACGGTCGGAAAGTGTCGCTTCAAGATGCCCAATTTGGCATAGTCACTGATGATTGGTATGAGTTCGGTTCAATAGATTTTGTATGGTTCCATTCATGCATTTCGAGGGTCGAATGTGTGGATTACCATGCCAAGTCGAGGGTCCAATGTGTGGAATACCATACCAAGTAGCCAAGACAAGCCACGGTGTGTTCCATTTCGTTCAAGAAATGATCGAATAGTGGGGAAAAGCATGGGAGTCGAGCCAATCCAAAAGAAATACCAACACACGATACACACAAAAAGGAAGAATGCAGTTCGGAATGAGTCACAAATGCATACTCTATTCACTCTCAGGATTGACCCTTGCACCCGACAACAACGACACCCAGTCGTTTGATACGTACGGTCGAAAATCACAGCCCCATTGACAGGCACAATGGCATTCATCAATGACAAAGCGTCCCAATCGATTGGCTTGATACAAGAATTGCAATTCGGAACGCAAGCGCTGCGATTTGTGCACCTTTTCCGGTGTCACCAACAACAAGGCCACGTCGCCTTGACGGACTTGCCGCCACACGGCCGCTTGTTGCGACGTGCTCAATCCGGACCAAACGGCGGCAGCACGAGGAAGCAATGAGTCACTGTTGCTTTGCTGTTGGGCATTGTCGACAATTTGATTGAATTGTACTTCTTGATCCATCAAGAGGGAGACGAGGGGAGAAACCACCAAGGTTACCTTTTGATTGCATGCGACATATTCATACCATGCGGGCAATTGATACGTCAGCGATTTACCACCGCCGGTCCGCATCACACAAAAGACATTATGGCCTTGCAAGGTGGATTGTATAATGGATTCTTGATGTGGTCGAAAGTCGGACAACCCAAAGGGACCCTTCAACAATTCCCAAATGCGATCGCGACACGACGAATCACTAACAGGAGTAGAAGAGGGTTGAGATGTTCTAGGACTTGGTGCAGGTGCAGCGGTGTAGGAATAATCTCCTTGCGATATTCTTGCAGGCTCGTTCTCTGGAGCTTCCTCGTCTTCTTCCAAAATTTGAATGGTGTTGTCTCCGGCATCAGTATCTCGTTCTTGCTCTTGACCGCCGTTTTCTCTATGTACATGTGCCGACGAGGAAGCAGACGACGAAGACGATTGAACGGCTCCTTCCAGTTGATCAATGTGATCATCCAAATGTTCCAATTCCTGTTCGATTGTCTTGATTTGCTCCTTGATTTGATTGCTTTGCACCCACAAGGCATCCAGCTTCTGTCGCTTCTCCTGTCGAAGCGTTTCGGCCTGCTCCAAGGCCGATTCCAAGAACGATGTGGATTGTCGTCGTTCTCCTTGCTGTGAATTGGAAGTCATTGTTGGTAGAGAGAGAACCAATACAATTCTCGCTTTCATTTGTCATCGCGAGGATGTTTTTGTGCTGCTCGCGGTCGCTTTTGTGTTTCGCGCCCAATCCACGGCAAGGCTGACGCGAGAAAGCGGATGATTTCCTAGCGCGCTCACCGTTTTGCGAGAAAGGCATGCTTGGTCATGGTCTACTCAAGTCGCCGGTCGGCAACACTGGTCTTCCAGTTTTCTGAATTGGTCTCTCGATCAGAGACAAAACAACACCGATTTCATGAACGCTCTAATTGACGTCACACTTCCGTCTCCAGTGGAGGGATTCAAAAGTACCATGCTATTGAAAATCCAGCCGTCCTTGGTGAACATCCACGATTTCGCGACAGTTGAATGATTCGAACCGCAGGAAGAATCTGTGGTCTGTTTGTCAGCGAGAGCACAAACTTGATTGCCGTTGGTAGAGTGCTATCGGACGCCGCAGTCCAGAGAAATTGGCCATAACACGTAGAATACACCCCTGTCGGGTGAGCATATCGAGAAAAAGGACGAACAAGGAACAGGGCGAACCCTCCATTGTGGTTTGAGTACGAATCCCATCACTCTCCGACAACTGTCAACCCATGAGGGTCTATTTCATGGTATTCATTGCATGCCTTATTCTCATAGAAGTGTTTCGTCTCCTCTACGACTTCTCGCAGTCGAGTCGAGAATCAAGAAGTGGTGGCTTGCATTTCATATTTGTATACTTCATCGACTATAAATCCTAATATAGTCCAAGGAGTTTGAAAAAATCATGCGCAAGCAAGGGTACTCCCCACCGCGCCGGCACACACTCTCACTCTCACTTGTTACAGGGTTTGGTATCCGAAAGCAATCAATGGATGGTATCCGGAAGCAATCGACGGATGGTCCCTATCTTAGCCGTATTTATCATTCCGGGATCGATTGGGCGCTAGTTTCAAACAGAATGTTCAAAACGCCACGTGTAGAGGAGAAGTTTACATGAAATAGCAGCGAAAATATCATCCAAACTGCGAGCTGGTATAGCATACGAGTAAGATTCACTGATTATTCCTGCAAACCAACCCTTTGGGCAAAGACCCTCTTATCGTCTGTGATTGTCTTTCTTTAGTAGAGATTCGACGGTCTTCAGCTCGAACCACACCGAGTCATTGTCCTTGAGAGGACTCGACTTTAGTTCCCTACGCAATTGTCGCATAGGGTCATACGGGCTCTGTCCGAACTCTTTTTCATTGTTTCGCCAAAACGATACGTCTTTCCTCTGAAGCTCTTTGAGAAGGTTAACAACCTCTGGTACACTTTCTTCGGCGTTTTTGGCACGGATGATAGAAATAATAACTTTCACGTATGTTAAGAGATTTGGATTGAGCAACGGATCTCCAGTCTCTTCGGCAACATCCTTCATTTCATTCATCAACTCCGTCGCTTTCTCACAAGCATTACGCGAACGCAACTTGGCATAGGCAGAAATTACAAAGTTGTATAAAAACGTTTGGGAAACAACGGAATGTCCCTGACGCTGCGAATTACATCATTTGGCGCAATGCGTCTTCTGCTTCCTTTGCTGCGTTTGAAGGCTTCTCGGAATTACTCCATGCTCTCAGAACGGCATTGAACTCTCTCGTTTCAGGCATTTCATTGTACACCTTGTTTTCACAAGCTGATATCCACTCGTTCAGGGCTCCAATAGTCTCTTCGGGATGCCCAGCTTTGGCCCACGCATGAAGTCGTGTACTATAGAGCTCAGGTCTTATTTCCAAAGCAGTATTCCCTGCTTCGTATCCCTCTTTACATTCTTGAAAAAGAGCCTCCACTTTTTCGGGTTTTCCATGGTTCATCCAGACAGTCATCATCGAATTGTAGATAAAGAAGTTTTTCTTGGTGCATTCTCGGCATTCATATTTGGGGTGGCTTGTGGCGGCAGGTATCGTTTCGGCTTCACCGAACCTTCTGGTTGTTCCATTTCTTCTACGGCCGCTTCAGGTGCTTCTGGCTGTTCCAACTGCTGTTGCTGTCGCACCTTCATGACGCTAACGACATGCTCCATGTCAGGTTTGCTTTGTTGAGCTGTTTCTTCGGAAGCCATCTTGGTATTGACGATGTCGAGTTGTCGGACGATCAATATGCAATACGTAACATGGCGGTATCCATACTACCGCGAACGCCTTGGGATGGGTTCTTCTCGTTCTTGAGTCGTCTTGGTCGTGGTCACGTGACAGGCGACGGGTCATTATGATAAATCAGTCGCCTCTATCTTTTCCTACCGTAGCTATCCCTCACAGAAAGAATCGGTCATCTCTAGCTAGGAGCAGACAGGGAACTTGCACCACAAATAATGCGAAGCAGAATATAAAATGGAAGCTCATGGCTTTGGGTGACCTAAATTCGAGGTTGCTGCACTAAATCGTTGATGTCGGCAGAAGAAAATACATTAGTTTATACACAATCTGAGTATTTTCTTCCCACGTCCCCCAAAACATCATACAGAAAAGATTCCCCAACTGTTCCAAAACCAGTTTCAATCCCCCTCGGTGTCTCGTCAAAATTGAACAAGAGGATTTGCTTCGTATTCACGAAGAAAGAGAGCAACCTCCATGAACTGTTTGTCGGTTCGGGCTCGTCTCATTGCCAAATCATAGGGTGTTTTCCCAAACCCATCCGTCATTTGTAGGACATTGCGATTCAGACGTGCCAAGGTTTTGATATTGTCCATAGGCGCGCCTTTTCGACAAGCCAAGTGGAGAGGCGTCGACAAGTAGGAATGGGTGGCGGCCAACAGTTGTTCTGGAAATCGTTTGGCCAAATACGTGACGGCATTGGTTGAGGCATTGTCATTGTGTACGGCTGCCAAATGCAACAAGGTCCATCCATGATGTCCACGTTGCTGATCCATGGCCGGAATGCGATTCAGTAAGGCGGAAATCACACGTGCATTCTGATTCATGGCCGCCAAGGTCAAGGGTGTATGACCCACTTGATCTTCCGTCGTTAAGAGTTCCGCGGGAGAGTTGGCCACCAGAAACTCAGTGACTTTGGAGTAGTTTTTGCGTCTGGCTGCCAAATGGAGAGGACTGACAATGCCCTTTCCCAGCGCCGAGAGTGCTTCAGGATAAGCGTGGACCAGTGGGCGAATGACAGAATTCAATGGAGCACCACTGCTAATGGCAGAATGCAAGGGAAACCAATTTTGTTCGGTACAGCATTCCCCAGCGGCTTCAGGGTGGGCTCGCAACAACAAGTCAACATTGGGAGTCGACGTACATACGTTGGTGTAGTGGTAACAAGCTAGATCCAGGGGAGATATATTCTCGGTCAAGCGCGCTTGTAAAGCGGCCGGATGTTTGGAAACTAGAAATTGTAGTACAGGTAATGGAGCTTCATAGGCAGCTGTCAAAATAAGAATGCAGGAGACCAAGTGAGTACGCGGAATATGCATGTAGAAACAAAACACTCATGTCACGCACCGGCATAGTGCAATGGCAACGATCCTCGGAATGGTTCTGGAGTTGATGCAGCCAGTGGGTATGCCTCGTAGATTGATCCAACGAGTTCCACGGGAGGCTTGAGTGTACAAATCAAGGACAGTGGATGAATGTATCGATGCTTGCCATCCTTGCCGACAAACAAAAATCTTTCCTGACAAATGGACGGACATTGACGAACAACTTGAGAGACGGCATCAAGATCGACCGAACGCCGTCTCAAAGCAGAAGCGCTACGACCACCTTGTTTCTTGGTAACTTTGGTACTCGCGGATCGACATGCTCCACCACTTGTGGAGGTGTTTGTTGCTCTTGCCTCTGTCGTCGTCGTCACGGATGACTTGGCACGTGACGCTGTTCCCGTCAAGGTAGACGAAGGTACATCTTGGAAGGAAGTAGGTTCTGTTTCCACAGCATCTTCTTCTGGGGGTCTGGATCCAATCAACTTCTCGAGTAAATGAACGGCTGCAATGTGTTTGACAATGTGAAGTGCACCATCGGGAATAGCGTCCCAAAACTGCTCCTCCCCGTCTTCCTTCTGGTTCATGCTACTCTCCGGACTTGGAGGGGAACTTGCCGATTCGGCCTGCTCTGGCTGTTCTTGAGGTGGTTGTCTCGGAAAAAGCGACAGCAAAGATCTGATCATACCGACAGTGCAGTTACCTTTGTTGTTGTCGTCGTCGTTGTTGTTAGGTACGTGGACTCTCACTCAAATGATGTCTTGGAGCATCTCGGCATCCAACAAAAAATTCGCATTAGCGTCCGTTCGGAGTGGCATTAGCAGTGTTTGAATGTGATGTCTCGATTCGTGCTGCTATTAGATCGACACCTGGTCGCACCCGGGGGGGAGAAAGAGAACAGAGAGAATACAACTCAGCCCGCGGCGACCTGAATATGAATTTGTAAATCTTGAAATTTTATGTATGGCGGACGATGGGAATGAAGAATCTTGTTGTCGAAGGCGCGCATTCTCTCATTCATCTCCGCCGCGCTGATTGATTGTGTTGTGGATTGTGGAGACTGTTCGCATTTCCTTGACGAGTATCTTCGTCATCCCACGAATCTTCGGAAGCACATACCCGCCTCCCATTCGGGAATAAACATCTCGTGTCATGTATGAATCGCTTACGAATGATGTGATGAACAAACAGTGTCATTTTTTATATAAAGTGAGCTAGGAGCATGCGGTGGATGCAGGTGTAGCTACTCGTACTATAATAGAAACCTCGCTTGAGGAAACTTCTTCTTGATCTCTCTCTTCATATTTCTTTGGATTCGTCCGATTTGCCTCTTGTGCTTTTTCATCATTTTGCGCCCCTCCGTCATGATCTGATTGACACTATTGTTCAGCTTTCCAGGGTTTTGTCCGCCCTGGTTCTGGGAAGGTTTCCCATCCGGTGGTGTTGTGGTACCGTTCTGCTCCGTTACAACGGGATCACCTGCCTGGTTCATCTCGATTGGAACTTCTATGTCAGTCACCTCATTGTACGGTTCCACAACAATCTCATCGGCGCCGTCTGCTTCTGGATTAGGATAGATATTGCGTTCCTTAAAATAGTATTCCAGTTGTCCGGGAATGTGATCCAACGCGGCGGCCGATAGGACAGCCGCATCCAATGTGTGCACAAATCTCACCTTGTCTCGTCCTTGGTTAGCCTTTGCAATAAATTCCTGCATCCCTGCAAAGTCACCATCCCCAATGCCCACAATCACGCATGACAAGGGCGCCGAATCCGCTTCTTGGAATGCCAACACGTTTTGCGCCATGTCGGCTGGAACTCCATTGGTCAGCAACACGAGAATGGAATAGGCGTGTCCATTCTCCAGTTCGTCCAAAGACGCTGCGGTGCATTGTCGGACGACTTGCGAAAAGTCTCGCGGGGAGCTCATTATAATACCTGACTTGAAGGCTTGGTCATAGGCCTCCAATATCCCCTCGACACCATGAACATATGAATCTTTGTCTTGTTTGTCTCCGGCTTTGTCGTGTAAGGAAAAGCAGTGGTTGACCTGTCCATCCCGTTTGGCGCCAAACCCATAGACAGGATATCGTTGGTCGGAATCAAAGTTGGACAGGGGTCGACAAATGCTCGACAGGGACTTTTTGTAGTCATTGTGGTCACTGTCAAAGCGATGCAAGGAGGTGGATTGACGTGGGTCACCATTGCTGGCAGTGGCATCAATGGCCACCATGGCATGCAGTTCACACCCACCACTCACAAAGTTGGCAAAGGTTGGAGCAATGAAATTGATGTCGTCGTCGCCTTCCAAGGTGAGTTCTTCACTTTGAGCCGCAACAGCGATTTCCTCTTCTTGGTCGTTCTGGTAGACTTTCAGAGGCTCTTCTGGCGACGTATCCAGTTGGGGAAGAGATTCTGGTTCCGTCACGTCAGCCACAAGCACCGCAATATATCCTGCATCTTGGCCCTTTTGTTTGAGTGGTAGCGCCTTGTCACGGTCCACCTCTGGACCACCAGACGCTGCCTGAACCAAAGCATCCAGGTTGAGCTGGGTTGCTCCCATGATGACATGGTTTCCATTTTCTTTGTGGTCGTATACGACCAACCGAAACGGTTTGTCTCGGTGTGCACCACAAAGGGTCGAAAGTTCCAGAAACGAGGATCCCCACACTGGATTCACAGTATCCTGAATGGGAGGAGACCGAAAGATGGTATCCCACAACCGCGCTCCACTGACGGCAGAATGTCGCAGACGTTGCACTTCAAAAAAAGGATCGGGTTGACGCATCCGCTGTGTCGGAATCAGATCCAATCCCTGTAATTGAAATTGCAAACTTCCAAAATCGTGTGCGGATTCCAAACTGGCCACCACAATGCCTCCCTGGTCCTTCAACTCTTTGCCTAGAATGGACCCCTTGGCACCCAAAATACGACCCACTTCAAAGAGTGCCGACCCCATGGCCTTGTTGTTCTCTCCATTGTAAATGCTCACCACAAAATTCAATTCCGAGCCAAGCTGATAGTTGTCAATCCAAAAGAGTTTGGTCCAATCGGGGTCCACCGTGTTGGCAATCGTTTCCGTCTTTCCCAGCGCAACCGGTTTGGCACCCGCTTCTTTGCTCATTAATGTGACCACTGCATACGGATCTGGCTGACGCAACCCACGTTTCCGAAGGTTTTCGGCCCAGATCGACAGTTGCAACTTCATTGTCCAAGAGTGACTCGCAATATGGAAAGAGACCACCGAAAATTGTGAGCGCGGTTTTTGAATCCTTTTGGGTGTGTCGGACGATCTTGAGTCAGTCGCGATTAGCGATGGGTCATTCGTCATTCGTCATCGTCCCCCATCCAGTGTCTCTTGAGACGCTTTATAGTCGCTTTTAGTTTTGTGGTTCGACGTTCGACGCCTACCATGCATTTCTCACGGTGACAATGATCCAGGCTCCCTGTAGCTTTGGCTTGCCACACCCTTAAAAAGAGACTGTCGAAGGCTTTCCTTCGTATTGCGTTCTTAAAGACAATGTTTGAAAAGACCTTAACCGATGTGGTCAAAGGCATTCGCGCGTCCAAACGCGACACGGCGCTCTTTATTAGTCAGTGCATTGCGGAAATCAAGACGGAATTGACCAGTGCCGATATGCACGTCAAGGCCAACGCCTTGCAAAAGCTGACCTTTCTCCAAATGATGGGATACACCATGAACTGGGCCAGTTTTGCGACCATTGAAGTCATGTCCAGCCCACGATTTGCCCACAAACGAACTGGCTACTTGAACTTTACCCAGTTGTCCATGGGCGACAATTAATGTGCTGAACGTATCCGTGTCTGGCTCTGGCGCTATATTTCCTTTGTTGTTCATCAAGGCTACGCACATCTCGTCAAGGAGTTTCTGAGCGGCACCAACAGCTTCCTTTGACTTACATCCGGTCAAGGCACGACAGACACGATTATAAATTCTGACACTCCTCTCAGACAAAGAAATGTTTTCTTTCATCTCGGAGAACAATTCTTGAATCCGCTTCAATGCACCTGGGGACCCACTCAATCGACTGTAAGACTCCATAATCGCACAGTACATGTCTGCATCGGGCCTCTGATCTGGACGATTTGTTTGCTCATACCAGCCTTTCAAGGACATGAGATATTCTTCCACTCTTTTGCAACCCTCGGGAAGCCAACTCTGAGCCCAAATCTCAACCATGACGTTGATAATTCGTCTATCAGGATGAAATGACGTGTCATAGGGATCGTGTTTGCTCTTTTCAATCATCCCATTGTAGATATTATGAGCCTGGTGAGGGGCTTGTTGTGGATCGTCCACCAGGTTCATTCCTCGGAGTACGATAAAATATGAAGTCGTGTTTGCCTCAAATAAACCAACTTGGAAGAATCGTTCAACCTTGACAATGATTGAGTCAGTGGCAAGAGAGCCAAGGGAGAATATGACAAAGCTTGAATGCATGTTTCGTCGGCGTCGATGTTGGTTCTTCGCATGCATTATGTCTCTTGACGACTTGCTTTTTGATTGAATGAAGTTAAGCCATGTCAACAATACTTGATTTAGAATCTCTTGATCAACCTTAGGGAAGCTAGCGTTGTTTTCATTCCACGCTTTGTCTTTGAGCTCTACCACTTCATCTGCGAGTCGTTCTGGAACATCAAACATGTACTCCACTCGCCTCGGGACCGCTTCGTCGGATAGGTTCGGGTTTGTTCGTAAAGCACTAATTAATTCCTCAGCTTCCGCCCAGTGCTTTGGTTTCAGAGTTCCCGGTTCCATGGATATCAGGCGGTCCTTAGTGGACATCCAAGATTCCACAACATTGGTATGGTCTTCAGAACTATCCTCTGTGTCCAAAACTGTCTCTCCGTTGCCGTTGTTGGTAGATTCCCAACGGATTCCACAATCAGGCGGACCAACACGGATCCTTGGACTGCGCCATGAGGAGGCCTTCTCTACCCCACAATTTCCTAGAGTCGACCAGAATCGGGCAGCAGCGTGCACTCTCCATGGTTGTTTTCGGAGCAGGATGTCAGTCTTCCTTTCCAGCTGCGTCGTCCGTCGAATCAATACCGTCATCTGTGGAGCCATTTTGTTCATGTGTATCATTATTTTGTCCTCCGGGTTGTGCCTCCACTTCGTACTTGATGTTTCGTGGACTTGTTGGACAATTTGAGAGTTTGCGGTGAACTTGGTCATTTGGGTCTACATCCGATCACGTTGGGACAGAATAAGGCCATAGTCTATGCTAGCACAGACCTCGGTTTGTTGTTGCCACTCTAAGTATCAGCCGATGATGACATGTCAGGTGTTTCCCATTTTGGTTATGTCGATCTGTAACCATGGAGAGAGTTGGGATCAAGTGCTTCCTCTCTCGTGCAGGTTTCCTCCCCTCTGCCTTTTAGACACTAGGTGCGGACAACATGGTTGGTAGAGATTCTTGTTTGAAGTTGGTTGCTTTCTAAATAGACTGTGCTGGTTTGTCTACCTAGGTAGAAAAAGTTTGCAGAGGCATGCTCTGTTCCCCTCGTTTTGTTCCTTGTGTGCTCGACAGTTTGAAATTGCTCCTTCTTTTCCATGGGACAACACAACCTCAACCAACTCAAACCCCACCAGCGGTCGTCGTCGGGCTCGTTGGATACCACCAGTCCCAACCGCTGGAGGGTGTCCATTCGGCCGACATGGCCGCAGGTGACATGGCCGGACTATAATAAAAGTAATATTCTCCGGCCGGTGTCAGCCATACCGAGGGACTGGCAACGGCATCATCCGTGGTGGCACTGGGAGTGGCGGCCACGACTCCATCGTCGGTGGTTTCCCACCATCGACGCGGTTGCGGTGCCGGCGTGGGCACGGGAGTTGGGACGGGTGCGCTGGTGGGACGATTCGATGGTGTCAATGTGGTCCTACTGGGGGACGGTGTTGGATTCGTCGAGGATAATGTGTCAAGGAGTGCACTGGGTGGCGATACGGAGGGAGTATGCGTGGGCCTGCGCGAAGGACTGGGTGTGGTGGGAGCCGTGGTCTGTGTCGGAGCCTGGGTGGGACTCGTTGTCGGACGCAATTCGCCACGACAGGTATTGGGACAATGAATGACTGTGGACTCTTGCAAGACGGTATCATCGGCACTAATGGGACCAAAAGAGAACTGACAGGATACCGGGGCCCATCCATTGGAGACGAGGGACAAGTAATTGACAGATGCCGCTGTCGGGTCTCCTCCTCCACCTTGTTGTTGTTGTTGGATAGCATTGGTGGATTCCAAAAAGGGCAATCGAAGTTCCCAACAAACATCTTGTTCCCAATTCCCTCCTTCCACAGTCACATGATAACACGTGTCAGGTTGCAAACACAGCTGGTGAAAGGCCACATGACCATTGTCCAAGGTTCCATTAAAGACCACCTCAACGGAAGACCCGGTGGTGTGAATCCACGATGTGGTGGACGGATCGAACGGTGGGAGTGACTCTGGTGGTGATGCATCGGGAAATTCGAGGGTGACCACTTGAGACAAGGTGGTAGTCGTCGAGTCTTGTGGATCGACCGGGGTATCCCCCGTCGTCGTGGGTCCCTCCCCCTCCTGAGTGGTCGTGGTTGCGTCCGGTGCTGTGGTTGTCGTGGCTGTGTGCGTTTCCTGAATGGTGGATGCCGTATTGGGTTGCGACATTACGGAACCATCCATGGGCGACGGACCCAAAATGACAATGCGAGTGGAATCCCATCCATCACCCCAAGTATCCATGAGTTTTAATTCAAAGCCTTGTTCGTTTTGTGGATGAGGACAGACCATGGTGGTGGGAGCTGTTGTAGTCGGTGCAGTCGAGGTGGGAGATGTCGTGGTGGGTGTCGCGGTGGTGGAAGATGTGGGCGTTAACGTCGAGGACGAAGGAGAGGACGATGGGGCCATGGATCGTTCACTGGCAGCAAACTGCAAGGGATTGGCTTCTTGTTTCAGTAAGAATCGATCGGCATCCAAACCGGGATACCGGTAGACCATGGGATTCACCACCTCCGTCCAATGGCGAGCCTCACTCCATTGTGTGACATGGCACAGCAACAGGAGCTGTAGTAGGAAAAGGTGCGGGCGAGACGATATCATCACTCGGAAACTGCCATTCATGGTCGGCAATTGGAACAGGGGGTTTGGAAAGGACTTGATGGATTCAATGAATGTCTAAGCAAAGCCAACAAAGTGAATTGCGATGAGATGGTCCAAGGGCGAATGCAATGGCAAATTCCCAATGGTGGGTCCGTTGTACCCTTGATTTTTGAGGTGCTTCCAGTCCCATGGCGCCATTTTGTGAGAGTGAATGTGATCCGTTGAGAGCCACGGCACGCGTGTCAAATGTTCCTCATCAGGACCACGACTAAATCCTCTAGTGTATGTGACGAATCTATGCACGCGCGCGATGAGAACGTCCGCCACGCGCCCCACAAAACCGGGTCGCGAAACGTCAAATCCACCCTCCCTGAACCAATCACCATGATGACCAGAAGCAGACACGACGGAAAACTCTTTGCCGCTCTTCTGGTTTGGAACCCTCATGCTCTGACTCCCGCTTGGCCTACTCATTCTTTCGTTGGATGAAGCTGACACGAGCTTTATCAATGATCAACGTTCATGAGAAAAGGCGTATTGACGGTACATCTACAATCATCTGGTTCAGGTTCCTTTGGCATTGATGTGACAATATAGGGACCATAGCATGCACTGCGGTCACCTAGACTATCTATACAATCTACATGTTCGCTTCGTTATTTTTACGACTGCAAGGACAATCTGCAAGGCAAGCCTCAGGTGAATACCTTCTTGTCCTATGTTCATTTTAAGCCGTAGAAAGCTCATAATAAACAAAACAAACGAAACATCGCCCCTACTTTAGCGGCTCCTACGAACCTAGAGTAGAAATATCACACGCTTCCTCTGCGATCGAACTGATTCCTTTCTCTCTCACCCCGTTATTTCGCTACCATCGTTCAAACAAGAGCTCAACGTCGAAGAATGGGAGACGCTGCTCCACCTCAGAACCCTCCACCAGCGAATCCACCAGCCTTTGCTTTGGGATCCGGTCGTACCAACGACGTCCTGGACTACACTGACTCTGCGTCCGCCAAGATCTACTACAAGGCTATCTCACCTCTCGAAACCAAGTTTGATGGGAAACCGGACCACGTCTCCGTTTTCTTGGCCTCTGTTGCCAATCGTGCACGTCGCTTTGGATGGACAAGCATCCTTACCATCCCAGTGGGCAACAATCAAAACAAGGACCTGGTCAAGCAGTACGCAAGTGTGACTATGACTCAAGTCACTGCACGCGCCAACCAATACATTGGGACTCAAACCAGGGATGCCCAAAACTCAGACATGCTCTACAACTTACTCATCGAGTCCTTGACCGAGGACTTTAAGGCACAAGTTCTGTTGTTTGTGAATGACTTCACAATCAACGATGTGCCGGATGGGATTTGTCTCCTAAAGCAAATCATTGTACTAACCTACATTGACAATCGAGCTACAACAGCCCATATTCGAGACACACTCATTGACATGAGTGACAAGTTGGTAGAGCTGGATGGAAATGTGACTGAATTCAATAACTGGGTGCGCGCTCAAGTCGTACGACTAAATGCTCGTGGAACAGACGCACCAGACCTGCTCTCCTATCTGCAACTTCCGGTAATGGACTCAAAACATAGGTAATCCTTCTACTACTCAGAGTATCGTCACGATATAACATTTTTAATTTTCACACAGTAATACTTCTTATATGATCATACTAGGTACAGATTATTTTAATATGAGGAAAACATCCAAAGTCACGGATGTCGGAGGATTTGGTAGATGTCGGATGATGTCGGATGATGTCGGAGGATGTCGGATGATGTCGGATGATGTCGGATGTTTTTATCGCCAAAAGAATATGTACTCTCCAGCAAATTGGATTCTTCACGAGAAATCACAAGGTTTGAAGTCACTGATTGACGGTAGGCCCATCAACTGAAGGAGCACCGCTGGATTTTGAGGCAAACCATGTTTGCGCGCGAGCCCGAAACGACATCAAACGACATCAAACAACATCAAACGACATACAAACGACATACAAACGACATACCAACGACATACCTTTCGACGTTCCCATTTGTTCCATACTAGAGAATGGTAAATCATATTCTTCGGTATCATAATACGTACTTTGTATTAATATCGATCCTTTGTTTTGGTTTCGTCCGTTGGGTATTGGGAGAGAATATGCGACTCACGTGTAGTTACCGGAAGTTGCTGTGGAAAGCATATACGCACGACCAGCACGATTCCGAGTTTGTGAGCTACGTCAAGGATCTCAGGAATATGTACAACGACGGTCGGGCTGACTACACCAGTGAACAACTGATGGTCAAGGCCGAAAACAAGTACAAGGAACGAGTACAGTCCGGAGCTTGGGGACTACCTTCCGAGGAGCAAGCTGAGGGCTAAACTACATGCCGTTGAGAAACAAATCAATGCCAAATCCAGCAATCAGACGAAACCTCGAACAACTCCAGGCAAAGACAAAGGGACCAAAGACAAAGCCAAACAGTCGACCAAGAAGACATCGTCACAGTCAGGTGGCAAGTCCAAGGACAAGTTTGCTTGGAAGGATGTCAAGCCGACTGGTACAGAAACAAAGGTGGATGGATATGCAACGAAACAAGTTGGCGAGAAGTTGTACTACTGGTGCCCCAACCACAATGATGGGGCAGGCAAATGGGTGATTCATCACCCAAAAGAGTGCAAGAATGCAACCGGACAGAGTCGACCTCAAACCAATGATGCTGCCCATGTTGCAGCCTTCGACACTGTTGACAGTGACATGGACAGTGTCGACTTCAACGAATGATGGTGGCGCCAGGCTTGGGATGGTTTATACTCCTGGGTCTGGTTAGCGGATGGGTCAACATGGATGCTTCAGTTGATTCTACAATTCGGCTGTGGCAATGCTGGCCTGTGCATCCTAGCCTGCTCGATGTAACAATAATCATAGTAGACATGATCATTCCTTGTGTCTATTGTGATGGTCGTCGTCGACCACAAACCAATTCTACCCTTCTTTGGTTATGGCGACTCTTCGATGTTTACTTGTGGACGCCATGGTTACTCTGGATGCAAAATGAGATTTCGAGTTGGAAAACCAGACGACGACCTAGCTCTGGTTACCCTCTCGGATATGTGCGACCAAAGCGCAAGAAACGAACTACACTACAGCATCTAGTTGCTCAAGCAACTAAAATCAACACAGAGGGCAGGGATGACCAACGAGCACCACAAGCCCGAACTACTACCTTTGACTCAGACACTATGACCATCCTGGTGGTGGTGGACATAGCTGCATCTGCCTGTATCACAAATCAGCTAAGTGACTTTATCGAGCCACCTAAGTCTGTACAGGTGCAAGTCACAGGTATTAGTAAGAAGCGAGCGATGGCCACAAAGAAAGGAACAGTGGCTTGGCGAATTGAAGACGATAATGGTGTCCAATGTAAATTTGTGATTCGGAACACCTACTTTGTTCCTGATGCACCACATCGCCTTTTATGCCCGCAACAATGGGCCCAGCAAGCAAACAACCATGAGCCAACACCAGAGGGAACTGGATGCATGACCACAAGTAAAGAGGTGATCTTGTTCTGGGACCAACGACGTCATCGAAAGACCATTCCATTGGACGCAAAGCTGAACATTGGCTTTATGCATTCAGCCCCTGGGTACAAGAAGTTTGCTGCTTTTGTTGCATCCTGCGAGGTGGATCCCCAACTGGAGTCCAACCGGACCTTGTCTGTCTTCGAAACTCACATCATCCCAGATGATGATGATGCAACACAACATGAACAGGACAATGATGACTTGTCACTGCAGCCTCCAGATCCTGTGGAACCGTCTAAACCGACGGATCCACCAATCAACCGATCAATGAGCCATCCTGTTCAAACTGTCGACGCAACTGAAGTCGACTTTGACCTTCCTGAAGGACCCCATGTCATACCAGATGACAAGGAACCAACAACCATCGATCCTCAAGATGAGTTGTTACGGTGGCATTATAGATTGGGACATCTGTCTTTCAAACGAATTTTACAACTGGCCCGACAATCAATCTTGCCCAAGAAATTGTTACAGGCCAAGGTCCCAATCTGTCCTGCATGCCAATATGGCAAGATGACCCGTCGTCCATGGAAAACAAAAGGGCAAACGCCCGTATCCCATGTCAAAACAGTCACCAGACCTGGACAAGTTGTGTCTGTCGACCAACTAGAATCTACCACAGTGGGATTTGTGGCACAACTCAAAGGGAGGCTCACGAAAAGATGCTATCGATATGCGACTGTGTTCGTGGACCAGTTTTCGCGACTGTCATTCGTTTTTCTACAGTATCGTCTGACTAGCGAGGAGACTGTCTTGGCTAAGCATGCGTTTGAACGTTACGCCAGGGATCGTGGTGTGAACATCAAACACTACCATGCAGACAATGGCCGGTTTGCAGATAACGGCTTTATCAACAACTGTCGTGCAAAGGGTCAAGGTCTATCCTACTGTGGCCTGAACGCGCATTTCCAAAATGGAATAGCAGAGAAAAAGATTCGTGACCTGCAGGAACAGACACGCACCATGCTGCTATATGCGCTAACCAAGTGGCCAAGGATGCTTAACGTGCACCTTTGGCCGTACGCATTGCGAGCGGCAAATGAGGTAAACATCTCAACCCCAACAATCAAAGGTAATAAATCTCCTTTGGAGCTGTTTACCGGTGTGGACGTGGCACCCAAGTTGAGGCATTTCCACACATTTGGTTGCCCCACTTATGTCTTAGACAAAAGCTCCAAGCACAGAAAGGTATTGAAAAGTGGAAGACGAGAGCAAGGCTGGGAGTCTATCTTGGTCCATCTCCTAACCATGCAAGATCCATCAGCCTGATATTGAATCCACGCACTGGTCATGTCTCACCACAGTATCATGTAAAACATGATGACTTCTTTGAGACAGTGTCAACAGGTAAGAAAACTAACTTTGACACACCCAAACCAGACTGGAAGTACCTAAGCAAGCTGTTGATCAAACAACAAAAGAAATCTCGTCAACAACAATCCACCACAATGCCTGAGGGAGGCAACCTTCTATGGCCTATCAGGGCAACAACGAGTTCCAGTCAACACTGGACTACTGAGGCTATGGATGATCAACCACAAGATCAACTCAACGAACCAGCAAATCTGGACCCCATGCCACAGCATGAGGGAGGCATACCTGCCCAACAACAACCACCGGTTCCAACAAACGATGCTCCACCACCAACACAACGACAAACAAGGAGTGGACGAGTGATCAGGAGCACCACAAGATTTGAGGAAGGAATGCAACAACGAGAACAGGGAATTGTTGCATGGGAAGTCCTAGTGGACCAAGATGAACAGGAGGATGCCCCAACTGCAGAGGTACAATACGAACTGCAAAAGCAATTGGAACATCCTATGGCTTTCGCAGCCAGTGCAGATCCAGACACAATGTACATCACAGAGGCTATGGAACAACCCGATCGGGCCAAGTTCATTGTGGCAATGGACAAAGAACTGGACGATCATGCATCTCGTGGACATTGGAAGGTGGTACCACGATCCAAGGTTCCTGCAGGAACCAGGATTGTGAACATGGTGTGGTCGATGAAACGAAAGAGGAGGATAGACACCCGAGAGGTCTACCGTTGGAAGGCGCGACTCAACGTCCATGGTGGACAACAACAATGTGGAGTCAACTACTGGAATGCACACACGACAATTCGATTTCGTGTTGGCTTTTCCGCAAGCCCCTGCAGAAGTACAACTCTTCATGAATTTTCCTCAGGGCTATCACTACCAGCCCGGCGTCTCACCCAAGACACATTGTCTACAGCTGCTTCGAAACATATATGGCACAAAACAGGCCCCACGAGTTTGGTTCCACTACTTGGAAAAGGGCCTAAAGGAATTGGGATTTACGCCCAGTCAGTTGGATCCTTGTCTATTCTACAGAGGCAATGTGATCTTCATGGTATACATCGACGACTGTATACTGATGAGTCCTGATAAAAAGGAAGTTGATAAGGTCATAAGGGATTTGAAGCAAGCAGAAGCCAATTTCACTGTAGACGATCTGGGGGATGTGGATGACTATCTGGGGGTTAAAGTTGAGCCAAGACCAAACGGAAAGCTGAAGTTGAGTCAACCACAACTCATCGCGTCAATCCTCAAGGACCTGCATCTACAGAGCAACACCAAAGGGCAAAAAACGCCAGCATTACAGACCCTGTTGCACAAAGATCCGGATGGTCCTGACATGACCAAGGAGTTTCACTACCGATGTGTGATTGGGAAATTGAACTTTCTGGAAAAGTCAACGCGTCCTGACATTTCCTTCATTGTGCATCAATGTGCACGCTTTTCTGAGCACCCTAAGGAGGGACACGCTCAAGCAATCAAACGAATCGGACGCTATCTCAAGGAGACTGCCCAAAAGGGCTATTACATGCAACCGGATGTCTCCAAGAGTTTTGAATGTTGGGTGGATGCCGACTTCGCGGGCAACTGGTACCCACCACATGCAGCCAATGATCCAATGACTTCCAAGTCAAGATCAGGATGGGTAATTACCTATGCTGGATGTCCCATCACCTGGGCATCTAAAATCCAAACGCTAACAGCACTCTCCACAACTGAAGCGGAGTACATCGCCTTGTCCACTGCTCTGAGGGAGGTGATTCCTCTCATGGAACTGGCCAAAGAAGCAAAACAACAAGGCGTTGACATTGCACTAAATCCACCTAAGGTGCATTGCAAAGTGTTCGAAGACAACAGTGGAGCTCTGGAAATGGCCAAGCTCCCCAAATATCGTCCACGAACCAAACACCTCAACAACTACTATCACCATTTTCGAGCGCATCTTTCTGAGCTGACCCTTGTTGCCACCAGCACTTGCCGACTTGCTCACCAAACCACTGCCGGATGCTGCTTTTCTTCGCTTTCGGCAACGGATTCAAGGATGATGACCTTCCACTACATTCATGGGAGGGAGTGTGACAATATAGGGACCATAGCATGCACTGCGGTCACCTAGACTATCTATGCAATCTACATGTTCGCTTCGTTATTTTTACGACTGCAAGGACAATCTGCAAGGCAAGCCTCAGGTGAATACCTTCTTGTCCTATGTTCATTTTAAGCCGTAGAAAGCTCATAATAAACAAAACAAACGAAACATCGCCCCTACTTTAGCGGCTCCTACGAACCTAGAGTAGAAATATCACAATTGATCGCTACTTCATAGACAAGGAAATACTGACATGCGCTGTGCTCGAACCTTGTCCCATGGAATGTTTCTTGTGTGGTTAGAATTCATCTGGACCTTCATCCTCACTGCGCGAAAACCATTTATTCATGGACAATCACAGTGGAATCGACATGTCTTGCTTGTCTCGCCAGTGACGGCGGAAGCCATACAATTGACGGTAAACCAATAGTCATTCCTCCCAGTAACGACAATGAAACTCCAAGTCTCTGGGGAGCGTTCTCACCTGGAAACATGAAGAATAAATAACCCTGGAAACCTCCGTTTGGTTGGTCCAGGCACTCGGTGCGTCAGTTTTGAACCCAAAA
The DNA here is from genome assembly GCA_946965045.2 of Epithemia pelagica. NCBI lineage: Eukaryota > Bacillariophyta > Bacillariophyceae > Surirellales > Surirellaceae > Epithemia > Epithemia pelagica. The sequence continues at coordinate 2,573,614 of OX337242.1, read as the reverse complement.
TCTCAACGACAGAGTGGGGTGCACACACCATTCCGGAGGGGCGACTAGGATTTGTGGAACGACCCTGTTTCGGTAAAGCCTCATGGATGGCTTGGCGACAAGAACGACGCAGATATACAGCTATCAGGACGAAAGAATGGCGCACAACACCCGAACAGTACGACGCTGAGCAAGAGCTTCAACATGGAATTCAAAGCAACTCATTTTCGTAACTTTCTTACGGAATTTGAACAAAATAAAATACCCATAATAGCGGAGTTTGTGGAAATGACGCCCGGCAATACCACGCACCATTTATTCGGTCCGCCGCCATCCCAATCTATGTCTAACAAGGGCAACAGCAAAAACAATAATAACCACAGTACAAGTAACCGGATGGCTATTATCAGTCGTTTTGCGAGCACGGCGACCCCCTACGCTCAAGCGTTGAAAGACAAGGGGTGGAAGGTACGACTGATTCAGAATCAATCGGGAGTTCAAGATTTCTGTTTCGCAATGTCGACGAAGAACACATGATTTGTGGGTGTAGCACATTCCACGTTTGCCCAAATGGCCGGTTTGTTGGGCAATGCCTGAACTGTCCGATGGTATTATTTGAATCAACCATGGGGGACCAGTGTCAATCATCAACTTCTTTTCATTACAAAATTAACAACCGCAACAACTTGACGTCTGCTTTGGGCTTGGTGGAACAAAAACGTACCTTCTTTCGTTTATACCCCTCGGTGCGGGATTCTCCCCGACGAGAGTTTCGGCAGGAACTCTTCTTTCCTTCCCGATTCATTACAGGTCAATCCTTGCAACAATAATCCGATGCGTTGTTAGGATCCAGCCAATCCAGATAACTAAAATGCTCGCGGCTGCAAGAGCTGTCACATTTTTACCTAGACCACACGGTCCTATAATTCGAACGAAACCATATTCGATGTGTTATGGGTCATTGGATCCAAGAGTTTTGTTCTTGTTTTTTACCAGGAGGACGGGTGCCATGTCCTTGTGATCGGCGGGTGATCGTACATAGTCCCACAATGGAGCTCGTTGCTTCTTGAGCCAAAAACACTGAGTCAATACGTGGTGCACATTCCGCGCATTCTTGTCTCTGGGACTCGCCCCATAACACATTCCCGCCGTGTTGCCGGTATGCCAATATCCATTGTGGGGACCCAAGTGTTGTCGAAAGGCAACGGTCGAGGGCGTCATCGTAGGCTGGTGCTGGGTGGCGCCGGGGTCCTTGCGGTTTCCGACCATGGTGGCAGCTTTGGCTCTGGTGAAGACGGCTGGGTTGCGGGTCGTGGTTGCACGACTGTTGGGCGGGTGCTTCTTCGGAGTGAACGAGGCGAGTTGGGAGTGAGCTTGTCTATGGTCAGAGGGCGTTGTTCTTGGGTTTCGAGCAGCGGGCTGAAAAAAAGGGGGAATAGTCTATTGGGGGTGGAGGCAGTCTCTCCGTAGTAAGTAGTTCCCGCTAGATAAAAAAAAACGATTACAGAACCCGGATATGTATGCTTAACTTTCTCAGTATTTCTTCTTCTAGCAAACAAACAATGTTTCTTTGTTATGTACCTATTGTCGACCGAGCTATTTTATCTATTAGAAATCTATAGATACTCCCCATCGCTGAATTATTTTTGCCGCTTTTGCTCCTTCCGTAAATTTCCTATCGGCTAGCATCACATCCTTAGTCATCCAATCAAACTGGTCGAATTCTCTACGTCTACCAACCGCTCGAGTGTCAAAAATACCGGGTAATCCCTCTTTTACAGGATTTCGGTGGAAACCCGGAAAACTGCGACACCATATTTAAAAAATTCATCTCTTTACTTTATAGTCGTACAGCTTACCCCCTAAACAGTCAGTGACATCCATACTAGCCAATTTTTTCACCCCTCCCTTGTTTCTTTCCTCTCCCAGCCCCCTTTATTTATTTTGATGGTTAAGCAGCGGTTACGTAATTTTTCTTCTTCGGCATTACTTCTCAGAGTTTATTTCCATTTATTTTTTTACGGTTACGCTAGCAATGTGGCAAGCGTTCTTCCCCCTTCCCCGATTTCCCGGGGGGTCTCTTTCCGCTACAGTAAACCGTCTGTTTTCGCCCGGAGCTTTTTTCGAGTTTCTATACTTCCACCCCGCCCCTTTAATACTACTATGAGAAATTCTTCCAGCTGCCGCGCCTACCCGCTAGAGGGTACGGTCGACCGACTGCCCTGGCGCCATTACTCTCGGAATCATGGAGCGGGGGGACAGCCCGCTTGTGACAAGGGGCCACATAGACGAACTGAGGGCTGGGGCTGGGGACGCCACGCCGCCGTTCTGTCGCGGAAGTGAAGAGCAACCCCACCGATTATCATCTGCAGCGGGCCAATCAAAAGGTAATGGAAAATGGAATGGTCCTGGGTCGATTAAGACATAAGACATGACAACAGGGAGACAAGGCATTCTAGACAAAAGTGGACAACCTATGACGGTAGCAGGACATGGTCGAGACAAAGTAGGGACAGCTAGCTTTAGGATAATGGTAGTTTTAGTGGGTCTACTTTGTCCCGATTTGTCCCGATTTCTCCCACTTTGTCCCCATTTGTCCCACTTTGTCCCGATTTGTCCCGCTTTGTCCCGTTTTCGAGACATCTTCTTAATTAAACAATCGTGCTTGGTCTTGTCATGCTGACCGGCGCAGCCTAATTGATTTCCGTACTTGTCCCGCGTAAGGGGATATTCGATGGCCTATGTGCGACTAGCTGGAGTGAGGACAGACGCGAGACATCTAACATCTATCACTTACAATAGTCATAGTATGACGCAATCTGTTGAAATATAAGGACGACGTGTACGCTACAAACGTCTGGCGACTACGGACTACGGAGAGACCGCTTCCACTAACTGGATTCCAACAAAACTGACAATGGTGAGAGGAGTGAAATGAGGGACTTTCATGACAGACGTTCGGAGAAACTTTCAAAAATTAGACTGACATTCGGACAGACCATCCAGTGACCGTCGATGTCTCCAACACTCTTCCATATTGACTCTTCTTATAGAAAATGACCCTAGAGTTGTCTTGTCAGTGCCACTTCAACTGCATTCCCAAGTTTAACCCTATCCCTAAAAACGAAAGTTTCCCCGAATGTCTCTCATCCCTCGGTATCAGTGTCCACTGCTTAGCTGTTTTTTGTCTGTGCCACCTTCATAGGTTCCCAAGTGGACACAGACAGAAAATTTCCTTTTTGACGCAAATGGAAATGACTAAATTGCAAATTGGCACGCATACCCAGCTGGAGTTTTCGCAGTTCATGAAACTGACGCATGCCCAGCAAGCGGCCCTGCGTGGATGACGGTTGCAGAATGCGCCATCCAAATTCCAAATCCCCCATAAAATCACACAGAGGCCATCACCCACAATGGCATGGCATGAATTGTCGCCTTTCATGCAGTTGAGGTAAGTTTGAACGTACAAAAATGTCTCCATGACAACAACAGCTCTTGAACTGTCATTCTAACTTCTCCCTCACGCTTGTATTCGTTTTTCTCTTCTGATATTCAACATTCGAGAACTGTCTCTCTCTCTCTGTCCACTTCATTGAGAGTGAATGTTTGTGCCTATGGAATGTCAATTCTCCATTCGAGCCTCGGCTTATAATTGGAGACCACATAGAGCTTCTTTCTTTGTAAACTACTCCTAGGAGTTTCTATCAGAAGTTTATTTCTAATCTTTCATTGATTTTGTAAGATCGTGCGTGTTATTGCCGTGCTTTCAACCACCATGACACTCTGGTGAAGGTTTGGGGCCATCTTGAAGCAACTGATCGACTCTGTGATCTACGAAGACTAGTTTGAGTAGGCCTAGTGGCAACAAGCTGCCTTAGTTTGTTGTCATCTCTAGGTCTATGTACTTGAGTATCCGACACACAAAGAAAGGTTCTTGATCTGTGATCGACATGGAGATGGACTAGGCGAAGCACAATGATGAGAGTAAAAATCCATGCTACAAAGATAAGAACACAACCAACAATCAAGGAGCACTACGATTAGAGCAAGGAAAAGTTGTGGCAAACGGCCTACAATGACTTGTCCTCCGTTTGATTGCGACAAAATCAAAGGAGCACCAACCATCAGCATTAACAGGGACAAAGATTAATGAGATAACGTGTGAGAAAAGTACGCAGGACATGAAAGAAGCTAAGAGACAAGCAACAAGCAACAAGAGAGAAAAACCAACCAAAATACTGCTTCAGGTCGCAAGGATTCATAAAGAGCTCGCTTCATGGTCAATGTCGAATGTCGATGCTTTTGACACCGCGTGAGATTTTTGTGACGAGACGAGAGTCGTGTGAAAGGATTCCAAATTTGAATCGTGGTCACGGTCACAGGAAGATGCTAACCGCCAACTGTCACTTGCACGCCGGCATTTCCACCAGCACGAGGAACTATATTGGTGAAAAGGACAGACGAAAAGTGAAATTTTCTGTCTGTGTCCACTTGGGAACCTATGAAGCTGGCACAGACAAAAAACAGCTAAGCAGTGGACACTGATACCGAGGGATAAAGGCCTGAAAAAGTCAAATGAAAGACTTTCGGATAGCTTTTTGAGAGACGTTCGGAGTTATAGGATAGCTTCATGAGAGACTTTCGGGAAAACTTTTGATCTCCGTACACTACTATATAATGAACCCAACCAGCAACGAATTGTGGGCACAATACTACTTACGAGCTCCACCGGACTGACATTGTTACAGCAGTAGCCCGTGCTTTTCAAGGCCTCCACTGTTTTCTCTATAGTGATTCTATTTTCGTAGGAACAACACTACGGTCATTTTGCACTGCATAACACCACAATGGCACACTCAAGCCGGTGTGCACCTCCAACGAAAGGTCCTAGCACTCCTCCGACCATCAAGGAGTCTTCAGAATCAAGTGTACCGTGATGGGTGAAAAGGGCGGCATTGAGTTGGCGAGTTTGATCGACCTACAAGAACATTTGGAAAGACTTCCACTTTGGGGGTGGAAGGTCGCGACGAGATGATCGTCATTGGAGATGGATTATGATGGAACGAACGAAGATTGCAGGGAGGGACGACAATGGATGCTTTGGTATGGATGGATGAGGCGTAGGAGAGCAACGGCAAGGACACACGGCAATCAACTGGAGGATTTCGAAGCAACCAAAAAAACTATTTATCCGAAAGTCCTTCTATATGTTCCTCTAAAAGTCCCTCATTTCCCTATTCCCGACAATGGTGTGATCACTTCGCCATTTTTTGGAGGATTTGGGTGGTCCGTTAGAAATCCAACGCATCCTTAGGATCAGTTGAGCATCGCTTGATGGGACAGCCCCGACTTCAGTCCGCCTCCACCCAATCAATTTCTTTTGGGCGGTTGGCGCAACTGGTATAATGCTTCGCCACTTTTTGTCAGTGCCTAACTGGATTCCAACAAAACTGACTATGGTGATCACTTCGCCATTTTCTGGAGGATTTGGGTGGTCCGCTAGAAATCCAACGCATCCTTAGCATTGCTTGATGGGACAGCCTCGACTTCAGTCGGGTTGCATTTTTTTTAATTCAAACTTGACCACCACACAGAACAACAAGAAGGAAAATGTCTGGCTTTACTTCTATTGGCCCTTCGGGTATCACGGGTATCACGGGTGAACTGCCTGGGGGAGAATGGCCCGGTCACGATGGTGGTGCAAGTGGTCCTGATAGTGGTGAAAGTGGTCCTGGTAGTGGTGAAAGTGGTCCAAGTGGAAGTGGTCCAAGTGGAAGTGGTCCAAGTGGAAGTGGCCCAAGTGGTAGTGGTCCAAGTGGAAGTGGTCCAAGCGGTAGTGGTCCAAGTGGAAGTGGTCCAAGTGGAAGTGGTCCGAGTGGAAGTGGTCCAAGCGGAAGTGGTCCAAGTGGAAGTGGTCCAAGTGGAAGTGGTCCAAGTGGAAGTGGTCCAAGTGGAAGTGGTCCAAGTGGAAGTGGTCCAAGTGGAAGTGGCCCAAGTGGTAGTGGTCCAAGCGGTAGTGGTCCAAGTGGAAGTGGTCCAAGTGGAAGTGGTCCGAGTGGAAGTGGTCCAAGCGGAAGTGGTCCAAGTGGAAGTGGTCCAAGTGGAAGTGGTCCAAGTGGAAGTGGTCCAAGTGGAAGTGGTCCAAGCGGTAGTGGCCCAAGTGGTAGTGGCCCAAGTGGTAGTGGTCCAAGCGGAAGTGGTCCAAGCGGTAGTGGTCCAAGCGGTAGTGGTCCGAGTGGAAGTGGTCCAAGCGGTAGTGGTCCAAGCGGTAGTGGTCCGAGTGGAAGTGGTCCGAGTGAAAGTGGTCCAAGTGGAAGTGGTCCAAGTGGAAGTGGTCCAAGTGGAAGTGGTCCGAGTGGAAGTGGTCCAAGTGGAAGTGGTCCAAGTGGAAGTGGTCCAAGTGGAAGTGGCCCAAGTGGTAGTGGTCCAAGCGGTAGTGGTCCAAGTGGAAGTGGTCCAAGTGGAAGTGGTCCGAGTGGAAGTGGTCCAAGCGGAAGTGGTCCAAGTGGAAGTGGTCCAAGTGGAAGTGGTCCAAGTGGAAGTGGTCCAAGTGGAAGTGGTCCAAGCGGTAGTGGCCCAAGTGGTAGTGGTCCAAGCGGTAGTGGTCCAAGCGGTAGTGGTCCGAGTGGAAGTGGTCCAAGCGGTAGTGGTCCAAGCGGTAGTGGTCCGAGTGGAAGTGGTCCGAGTGAAAGTGGTCCAAGTGGAAGTGGTCCAAGTGGAAGTGGTCCAAGTGGAAGTGGTCCGAGTGGAAGTGGTCCAAGTGGAAGTGGTCCAAGTGGAAGTGGTCCAAGTGGAAGTGGCCCAAGTGGTAGTGGCCCAAGTGGTAGTGGCCCAAGTGGTAGTGGCCCAAGTGGTAGTGGTCCAAGCGGAAGTGGTCCAAGCGGTAGTGGTCCAAGCGGTAGTGGTCCGAGTGGAAGTGGTCCAAGCGGTAGTGGTCCGAGTGGAAGTGGTCCGAGTGGAAGTGGTCCAAGTGGAAGTGGTCCAAGTGGAAGTGGTCCGAGTGGAAGTGGTCCAAGTGGAAGTGGTCCAAGTGGAAGTGGTCCAAGTGGAAGTGGTCCAAGCGGTCCTGGTAGTGGTCCAAGCGGTCCTGGTAGTGGTCCAAGTGGCCCAAGTCCCTGTTGTTTTATTACTCCGAGTGGTCTTACGGGTGGCTGTTGTCCGACTGGTCTTACTGGATTACCTGGTTTACCTCCTGTGGGTGCCCTGCTTGGACCGTTGTTCTTTCTGCTATTTCTTGCATTTGCTGTCTTGCCTGAAATATTTTCGATGGATGGTGGTAAGGGTGGTAAGGGTGGTAGTCGTCGTGGACGTCGTCGTCGTCGTGTGGCTGTCGACGGCCGCAATGAGTGCCAAGTGTTGCAAACCAAGGGATCCGTTAACCAGGAAGCAGTTGCGCAAAAGGATTTGCAAGATGTCATGGCCCACATGGAACAAGGTACCAATTTCTCCGTGGAAACGCTTTGGTCCCTTTACACGTCCTTGTTGTCAGGCCTTGTCGTCAATGAAGAAGATGGAACTGCTAAGCAGGAGGATATTGAACGCTTGGTGGAAGATACTTTGGCCTCGATCGATCTGAACAAAGACGGTATCATTGATGTCAAGGAGATGGAAAGTATCCAGCTTCCTCGCGAAAGTGGCGAGTTCCTCTTCGATGACGTCGTGGCTTGTACATTGTCCAACTTCAAGACTTCTTCTGGCGAAGCCTGCGTGACGCCAGGTAATGTGGTTGACTTCCTCAACCAGTTCTATGGTGGTACCGAAGTTGTTAGCACTGGCTTGGCCCAGCACATTGCGGACATGAGTGGTCCTGATGCTTGTTACACCCGTGCCGAATTCGAGACTGCCTTTGGCACTTCCGAAACATTGTCGGCTGGTTTTGCGACGTATCCCGATCTTTTCTTTGCCATCGCTTCCGTTGGAGTTGGAGCGGCGTTTTCAGTCTCTGGATTGTGCCTTCCTTTCTAAATTGAAAGGGGTGATCCAAATCTTACTATCGAGTATCTACATGTTGCATTTCAATACGAATCATTAGTTCCGAAACACCTAAGATAACAAAATAATACGCTCTAGATTCATTTCTACTTATCGGATATGCCGTGAGTCACACCCAAGCAAGGAGGATGTGTTGTTTGTGCCAAGACGGCTCACGCATTGGCAATTAGCATCGGCTGCTTCAGTCAAAGCAGACGTGGCTCGCTGCGGCATCGGTGGTTGTGTGAACACAGTGCCGGTTGGGGGGGGGGGGGGGGGGGGGACGGCGCAGCTGCTGTGGCTGCTTGTGGTTGATGCTGTTGAAACTGAATGGTTTTGTTTGGAGTTGGAAGCGAGGGTGGCATGGGCAAGGACATCTTTGCCAATACTCACATTCTCGAAGATGAAGGGCAATGGCAAATTCGACCGTTCCTTAGCGGATGATCCAACGATCCGCAAAGGCATGTCCGATGTCCGATGTGGGTGGCAGTGGCAGTGGCACTGCGGCCGCATTGGTAAGCCGATACCCTAGTCCCTAGAGGATTTTGAAAGGCTGATCATTGTCAGCTAGCTCCTCCCGATTGTTAGTCCTCGCGTTAGGTAGCTACCTAGCGCCCGGCGCGTCGGTCGGCGTTACTCTGCGGCGTGCGTGCAGCAGCGTTTTAAGTTATAATAGATCTCCCTTTTTTTTTTCTTAGAGGATTTCGCATTTCAAATTTCAAAGAAAGACCCCGAGCTCAGTAGCACCCTTACTCATTCACGAGCAGGACTCGCCATTCCGCTAGCCTACAATCTACAATACTCGTACTGATACTGACTGACTCTCTGTGCCAACATAGACTACCCTGCGCGCGGGGCGGTCCCTCCTTGAAAGGACTCGACACCGACACCGGGAATTATTAATACTATTCTATCTCTAGCGATCTCACAGACAGTCTTGCTCTACGTTCGGCGATAATGCTATGTAAGTAACCTAAGTTACCAAGACTTCACGTGCTGCGTAACTTGTTTTCCCTGGAAATGGAAGCATCGTGCGGAAACGACAGTTTTCTGTGAAGTGTTTGTAAACGCCACCAATTACTTGCTTGATATGATTACTCTAAGGTATACTGCTTCCCTCTGCTTCCATGTGATGCTGGGACTACAAGGATGGTCACTGGCCGTGAAGGAAACATTCGCTGGCAGTCGTCGGATTTGCCTCAACATGATTGTGAAAAACGAGGCTCACGTTATGCCTCGATTGATAGAGTCTGTGAAGGATGTGATTGATTATTATGTGATTGTGGATACGGGTTCAACTGATGGTACAATTGAGCAAATTCCCATCGAGATGAATCGGTACGGAATTGACGGTCAAGTCTATCAACAGGAATGGGTCAATTTTGGTGTCAATCGCCAACAAGCCTTGGAGCTCGCCATGAAACATTGCAATTCTCAGTGGGCCCTCTTCATTGATGCCGATGACGAGCTTGTCGTTGAAAACGCAACTTCTTTCTTAGAGTCCCTTATGCCAAACATGTCCTACGAACTTGAGAAACGGTCATACGGCTTGAGGTACCCCCTCCATAATCTAATCAACATTGGAGTATCCAATGGCTGGCAGTGGGAAGGCGTTGTACACGAGTACTTATGGAATAAAGCTATGCCTGAGAACCATGAGTTCGAAGTACGACAGGATGCCTATATCAAAGTCAATATTGGTGAAGGCGGACGATCCGTCAACGTAACCACCGAGGAAAAGTTCTTGCGTGATGCTTCGGTATTGGAAGAAGATCTAGTCCGGAATCCTTACGATCCACGAAGTATGTACTATTTGGGACAATCGTATCTTGACGCTGGGCATCACGAAAAAGCACTTGAAGCATTTCAGAAGCGTGTCGAAATGCCAGGATGGGATCAAGAAACATTCTTTGCTCAGTACCAGATTGGACAAACGTATGTGCGAATGAATGCTGATGAAGGTCTCATTGTCAGTTCCTACTTGAAGGCTTATCAAATGCGGCCTAGTCGAGTGGAACCTCTCTTGGCGTTGGCCTCATATTTTCATGGAAAGAATGACTTGGTAAAGGGGTACATTTTTGCGTCAATTGGCGTCAAGATTCCACGCCCAAATGACTCCTTATTTGTGAATGTCGACGCTCATCTCTCAACTTTGCTTGATGAACTGTGTACGCTGGCATACTATGCAGGTCAGATGGACGATGGAAGATGGGCATGCACAACTTTGTTGGAAAGGGCCGAGGAACTGGAACTGTCGAAAGATCATGTTCAGCGCTTGGAGAATAATTTGGCCTTCTACCCAAGTGTTGGGACTGACTAAGAGTAGACTCTATGCAAAAGCTCAATCATAGTATATTATTTGTTTTCTTACGTACCTGGAACTTAGGTAGTGTGCGCTCGTAGACCTCGGTTTCTAGGTGCTACTATGAGTATCAGGGGATCTTCACATGGAAGGTGTTTCCTTCTTTTGCCTTCGTGATTTGGTCGAGTGGTGAGACTCTCAGCGGTCTGTGGTTGAATTCAGGTCTCTCGTAAGAGGTTCCACGATCGTACTTTGTTGGGTTGGGAGGCCAACAAAGTGGAATACGACGAGATGGTCCAAGGGCGAGTGCAGTGGCAAATTCCCGTTGTACCCTCTTGATTTTTAAGGTTTCCAGTCCCATGGCGTCATTTTGTGAGCGGGAATGAATGTGAGCGCTTGCACGCGTGTCACGCAAGTGCCCCAACTCAGCACCAAGACTAAGTAATAGTACATGTGACAAATCCATGCATGCGCGATGCCAACGTCCTCCGGGCGAAACTTCAAATCGTTCTGGGAACCGATCACAATGATGACGAGAGCCAACGACGGAAACGCTTTGCCGCTCTTCTGGCTTGGAACCCTAATTCTCTGGCACCGCATGGCCTACTCATTCTCTCGTTGGATCAAGTAGACACGATCTTTTTCAGATGATCAACGTTCAGGAGAAAAGGCGTCTTGACGGTAGACACAATTGCATCTAGTTCAACATTTTCCAAGGCAGGAAGGTTCCTCAGTGGGTGCCATGTTCCATGTTCGGCACTTGCGTCAGAGAAGGGAAGACTGACACTCGCTTCGCTCGATCCTTTCTTCACTCAATACTCCTTTTGTGTGTCGCATTCATCGTGTTCTTCATGATCCTCACCGACTGAGACTTTTGGAATGAACACAGTCACTCATCTTCCCAACCGATTGTGCTATCGCAGTGGAACCAACGTGTCTTGCTTGTTTCGGGATTTTTTTCTTTTCTCGTGATTGGCATTCAATGAAAACCAGACCACGAAGAAAGCGTCCTCCCAGAAATGACAATGAAACTCCAAGTCTCCGAGGAGTGTTCTCATCTGGAAGAATGACCCTGGAAACGTCCGCTTGTTTGTCTTGAATTGGAAGAAAAGGTCCAATTGTCACAGCATTCCAATGTGGTGACTCTGATTTGCGCACTAGAAAAGCGGATGGCGCTTCAACGACATGAACCACACAGATCTACCTGTACAAAATGCAGAAAGATAACACCGAACTTAAAGAAATCAATCTACCAATCTCGTTCTGTCCAGTTGACTACAATGGCTAAAACGCTAAAAGGGGAGGACATGGACATTGTAACTCTCATTGCGTCTTCTCTAAAAGGGAGAAGCCAACCAAAAGACTAGCAAGGCCGCTCCAAAATGAATGGCAAAGGACAAGAAGGAAGGTTCCGGTCCCGAAAACGAAAAGGCTGCCGACAGGGCACCAGAAGGAGTGGAAAAAGCTGCATCAAATTCCGCTCGTGTATAACAGGTATCCGGTCCACTCGTCTCTCGAATGTGCTGGGCCAATTCGGGACTCACAACTTGAGCTCCTCCATAGAACACATTGAGAAAGTCCACCACCTGGTCCGCCGTGACACAAGTTTCCCCCGATGCGGTCAAGGAAGAAGAAGAGGTCGTGTCGGAGCAGGCCACCACGTCGTCAAAGATGAATTCTCCGGATTGACGAGGCAACTGAATGCTTTGCATTTCAGACAAATCAATTGTACCATCTTGATTGGTATCAATCAAACGCATTGCCTCATCAACCATTTGGTCAATATCAAAGTCTTGTGGATCCTCACTGTCTGAATCTACCAGACCCGACAATAAGGAAATGTACATGGTTCGAAGAGTATCGGACGAAAAGTTTGTTCCGTCTTCCATGCTACCAATCACTTCCTGAAAGGTTGCCTGAACGGTAATGAGAGAAGCATTTGGTGATTCATCCTTCATGTGACCAAGTGTTGGATCTTTTGTATCCGAAGCAAAGAGATGGCACTTGCTTTGTGCCTCGCCAGTTCCTGGATTCAAACGGCGTTTGGCACGTCGGCCAAGTAGCCGTGACAAGAATCCAATCACCAGAAAGATAAAGCCGATTATAATAATGAATGTCAAGGGATCGCTGTCTTCACCTCTATCGGTGCCACCAGGGCCGAGACCTTTGCCTCCTTTGCCTCTTCCGGACATGATCTTATCCTGGCACTGTCTGTAAGGAGTTTCACTCTTCGGGAGCGGACCAAAGGGATTATGGATGTCCCAAGCCCATGGGTATCTTGTCTTGGAGGTAGATTCTGGCGATGCGAACTGAACCGTAACGGTAAACGTTGAATTGGGTGTAGAGTACTATTGTTCGCAGGCACGCCGGGCTCGCAGATTGTTTTGAGATTTTCCGGTGAACAAAATAATACTTCTCATCGGTCACCTATCGATAACGTGCGAGAAATATAGCGATATATTTGGACAGCAGAAAGATATGAAGGCGTATAAAGCGGCAACGATTGCGATTACGAGCGGCTTTTGCACCGGTTACAGTTAAACAGCTTGCTATCCCTCCCCATAGATTCCATTCCATTCCATTCCATTCAGTATCCTGGACCCGTGTGAATGTCAAAAGGTAAGGGACGGAAATACCTGTAATTGACATCTTCCCGATAGATGTTTCGGTCGGGTTCCCTATCGGTATCATTTGATGTGGATCTGTTGGCCGACGTCCACTGGACTTGAAGGTCTTTCAGTTTGGTTTGCATAGTGTCCCAAGCCTCCCTCATGGTACTAATCAGTCTCCTTTTTGTAAGTGGCGGCTCACCGGCAATGAGTGGGACAGGCGTGGCGTCTTCAAAGACATTGAGAAGAGGATCAGAAGCATTGGGATTTTCATCGGGATAATCCTCTGGATCGTACACCAAATGAACAAAGTTGGCATAGGCTGTGGCCAAGGCCACATAGGCCAAAGAACGCCATTCGTCCACGGCAGGTGGGCCGCCGTCCTTACATGTCTGCGTGCTCCCCAATCGAGGGTCCGTGGCGGAGGCAATGGCTGTGGTCCCATAAAACTGATGTCGAATCACCAAATGATGAATGGAATCGGCCGCAAAGGTAATGACACCCTTCAATGTTTGAAACTGGTCGTAACGCGTCGGTAGTGTATGGAAAAATCCTTCCAAGGCTTGGTAATAGTTCTTCAATGTCGCATCGTTCCTCACGTTCTCATCCTTGCCCTGATACACGGCTCTCAGGATTTTGCTCGCGTAGGCGTGGAAAATCGCGTAGTATTCCGATTCCCATTGCAGTTGATTGGTAAAGGGGGTCTCGGATTCGAGGCGTAATCGAGAACCGGATTCCCCGTGAGTAACTGATTGACACTTTCACGTTCTTCAAAATCTTCATCCGACGCGAATGTAAATCGGTTGTAAATGCCCGTCAAGTAGGTGGTGAGGGCCTCGTATTTGAGGGAAAACACTTGAGAAAAGACGGCATTTTCCTGCACCAAGTGTTCCGTCGTGAGTTCTTCGGCCAAGCCGTGCGAAAACAAGTGAATGTATAACATGACCCGGAGAGGGTGACCATTGAAGTCATCCAAACCACCTTGAGCATTTGTTCCCCTCCGCGAGTTCAAGGCATGGTCAAACATGTTAATGTTGGCAACCTCCAATAAGTTGTACCTGTGAGTAGTGTCGAAAAACAAGCAAATAGGGTTAGTCTCCAGCGGCACGTGAAGAACCAAACAAAACATGCGACAAAACAGACATACGTCATGTGAATTTCGGCCAAATGTTTGCCGGCAACCACCGAAAAGTAAAGAGACGATACAATCATGGCCTCGGCCCGACGAAAGGTGGCGTCTTTTTTATCCAACATGGTCTTGTCCTCGGTACGGGGTGTCACGACCCATTGGAGCTGCAAGTTGTTGTTCTTGTTGACTACAAAGTAGGCAATACCCCCATATGGTTCATAGTCCGCCTTTTCTTCGTATTGTTCCAAGGGACGAAAGTCCACAACCAATCCGGGTTTTGTCGCAGCAGCATTACTTCTACTACTACTACTTTTGTCCGATGCAACCAGTTAAAAAAAGGGATAGGATGCAGTTTCTGTGGCCCGTTTCAGAAAGGTATTGCCAATGCCAAATTGACAAAGATAGGCCAGATATTGACCTTCCTTGAAACTATCCACGGCAGGTTGCGGTGCATACTGCAATTTCTTGCCCATGGTCGGGAACTGGAAAATGGGAAAGGAAAAGACGTCAGAGGGATACCATTTTTGACCATCTTCGGCCACTCCCAGTCGGACCTTGTATTTCAAGGGTGTTTCAATATTGGCTTGGGGAAGGAACCGATCCAATTTGGCAATGAGACCAAATAGTTTTGTCACCTTTTGGATAAGGGCACCCGCATTTTCCAAGGTTGTCTGTGGAAGACCATTCGTAATGGCCGGAACGGCCATGTTGGCGGCCACTTGGTAGGGATGCGACTCGGAATAGGGTTGGAGGGTGACGGTTTTGGGAGCTTCTGTTTTGTAGACTTGTCCCAGAGACTTGGGGGGCCGGTTGAGATGGATTTCCAACCAAGATAAAGTATAGGAGAGACCAAACCATGTAGCTGATTTCCGACCGAAAGGTTTCATACAGGAGCGGAAAGGTTTTGAATACTGTAAACACGGCCACCGCAATGGTGAAGAGGACATAGGGATATTGACGTTGGTGTGGTTCCTTGTACAAAATGGCTTGTTCCACAGCATACCCGATCGTGTCGTCCCCACTGTTGCCCGCCAACATGAGAGCCAAATACAGGCACACGGCTCCCATGGAACTCAACATATGAAACCAAAAACTCTGGAGGGGAGTTTCCGTGGTTTGCAAAAAGGCCAACAATTGAAACACGGGCGCCAGGGCCAAGGTATACTTGACGGCCGTGCCACCCGCAACCGGATCGCGTGTCATCTTCACAAACAACAACAAAAGACACCGAGGTGAGCAGTTCCTCTCTCGTTCACTTGTTCGCAGACACAGACATATATATCGATACGTACCACAAAGAGAAATTCCACCACTTGAATCCCCAACACAACGAGGGGCAACATGTCCATCCCACCCAAGACTCGGTATCCACCCCAATACAAACCAACAGACAAGGCCACGACCATGAAAATGGCACTGTAGAGTAGTATCTTGAGAAAGGGCACATCACTGGTCGGGATCATGAGGGCCGTGGCATAAAAGAAGAGTGACGCCACAACGGGGCCAATGTTGAGCAATCGCAATCGGACAATGTAAATGGTATACCGATTGAGCGATTGTTGAAAGGCATGACCCGTCAACAACAAGCCCAGTTCAAAGATGCAGCCCAAGGTGGCACCATAAATCGTAAAATAGTAGGGCAGCAGTCCCCAGAGAGCACCAGCTGGTTCCTCGGTAGAATAGGAACCCGCCAAGACGGATTTGTGGCAATCGTCAAAGAATCGAGCCTTGGTATCTTCCGTGTACAACACGTGTGGAAAAAAGCAAACGACATGTTCCACATAACACACGAGGGAGGCAAAGACGGGGTCCTGATCACTGCACCGATTGGCCTGATTTTTGGTCAAATGAAAGGCCACGGATGGCTGATTCAAGAGCTGCGCCATGTACAGACTGCTCGCACTCAGCAAGAGTAAACTGCCAATCGACAAGAGAGCACCACCAATGGTGTACGTGGGTGGTGTGGCATCCTGGCGAGGAAACCGCTGCTCCGTAAAGCCCTTGAGGAATTCCTCTCGATACTGGTTCATGGTCGGTGCTTCTACTCTCGTTGTTCTTCTTCTTTTTTCTTTTTCTCAAAGATTTGCCTTGGAACTTCTTGTGCTTGCACCGCCGTCTTTGGTTGCCCTCTGCTTGTGCTTGGGATATTCGGAATCTTTGGTTCCTTTTTTGTGAGCCTGTCGTGTGGTGCAGATGGATTATTGCACGGCCGACGTGTGTGGTTGGTTGGATGCCATCTTTTTTTGTACAGCGACGCGCGGTTGTCCGTACAAGAGAAGTAGTCACGACTTTGACTGTAGGACTTGGAGTAAGTGTCGGCGACATACAGGGCCAATCAAATGGTCATGGAATGGTCCTGGGTCGATTACCCAGACATGGCATGGCCAATCATAACACTCCGTGCGACTGATATTCACCACGACCCGACCCCAGTCCCGCAAGATTCCATGGATGGTCGCATTACAGGGATAAAGCGACTGAGACACACAAGATTCCCAAAGGATTTCTATTGGACAACAACGGTGCACGTTGGGGACATTGAAAGACAACAGCCCCGTTTCACTGACAAATCTAGGTTCCCCACAAACTACTAGAGAGAAATGAGGGTCGATCACACAAACATTTTCCGTTCGAGTTTGACCAAAGACACACGATTGGTGACTATTTCTCGTTCTCTCGACGGAACGGATCGGTTCAAGTGTTGTCGTGGTTGTGGAGGATGGACTCTCTCTGTTGTTGTGTACCGTTGACACATACAACATTGCGATGCTGCTTGGCCGTTGCGGATTTGCTCGGACAACACCCAAGACTCTTGTCGTTTGTCGGTGCGGTGGGTTCGGAATCCAGTCATTCTTGTCGAGAGGGAGGAATCCAAACCAAGGAATAGTGACCCGATCCCAACAGGATCATGGGGATGGTGATGGACCCCAACCCCCCAATCTTCGAGTTGGTGGTGTCAAAACACACAAAATAGAGCCACAAAAATTCTTGGAGGATTGAAGACACTCGAGAGAAAGAGACAAAATTTTCGAGAAGGAGCACTTACCAACCATGAAACTCGTACCGACTAGAACCACCGCCACACCAAGAATGAGAACTACGACGAAGCCGCATTCCGTCCTTTTGGTCCTGTTGTTGCTCCTTTGGACCGTGCTGGAGGGTTCGACGCCGGTCCAAGGGCACAAAAAGTACTACTACTACAAGCCACAGAAAGCCAAGTTTTCCAGCATTCGCCTGGCGCAAAGCCGAACCTTTGCTTCGGGGGCCCAAGTCGTCGTGGAACCCGCCGTGGAAACGGCAACCCGAGCTCGGTTGGATTTGTCCTTTGCCTTGGACTATGCCACGGCCAATTTCCAAGTCCGAGTGGCGGACGGCGTGGGCATTACGTCGGCCCAGTTGCGGTGTGGACCGGCGGGAAGCAATGGAGAGGTTATTGCCGACTTGTTTACCGACAACAGCCCCACCGGTGCCATGGTGGATGGCGTTTTGATGGCGGGAACCTTGGACACGACGAGCATAGCGCTAGAGACACCGTGTGGAGATTTGGAGGAGATCAAAAACGTTGCCACTCTCTATGCGGCCATTCGTCAAGACTTGGTGTACTTGGATGTTCGGTCGGTGACCAATCCGGATGGAGATGTTCGAGGACAAATTTTCGTGTGAGCGGAACCAGCCATGGGCGCAACAACTAGACTACTATTGGAACCAAACAAAAGAGCAAAAGGAAGGATCGACGGTTCATTATTTGTGGATTCATGTTGAACAGAAACGACGTTAACAAATTCATGTAAAGATCACAATATGATTATGAACAAATCTAGAATACAGTTGGTATTCACTTGTTGTCCTTTACGCCGTTTTACCGGATACACACACGGTAGGATGGTATCGTAAACGACTCGTTTCGAAAGGAGTGCTGTGTAGGTACCTGGTACCATGGTCGAAAAAAGAGAGGGAAAGCCATGCTGTTCCTCATCCAGATAAAGAGAAAACGACCAAGGTCGATTCGTTCTAGCAAAAGAAAAGGAAAACGGTAATGAGACGAACCGTGTTGTCGCGTATTGTTTCCGAACGGATGGTTACCAAATGACTTGAGCCGCAAGAAATGAAGGAAAACAAAACACCGACGCGTATCGTCACGACACAAAAATAGTTGTCACGCAAGAGACCAGATGGCGAGGTTGAGAGGCTCGAGATGTTCGGGATTGGTTGTCCAGTAGTGTAATAGTATAAAAGAAGACTCATGCCAGCAAGCAATGGCTGTCATGTGGAAGCGCCAAAAAAGGCACGGGGACAGTTTGTGGTCCGGAATCTGCCGCCATGCAACCGTGCCCAATGCAACATCACATTTCGAATAAGGCCTTCTTCACAAAGCGCCGAATCCACAACGTCTGTTCTCACTGGAACTGGGCCTTGCCTCTGGAATCTGGAATCGACAGTTTATGATGCCGTGACCAATGACAGCCCGGGTAGCTAACTAGGAGTAGAGAGTCATTTTACTATTATTTACTGGAACGGGAAAAGGAGAACCTCCTCAAAATCGCCGTGTTTGGCTCTGGCCGTTCAGCAGTCTCACTCCAGACTGTTTATTTTCTGGAACGGAGAAATGCGAACCTCCAGTGTGGTTGGCCGTTCAGAACACGACGTCCGGCCCTGGTAGATCGCAAATATTCGTGAACTCATTCGTGGGGAAACTATTATTGTAGTGCCTCTCATTTTCGTGATGGTGCGGTTAAGTAACAACATCCTTCCCGATAAACATCCGAGAGTCCCCCAGTCAGAATCTTATAGAAAAGATAAAATGACGTGGACTGAATTATCCAGAACTTGAATGCAGCCCAAATTTATTTGGAGTTTGGGATGGATCCCCTTTCGATTTTCGCATATCACGATGAGTGTCGCGAGATGGTAAGGAGTCCCCCAACCACCCTGTTACCGGGGGATAGGCTCAGTGGGCAATTCTTTTGATGGTTTTGTTGAACCTGTGGAATGATTCTCCAACCAAATCTTGTTTCGTTTCGGGTCATTTACTCATGTGCTTTCGAGTTATACACCAAGATTGGTTGAGATGCCTTCCACTCCTTGAGATGAGCCCCTCTCACATTGTTGCCTGTACGCATCCGATGGATGCGTCTGTTTTGAAAGACGATGAAGCCTCTCTGAATATAGTTGGCACACACAACAACCACAATTGCACATATAATAAAAGAAGGTGCTTCTCGTTTCGCGTCTACTCTGCAGCGATTCCTTTCGTGTCATTGTGTCATTGCGTATCACTTTTTCTCCATATACCTTTCTCACAACTCTCCAAAACACAAGCCTCCCATTTTTCTCGCAGTTTTCGTCTTTGGTGGACTACCTCTACACGAACCAAAGTGCTTGCAGTTCCAACCATTCTGGTATCATCGTCAGAATTGGAACAAAGGAACGAGAAAAGGGCAAAACCACAACGTAGACAACAATATCATCATCATGTCGACCATGGAAAACATGCTGGAGCGCAAACTGCATTTGAAACGAGTCGATGCTCGACGCATTGTGGCACAGGCACGGCACAATTTGCGTCTTCCCAAGGCCTGTGTATGGTGTGACAGTCTCCAACAAGAATGCTTGCGATTGTGCGAGTATCAGGGTTTGACTCGTCACGGCCAGCCCACAACCCTGCGCAGTGGTGGTGGTAGTACTACTATATCTCGACGGGCCGAGTTTCGCATCGTGCCATCGTACTCGTCATCCTCTTCTTGCTCTTCATCTTCCTCTTCTTCGTCCTCCTCCTCGGATTCCTCCTGCACCAGCTCGGCGTCCTCTCATGGGACACGAAAAACAAGTCATCGCCAAAGACAAACAAGAGGTAGAGCTACTATTACTGGTCCTCCGATTCAAGAACCAGAAAGACAACGACGCCAGCATTGTCCAGCCCCAAAGTCCATTCTCAAAACTGGAATCCACCGACGTTGGGGATCGGACCACGATGGTAACAAGGATCACATTGATGGCAGTGGTAGTGACAATTCGTCCTGCAGCTCCTCCTCGTCCACAAGCTCGTGCCGCTCTCGCTCTTCTCAGATTCGATATCCCAGTCCGCAGCGACAACGACTCAGTCGTCCGGCACTGCCCAGGCACACGGAAGGACCACCACCACCAATGCGGGTAGTGTCATCGTCCAGCAACCAGCAGCATGCTCCCACGAACCCATTAGCCGCCTTCATGTCCGACCTTTTGTCGTTGTCCAACAAGAACAGTCCACAGAGTCACGGCGATCTGGATTGTCAAAAACTACCCGCCCTCAAGACCCCACAAGAAGACAGCTTTCGGAATCGATCCAGTGCGAACAATACCACCTTTCCCACACTCGAGCAAGACTGTTCTGCGACTGCTCCACCAAGATCACACCTGCAACGACATGGGGCATTGTCCTCCTCCTCTTCGTGTCAAATTGTCAGTGACAAAGCGGGATCCTTGCGCTGCATGGACGACTGGACCCTGTCGGTCCTGAATCGGTCCAACAACAGTCTTGGTACGGCCACCACGATTCCCAGTGCGACCAGTATCAGTGACCATAGCTCTTCGTGCTCGTCATCCTCCTCGGCCAGTCGATTTGAAGTCGGTCGTAGCATGGCACCCAAAATTCCCACACGAAGTCGATCGCCCTTCTGAAAAAGAAAGAAAACACTATACAAACGGCGCAACCTGGAACGCCAAGGGAAACGTGCTCATTTCGAGAACTCAAACTCGCCAAAAAGAAGATCGGTGCGAAATTCGACCGCAATGATTCGTAAAGCCATCGTTGTGGAATGGATTATCGTAGACGAAAATGTTTTATTCCACTTCTTCTCTTTTCTTCTACTTGTAGTTACCTAGGTCCAGTAATCGGTTCTTCCCAGACCATTTCTCATACTGCTTGTCGGAGAACAGAATAGGCGACGTAGCAGGAGTGTGGGGTAGTTGGGTGCAGGATTGTCCTCTCAATCACGGACATGCTGGCCTCGCGCGCATGTACTGGCATCGTCGGGCGTTGATGCGGAATACCTAGATTGTAAATACTCGTAGTAGTACACTACTTGTAGACGACCAACGACCACATAATATTAGTGTGGTATAGCGTTTTACATGTTATGCAGGGTTGTGAAGTACCAAGTACCTATTTTTTATTTTTTTCCAAAAGTACTACTTTTCGCGTACTTTATGACTTTCCTTGGTCTAAGTCCCTCTTCTCTTCGCCATGTACTTTCCTTTCCCTAAGTCCTCACCAAAAAGTACCTATATTTTCCTGTACCACCTTAAGTACCCCACCGCAAGTACCGCTCATCTTATCAAATTACGATCGTGCGTCTAAGTGAAAAACTGAAATAGTGAGCTCTAAGCTACGCGTCCCTCATGGGTTAGCTACTCGCCCAAAATTCGCTTAATATCAGTCGCCTTTCTTGGTCCCCTCAAAATTGCTATGACGGACCCTCTTGATATAGTCACATTTTGCCATCTTCATACTCTATAACACATGGAATTCATCAACATTCATCTTCTTCATTTCCTCCACACCTGCTTTAGAGCGCCCCACCTTTTATGGCGTGCAGGACGTACCCAGTCCCCTCAGTCGGGCGGGAAACGTACTCATTGTCCAATGGCTTTCCTCAGAATAAAATAATCTGTGCCAGTCTTGTCCGCTCCGGACCAGTTTGAATCTTCGTAAGCAGGTCCGCTAAATTTGTCTTAGACGGTTCGAAGGCAATCTTGCATGTACCGTTTGCCACGTTTTCGCGTACAAAATGATACGCAACTGAATTCGATTTCTTGCGTAGTGTCGATTCCGGTAAGGAACTGTTGTAGACCACAGACATATTGTCTACACGCACATGTGCATGTCCGTCCAATGGAATTCCCATCATCCTCATCTTGTATCGTAAGCCTTTCAGCATCTCCACCCCCACCTTGAGGGCCATAAATTCAGACCCAAACGTAGAAGTCTCAACGCTCGTTTGTTTCTTGCTATACCACGAGATGGGGGCTCGATTCAAATAAATGAGCACACCTGTTCTGGAGCGTCGCGTCAAGAGATCTCCAGCATGGTCTGAATCGACGAAGACTGTCATTTGGACCGCTTTGCCTAATGGTTCGGGTGCATCTGGAGGAATTTCTTCAATGGCTCCAGGATAGAAACCTGTCCAGTCACTCGTTGGTTCATCACCAAGCTCAATATATGATGGATCCATGATGAGCCGTGAACAATCGTGTAGGTTGAGATAAGCAAACAGATGAAGCATTGCCTCCACATGCCCTTCTCTGGGCCCTGCCAAAAATCCAGCCAACATTGACACTTCTGCAGCGATGTCAATTCTTCCCAATTCGACGAGCCAGCGAAGCACACCCATTTGCTGTTGATAAAAGTTCATTAGCTGTGGATCACAATATGGTGTTGTGTCCAATTCAGGACGATACCCACTGGGCAACACACTTGGTGCTCTGGTTTTGAGTTTGCGGTCTTGATTTTCAAGCCATGAGACTACGTTCCCTATGGCTGCTTTTGCATATTTCTCTGAACTCAACGCCCAGCATCGTTGAGACACGTCATTATTGATATCGAACGTTTGTACTTGTGATCCCAGATAATATTTTGGGATACCAATCGAATCTGGTTTAAGTAGGTAGTGGTGGTCAAGCATTGTCAAAGATTCCATCGGCTTGTGCGAGATGACCAATATGTCGTCTGTATAGACGAACAGCATTTCGTAGTAGCGTTCTCCATTTCCCGTTGTAGCTTGACGTAAATAACAGTCTGGATCTGCTCGACATGGGAAATAGCCCAAGTCCTCTTGCAGGGTAGTGGACAGGAGATCGCGCCAGGCATAAGCACTGGTCTTTAACCCATAGAGGGCTTTTGTGATGATCGCAATCCGGCCTTGGTACTCGGTGCCAAATTCTAAACCGCATCTTGTGCAGACCTTTTCAAGGCATGGAGCGTTAAGATAAGCTCCGGCAATATCAGCTGCTTGAATCTCTAATCCATTGAGAGCGGCCAGCATGAATCCAATTCGGACACTCTCACGACTGACGACACTTGCGTATGTTGGTGCTTCGGGCTCTTCCGTTCTATGGCCTCCAGCCACATATCTGGCTTTTCGGGTGAAATCCATCTTGACATCAAAAACGATGTGACAAGGGATTACCTGATAGCCCACTGGTTCTTTGACACCGTCGTCCAAGATTTTGACGGCTGGAAAAATCTTGGACATCTCCAGTTTCAGGGCTTTACGCCAATAATCCGTACCAGTTTCACGATCAATCTGGAGAGCTCGTTCCACTGTTTTGGGCACCTCAATGCCGTATTTTTGGGATTGTTGCATGTACCTTGTAGTCTTTGCTGCTTTGATCAGCCTCGTTCTTCTTCGTAGAGTGAATGGGACCCACCATGCAAACGCGGGTTCTTTCTCTAATTTGTTCGCAACAGCATACTCAGCGACTTCGATAGGATACGATTCTTTGAGGTCCTTTAGGGCCTCCCAACTTGAGGAACCGTCCTTCCATTTAATACATAAGAACCAGCCTCTCGTCGTTTTCTTCTTGTGTTTTCGTCCATTCAATTCAAATTCGCCATCCGATATGGGCACAGCTGTCTTGTCAGCTTTGTGATCGGTGATTTTCCTCCACCATACGATACAAATTGCCCTCATCATCGAGTTGCTCGTAAATATTTTCGGCAATAAGATTTGCCGCATATGACTGTACATGCCCATCGTCGAATTCAACTTCATAGAGGGTCGTATCTAGATAGGGATTCGTTGAGGCATGTCCGACGACCCGACCCTCTGCGTCTCGTTTCCTTCTTCTAACCGTCCCCTTTCGTTGATCGTCGCCAAGAGGCAGCATAACTTTAGCTGAAATGAGTTTATCGTATGCATCGGGTGCATAGGCATCGGCTTCTGGCATCCGAACATCTGGTTGTTCGTCATCTTCGTAGGCCTCAAAGGTAGGCGTGTCAGCCTCATTATCATCTTCATCAGCAATGGGGATACCGGCCATTCTATTCCCAAGGGCAGCTTTCAGGTTTTCCATATATGAAGCCTGCTGAGCTTTATATGCGTCATCCATTTGTGATTCTCGGTGGATTGGCCATACGGAGGTTCGATGAACTATCTTTCCTTTGTCAGTTAAGACTTTGGCGCACATTGCCTGACCGACGGTATGACTTGGTCCCAGCCAGCGGCCCAATTTGCGACCCTCAAAGCCAGGGTTACTATACCAAACAAAATCGAACCATCGATGTTCAACGAGGTGGGAAATATCTGGCGTATCGCCAGTGAGTTGTTGAATGGGCGGCCCATTCACATTGCTTCCAAAACTCGTGTGGGAGCGTCGTTCCGCCATTAGCATGAGACAATGGTCCCACAACACAGCTGGTGCGTTACTACGCCTCATTTCTCGTCGGTAGAGGCGCTTCAATTCTCTGATATTGGCCTCAGCCAGGTTTTGGTTTGGAGTCCAGGCTTCCACAGGTTTAATGCGGCATCCGTATTTGTGAGCTACCTTCCGAAATTCTTGCGAGGTTAATTCTGGCGCGTTGTCAGGGATGATATGATTGAAGATGCCGTAACTGTCGAAGACAGATGGTAACGTTGTCGGAGCGTCGCTTTTCTTTCGCATAGGGACGAAATGGACCCAGCCAAAGTCGGTGGCAAAAATCTGCCCGCATGTATGTTGATCCAGTGATTTCGTCTCAGAAAACAGTGTATCGGTGTACACATCTGCTCTCAGTCGGCGATGCCGCAGTTGGTATGCCGTGTGTTTCAAACGGCGACTACCTCCTTGAGCAGTAAACTCTCGAACACCCAACTGTGTCGTCTGCTGGAATGTCCGCTCAGCGCTAGGAAGTCCAATACTCCATCGTTGTGCCAATTCATCTGGACGTATTGTCCCCTTTCGCCTATGTCCAATATCTGATACGTGGACATGAATGGCGCGATTATTCACTCGTAGTGTCTTTGTCATTGCAAGGTTGATCGTCCGCTCACGCTTTTCTTCTGAGGCGTTCACTTGTACTGAATCCCGGAGTGCCCTTTCATCAACGTCAGGTGTTGAGTCATTCGGCTGCCACTCGGGTCTTTCATTTGTCATGTCGATTCGGCAAGAAGGATCTATTGTTTCAATCTCTTCTTTCGTGGGCTTGCGCGTGCAGAATTGGCTTAGAACGCCAACAAGATCGAGTGGAATGCGCAATTCTCCCAGTTCGTTGTCCCTTGCAATGATACTGTGGGATCGTTGGGTTCGGTCCCCTGCTTTCAAGTATTTCAACGGCACATCGTTGACTTCAATACCGGCCTCCCTCATTTGATTCGGATAAAGGAGGCATTTGTCTTTTAATTGTGGTAGATGTAGAGCTTGATGAAAATAAAGAAGGAATGTTTGGCCTGTTTCCTGGTCGTCATATGCCAATACACCAGTAATTACACCGGCCTCTTTAATCTTGCCAAGACTCTCAACAAAACCACTGACATCAGCCGTATCTGTTTGATACAGAACATAGCATTCAGATCCCAGACAGCATGTATCCGCATGACTGTCGAGTTCACACCTGATTAGGGGAACTGAGATCTCACGAGAAGTTGTCGCAGACATCACACTGTGTCAAACGCTTCTCCTTTTACGTTGGCTCATGATAGCGCCGACACCCTTTGTGTCGTTATCGTGGCTCTCAGACGATTCATCCGTAATGTCGGGTGTTTCGTCTCCATCAGTTTGACGAGGCTTCTTGTTGGGCTTGCTGGAAATAGCCCCAACTCCTCTTCGTTTATCACGCTTTTCTCTGGCGTCGCGTACTCGTTGACGTTCCTCGCCACTGAGCTTAGCCCATTCGTTGGGTTTATAATAGCGGTCTGTTATTTCTTTCTCTTTCTTGTTTTCATTTTTCTTATTATTCTTTCCACCACCTTTGTTGGGCGTGGAAGTAGATACACCAGAGATTCTTGCTTGTTTCCGACTTGCTGCGCTATAGGAAACCTTGCTATCAAGGACTTCCGCAAGGAAATTTGACGCATTCTCAAAGGTAGAGCGCAGAAATGGTGTTGCCAGGATTTGATTCTTGGCACTCTCAAGGCGAGAGTCAGAAGTTCCTGTCATCAGGATTCTCACCTTTCGCTCTTCGCTTACGGTCTCTCCTGTTGATTCGAGATCCGTAAATGCTCGTTGGAGAGTTTCGATGTAACGCTCGTACGTGTAGTTACGCTTGGACCCGTCATAATAGGTGCTCTCAAGGATTTGATCAGCCTTAGCCCGAAGACGTGACTGAAAGGCATCACCGAGATAGTGGGATTTGAGAGCTAAATAAGCGGCTCGTCCATTGCGGGTGCGTGCAAAAGACATCACCCAACCCCAGCCAGGGCCATCATGTGTAACATGGCAGATCGTCTCCCATACAGCAACCATGTCCGTTGTAGCTGTTGGGCCTTCATGTGAAGCTCGACGAATCATCTCGGATAGAATGGTTGGTGTTCCAAAGCCATTTGGATCAGTTGCTTCTGGTTCGACAACAGGATTTGCTCGTACATATGCGGCAAGTGGAATGCCACTCACTCCACGTTTGCGTTCGAAGTAATTGTCCAAATCCTCTAGGACAACGCGAATATTGTCTACACTGGTGAGTTTCCCAGGTAGTTCGACATCATTATCGTATTCGTCTTCAGCTTCCTTGAATCGATAGAGTAGAGTCAGGTCATTCATCGTTGGCGGAACCGCAGCGAAGGTGCGGTTTATTTTCCCGATATGCACGATATAATAACGAAGCATCTTCAGTTTCTTCTCGACCAGGTGTCCAATGAGCACTCCTGGATTAGCAATCATTGCTGGCACACCAGCTGGATCTGGGTTCGGGATGAGGCCACCTGGTTTACGGGCATTGGTACAAATTTCAGCGACATCTGCTTCGCTAAGAGCCTCAAAATCATAGACGGAGGTTAGACCTTGCCCGTTGATTGCAGTACGAACTGCTGGATCGGTAATCTGCAATACAACGTCCATGTAGACGTTGAGCAGTTGCATAGGATTGGCGGCTGCCATGGTTGCGAGGATTCTTTGTCTTTTTCGGACTCGTTCAGACTTTCCAGCGAAGTGAGGTTTTCTTCTTCTTTGGGGAATTTACACGTCATGGTCTCAGTTCTACTTGCGAGCGAGCGGTAGAGTCGGAGTTGGAGAGCTTGCATGGTGTGCTAGGACGGCGCACGTCATTTAAGTAATGAACATGTCCGTATAGCTGCATCCTCAACGGCAGGATGTTCGGCGCGTCCGCCATTGCCCGGTGTGTGCGCATACGCGGACCACACACCACATTCATCCATCTCGAGCCCCGTTGCAGGCGAGATATTAGTGAGATGAACGGGAGTACAGGTGTCCAACCTTGGGCAGTCATTCTTCCAAGCGAATGATCTAGATATTTCGCGACCTTCCCAGGCCATGGTGGGTATAGCATCTCATTAGTTATTGCATTGGGTCTGATAAACCAAATTACGATCGTGCGTCTAAGTGAAAAACTGAAATAGTGAGCTCTAAGCTACGCGTCCCTCATGGGTTAGCTACTCGCCCAAAATTCGCTTAATATCAGTCGCCTTTCTTGTTATTGCTTCCTTGTAAGTACCCATCACAAGTACTTGCTAATTTTTCCGATACTTTAAGTAACCGTATCAAGTACTACCCACCCCCCTGTGTTACTTAAAGCACCAGAAGTAAGTACTCTTAATGGTATTCTACTACTTCTAAGTCCATAGGTACGTCTCTAAATCCTCGAAGTACCCACATTCTCTCATTCTTCTCTCACGCTTCGCAGGCACGTAAATCTTTTTGACAGCACATGAGTGATCATCGCCATTGCCTCATATACATACACACATTCACCTTTCACCTCTGTTGCATCTTCATCCATCGCTCTCTGTTGTGAGTCTCATAATTTTCGACAGCAGCCAACAGCCAACAGCCAACAGCCAACCAGTCCAATCGATTCAGTTCACCATGGACCTTCGTCAGAAAAAATCCAAAGCAACCCGTGCCGCTGAGAAGACGCAATCCGAGAAGGTTCATGCCGAAAAGCAGAAAGCCCACCGCTCTTTCCTCCAAAGCGAAAAGGACATTGTTCCTAAGTTCCAACAGCCGCCGCCCGATCATTTTGGTCACCAAAACTTGTCACCCCTTTGGAAATTCGCTGTGCACATTGACTGGCCCCAATTCTCAGATTTTATTTCCTCACATGACCCACAAAATCTTGAAATGTACAAAGGATTCCAACGCATCAATGACACGTTCAAGGCCGCACAAGAAGAACAGGAGTAACTTGCGAAGAAGTCCTCTCCCAACAAAACTGAGAAGCTACTTCCTTTTTCCGTCGTCACTAAGAGATGTGTTCTATGTCCTCTCTGCCTACAAAACCCAGACACTCCTTTGAGCAACGCTATCATCATGCTTAGTCCTAGCAGGCCCTCCAACATCAAGCAACATACAGACGGTAATCATAAGGACTTTGTCATTCCTGGTACGAAAGAAGATGCACAAGCACAAAGTGAACCGGAACAAGGCACCACCCAGACAAAGATGACCATGTTTCGTGATGGTTTGGGCATGATTACGAAGAAAACCATTCGACAATAAATGCAACAACACATTTACCAATGTGTCAATGATTGCTGTCTACCCGCCTCCATTGTGGAGAAACCAGAGTTTCGGAAGATGATTGATTTCGCAATCAAAAACTCCAACCTTCTTCGCGAATCCCAACCGGAAAAACTCAGTCGACGGGAAGTGACGTCTATGCGAGTCACATCGTACCAAGAGTTTATCCGTACTATATCGAAGCTCTCTTTCCGTGTTCGTCAACACTATAAAAAGATTTGTCGACAAGAAATACCGTTCGCAACGGTATGTCACGATGTGTGGCAGGCAAAACGATATGATGTCCTTGGAGTCACGGTCGTGTTTTGTGACCCTCGGAATTGCGCCATATACCGGATCCCAATTGGGTTGGCACAAACCAAAGGCCATACTGCTGTACAAGTCGCCAAGCTAACCCACTCGTTGCTCCAGACGGTGGGGTTTCACAAAACTGACCTATGTTCCTCGGTCAACGACAACACTGCTTCGGCAGTGTTGGCGGGGAAATACATTACGAGTTCTTCGGCTGTGGGCAAATGCGACATGCATAAGGCCAAATTGGTCTTAAAGCATGCCACGGGGTTAGTGGTAAGGACCAAGAACAAGGAAATTATTGACGACAACAAGAGCTTTGTGGAACTGTACACCGAATTCAAAAAGTTTGCCGCCTGGTTGATGTCCAAAAAAGCCAACCATCGCTTTGACAATGTGCGAGAGGACATGGAACGCATGAACCAGTCCGTAGTTCAAATCCCATTACCCAACGAGACTCGAGTGAGTGGATGCGTGTTGACAATACAGTATCTACTACGGAACAAATGGTGTTTCCATG
This sequence comes from Epithemia pelagica, assembly GCA_946965045.2. Taxonomy (NCBI): domain Eukaryota; phylum Bacillariophyta; class Bacillariophyceae; order Surirellales; family Surirellaceae; genus Epithemia; species Epithemia pelagica. The sequence continues at coordinate 2,544,167 of OX337242.1, read as the reverse complement.
ACTATGTCAATCGAAACTTCGGTACTGATCCGGATTTCAAGGACAACTATCCCGATCAAGACAAATGGGAATTACTCGCACAGTACGAGGCCATTCTTGTTGTTTTGCAAGAGGCTTCTATCTCTATCCAATCGGACGAACCAGGTTCGTCGTCTGCGGCACTAATGCAGATCTATCTTGCCCGTGCTCACACACACCGGATGCAAACTACGAAAGAAGCAATTGGATGTCTCCCTGTGACGCTTACAACACCAAGAGACAAGAGATGGAACGGGGACAAAACCATTCCCCAATTGGAAAGAGTGGGAATGTCTTTCAAGGACTTGAAAAGTGGACCACGCAAACTTATCCGTCGGATTCTCGCGGAATTCAAGACACTTTTGGTGGAAGGTCGACGCAAAAGAGACGATGGTGGCTCTCTCAACGATGATTCTGAAAAGGCCTTGATGGCACACCCGTTGACAACAAATATGTTTGGGAAATTCTTCCAGTCGTTGGGTGTGTATGACCAAAACGATGCCAATCGAGTAAAGGACCTTTTCTTGAAGGACATGGTCAAAAAGTTCAGCAACAAGGCTTATTCAACAATCGGTTCCTTGTTATCAAAACAAGCCCAACAAACTACCGGCACTATGACGGGCACTACGACGTCTCACTCGACCACCACAACGTCTGGACCTGAACAAAACACCAATCCTTCCACCACAACGAATATGCCGTTCCAAAAATTCAACCCATTCCGTGCGTTCAGGGAGTCCCAAGAACTCAATGAACGTGCATTGTTGAGTATAACGGGAAAGGCCTCGCTTGCCGATGAAGAATCTCGAATAGCCAAAGTGCTGAAACAGACTTGTGAAGATAGTTTGCGCGATTTTTGTCGGGCTTGCAAGCGGGACATTGACACTAAATGGAACGAGGTCATTGCCAAATACCCAACAGAAGCCTACACGAACGACTATAAAAAGTGGAAACCGGCTGACAAATCCAGGTTCCTGTTGGCTTGTCAGGACCGTGACTTCACTGCACACTACTTTGCTACTGAATAGACCTTTTCAACGCTATTTTATTTTTATTCAGATTTTCTTGTACTGAATAAACCTCCATTTCGACATCTAAATTTTATTCAACATTACATACTGAATAGGCTGTATATTCAACATATCATACTGATTATCAACTTATTTGGTCAACCAAATACCGAGTAAAGGCTAACCAACAATGCCATACCGAATTTGGTTTATACAACACAACATTCCAAATAAAACTTACTATACACCGCCATCATACTGAATAGTACAAAATCTTTCTCTTTCTCTCTCTCTTCTCTCTCATATCTCTCGCGTTGTCTTTCTCACATCTCTCTCGTCTCGTCGTCGACATGCTGTGACGAGAGAGAGAGAGCGAGAGAGGAGTCCACAAGACACACAACGACGAGAAGAAGATTTAACAATCAACTATAGTATACCGTAAATCACTACATTCCATTATTAGTCGTCGTGATTGCTACCGTATCGTTGGTAACCTTACTGTCTTTACTGATTCCGTACAAAGTCGACGCGACAAAAGCATCCTCCACATGCACATTCAGCATCTTGAAAATCTCCTTCGGATACTCTTTAGGATCACAGCTATCACAATACTTGACAGTCATTGACCCGTCGTCACCGAAGTGGAAGATCTCGCGATGAAGAATTTGGAATTTGCCGACCACCTTCTCTCGTACAACAATGAGGAATGCACTACGACAACGAAAGTCACTTCCAAGTTGAAAATTCTCCTTCGCACCCGGATTGAACCCAACGTTGTAAAACTGACGTTGTACCAACAATAACCCATCCCCAGACTTGTCCAACCCTCCACATAAAGAAGAGATGAATGTAGGGAATCCATAAACTCGATCCTTGTCCTTCTTTAACTCAACGAAGTCAGTTCCCTTCCGAGGATCCCCCAACGCCGTAACCATAGAAGACAGGAGAAACTCAAAACCCTTCTTGCGATCTGATTCGCCCAATGCCAAAAAGTAAACGATTTTCGGTGGGATTTTCTCCGGCACCTTATTCCTGCCAGTGAAGTAATCGATATTCAATGCCATTGTCAATATTTTTCCTCTCTCTTTGGAGACTTCTTATATGAGGAACCAAGCAACAAAAAAGTATCCTGGTTTGCGCAATTTGGGTTCCTGAGAACAGGACAATGCACAATTTCAAATTCTACATTTAAACCCCAATACAAACCATTGGTCTATTATTCCCCTACATTTTCCCTACATAGAAGAATAATATACGCCGGGTAGTAATTAATCTTTCTTTCAAACCAACTCTTGTGAATTTCAAATTCACACACCAACCGTCATATAATCTGGTATCTCTCACATATCGTAGAGCACCCCTTATACTCTATGCCACTTACTCCATTATCGCCAATTTGGCGCAAAGTTCCGAAATCTCGCGCGTGGTGATACATAGTGCAAGCAAGACTGCTACTTAAAATATGATACAAAGATTGGACTTTACGAACCATAACGTCCATGCCGGACTCTATCATTTTTGTTCCCCTCTCTATATACTTCCATTTGAAATTTTAGCAATTTGCCGAGCCAGACTGGAACACATCACGCCGGGTCAACAACCATTTTACTTTCACACTTTCCATACTACGTAATATCGCGTTCTTCTCACATTTTGCAACCCTTTGTTTGGTATATTCATTACCGGTCCGCTTTTCCGCTTGTAACAATCCCAATATGTCAGACGACCTGGCCAACAATTGGGGAAAACAATTTGTTTTGATTGATCAATCTTCATACAAAAGAAAATACGACACTGCATTCATTGATGATGATTATCAAGCACTAGAGGCACTAAAACAATGCGTCCTTGAAACCACACAAGGAAATTTCTCTTTTGAAAAGCTCACCCCGAACGGCTCTGATGCCAACCTTTTCGCTATATCAAGTCTTTGCGAAGGTAACACCTCCACGGTTTTGGTAGCATGCGGTTCCTACGTGGCCGGAGACCAGGGCCCGCTACAATCCTGGACAACTACTACGTTCAAGATTAACGACGGTCCCTCATTCATTGCACATCCCGACACAGAACATCTATCTCCCGTTGCAAGGAAACACACCGTTGCACTACCCTACCACATTCCGGGAACAATGGACGATGACTCCCTGGTCATCTATGAAGACGAATGCATGAGGATGTTACACGCACGATGCATATACCAATCCTGTATATGCGAACCTATTTCGACATTATTCCTCGAACTTATACTAGCTTCCAATGGAAGCATATTAAGTTCCCGGGCACTTATGGCCATTTCAGCACTGTCAAAACGTCATGGGTTCCGAATAATCGTTGATGAGATCTTAACAGGTGGTCGCTGCAACACCATGGTTCTGACTAACACCAAGCCCAAGACATTTATCGAGAGAGTTGCCTTCATTACCATGGGCAAGTGGTTCCAATGTGGAATGATATTATGTGGGACAGCCTTTCGGTCGGTACTGTCTGACAGACAAGCAAATATGGATGTACGCGGTGCTTCGACGACCATCATGGTTAGCGAACCCTATCGGTACATAAAAGAAGTTGCCAATAATCTTGACAACATTCCCCTTTGTCGAGAAAAGATACTACAGAAAATCCGTCCCAAAACAGGATCTATGGATGAATGGGGAGAGGGTCTTGTCATTTTTATATCTCGTCGCATCAAAGGCACTCGTCAAGGAACAAAAAATCGTCTGCTTCCCCTCATTAACAATACTCCTATTGATAGTATTGGATCGACTCCCCAACCTAAATGGCAAAAGGACATTGTCAACCAACGTACTGTTTCAGATGTGTTGACCTGGACTACCAGTACGCCATTTATCAAGAAAGACGACATAGAAACCGACCGACAGGCTCTATTCACTGTCATACTCTCTCTGATTGACTCTCCTCCAAACACAGAATGGAAGAGCTCCAAGTTTTTCCACGAGAAGGTGATTGCGATTCCCAATTTCAACTTTCGACAAATTACCAACGTACTGGGACTTCTTAGAGACAATGGATATCTGAAGAAAACACAAAAACTCTCCACTCGAGTACAAGTATGGGCGTATCAGAACAATATGATCCAGATTCCTCCTATCTTAGGACCTTAAGTTATAATACAAGTGAAACGAGTGGATGTCTATTAGAACATATCATCTACACCATTCGTCAAACAATGCTTGATGGACAAAGCAGGTTTAACCTGCTGTATCTTCCGTTCTCCTTCGAAACCCCCCTCCCAGTGGAGGCAAGCAGGTCCCATATCGTCATGATACTCAGAAATGAAGAGTAGACCGAGTGAATTGCTCTTCATAACATGACTTAGTTTTGCAGACCCGACAGACTCAGATCCAGATTGACCGTCACTCCCCACTAGGACATCCATTTCAAACATAGTATCCAAGAACACCTTGACCACGTTTGGTAACCTATGAATCTCTTTCTGGTTTGTCATGATCCAACTGATAGCTACATTTGCAGCACATACGAATCTGGAAACCTGTTGATATTCCAAAGCAAAGTCTTCTCTTCGATGCAGCCGATCACTTTTGAAACATGGTAATAACATGACGAATTTGAGAATTCGACATGCAAACAGGTAGTTTTCACTAACCCATGTCCCTGTTCCCCAGCTTGAAGTGGACAAAGGTTGTGATGAAAAGTATCGAGTGCATCGCAACATCTTGACATGAGTAAGATAAGTATTCATCTGTTTCCCAAAAGTTGCCAAAGTTTCATGCGACCCCATCCATGTACATAGAATCTCTAGAACGGTTTTGACATTCCCTAGGAAGATCATATGCATTGGTGCGAAGTGACACCGTTCCAGGCCCTGTTCGTCTATCCATGTCTCTGGAAAGGGAGGGAAGGTATCAGCATTCTTGGCAGAAGCATAGACTGAATCGATGAGTTTGTTGGTACAGCCACAACTACGCAAATATGCACTGGCTTGAGCCTTGTTCCAAAACCGCTTACCATTAGGTAAGACTGACGACAACGGTGTCTTCATGTTATGATGGGCAAATAGTACCGCATCTTTGAGCCATGGTATTGAAATGGGATGAGATCTTAGTTTGGGTCCCTCATCTTGAGACTCAGAGCGATTTCGCTTTGTCCGTGTCGGATTGTTTCTTCTCTCCTCGGTCGTACCTCCATTTTGAGATGTTTGAGAACCGGCATTCCGTTTGACATTGAATATTGGGCGTCCAAGTGCTGGTTTTGGAGCACCAGTTGATCTATCACAGACAGTTGGATAATTCTTTGGTGCAGAAAAGAAGAGTGTCGGATGGTAGAGGTTCCAATTTTGACATTGTGGTCCTGAACAACGATTGTTGTCTGATCGTACTGGATGACATAATCCCAATTCAACCATGCGTCTTTTTCTACATCGGGAACAGGAGGGAAGCCGATTTTCCTTCAATCTGTTGTCAATCCGAGTCGATACGCCCCAACATGAGGAAAACGAACCATTATGATCACCAACTGAGAACATGGCCGTTCGTTCTGGTCTGTCCACTCCAGTCACAAGTTTCCCGAGACGAACACGGACTACCTTCTTCAATCCTCCGTGGAATATATCGTGACCAGCAGAATTGAATCCCTGGATTTCTTGCAGCAATGATTTCTCAATAACGGAATGATCGTCGCCCTTCGCCCCAAGTGCCATGAAGTATGTGGTTGCTCCGTTTGTTGCGTCAATACCGGGCCCGATTGTGAACGTATTCACCCAGACTTGGTTGCGAGACGACTTCGTGTTGTTAGGATCGAAGTCGTCTCGCCACTCCCTAAGCCAGAGATTGAATACACATTGATTATGGGGGTCATTGGTAGAATCTTGTTGTAATGATAACAAAAGCCGTCGTCCGTTAGGAGTGGCGGCATCGTTGGGTTCCCGGTCTGACTCTTGTACTTGTAGTTCGGCTGATAACTGGAGGTCATCGTAACTCTGGGCCTTCCCCAACTCGTTTGCTATAAGATCTGGAAGAGAAACTCGAGCATGGGAGCCATCGGCAGCACTTTGCAAAATTGGTATCGGAAGATTTTGCATGATGCTATCTTTGCCTTTAAGGTAAAACCTGTCAAAATCTTCTGTAGACGTAGGCAACCTGGTTGATTGAAATATGGATAAATCCTTACTGGAACTGTTCCCAGCCAGTAACAAAATTTCGGCAAGTAACTCTCGTTGACGTTCCGTCAACTCAATGAGAAGAGATGATAACAAGATTGAAAATTCCGATTCTTGTAACGTGACTTTGTCCAATGGGACTGCAAAAGCGCGGGCTGTCAATGATTTCAGTCCGCTGCCATGTCCTTTCAAACTATCCCAAATGAATTGGGGTGATTTAGAACCCGATGCAAAGCCCAGCGACGATAATTGGTCAAGAGACTTGAGTTCAAAATCTTCGTTTGTATGTATATCGTCAGTTATGTCCTCTGTACAGCACTCTGTAGGGTCCAATGGTAGAGTATCTGACGCATTCTGCATTGTATCCACTGTTGTTTCGATATGGCCTTGAAATCGGGAAGGGGCATTCGATGCGCGCCATTTTTCCATGGCTTTTTGATGAAATTTTGATTGGGCATGGCGTTGTACAGCACGCCATTCTGCTATGTAACCCTTATGATGACCTTTGAATGGCAGTGGCAGTTGCAGGCATGGGAAACATATGAAAAATGGTTGGTCTTGTTGTAGACAAGTGGCAGTAGAACATCGTCCATGGTACAATCCGAAATGAAAATCACTCGGGGAGTTTGGGTGTACTGCTAGTGGACAGAGTTCAGAGCATTTCACACATGGAAAATGACAAATTATTGATTCAACGGAAGTCATATTGCTGTCGAGGACACAATTTAAGGCTTTAGGTCCAACACAATCGCCTATATCTGATGAACCAGCGTCGAGACCGGATTTGTCAAGTTGCCATGGTGCACCTCCTCCTTCCAGTATATCTGCGACCAACTTTTTGGTCTTGTCTTAATCTTGGAATTCATTCCCTATCGACTGTTACTTCTGGGGATTGGAGTCCTTTAGAATAAACAAGTCACGAATCGTTGACAAACAATGACCTATGTAACGCTAATCGTCTACATAGTGACTCTAACATGTCACTATTCAAAAATTTATCGACTCAGTCACGATAGTGCGCCGGCTAAACCATTTATTCCAATGAATATGGCGGCAGTTAGATGCAGGCGCGACGATGCCTGCGTTCTTGAACGGTCTCCAAATTTTGGATACAACACTGAAAAACGGTAGACACCTACTGATCAGCAAAGCAAAATGACAGATCGCGAAAGAAATCTAGAACGGATTAGAAGCGTGGTGGACAATGGTAGACCTGAGATCGAGTACACAAGCCTAATTGGTGCCTCGACATCTCGACCGGGGACAGAAGTGGTACAGCAGACCGGATTGTATCCTGCGGATTTTCTTCCTTATCCAAAGGATTACTTCAATCCCCTTTCCGGCAAGAATCCAAATTCTGCCAAAGACGCCGAACTCTTATGGCAATATCGGAAGAATAGAAATACCGATGGACTCAGTGATCGAACGGTGCCAGACGGTGACGCTATGTTGGAAGAGATTCAAAACACACGAGATAGTCTGAGAGCGTTTATTGTGGTAAAGTATACAGAGAAGATTTGCGATATTGCCGAGGAAATGAATCTCACCTTACTTGGTAAAACCTCAAAGCCCGTCACGTTGGCAGATATGAGAGCTGTCTTGGTGAAGATGGAATTCAACCAGGAGAACATGAATCTCGTTTATGAACTGGTACACCGATTTCACCGAGACCGCTCGTGGCTCACTTCGATCATTGACAGCTGGTTGTTCACGAATAAGATGTACTTACTCAAGCAAACCAAGCCCAAGTACAACGAAAATAACAAACGGACTAGAATTAGTCAGTATGACCGAGGAGGGTTTTCGGCGGTTGGAAGATCGGCAAAGTCTCAAACTGTGGGTGGTTTGATGATTCCTATGTTGAAACATGCGGGATGGTCGTTGTCATTGACAACCGGACAGTCCAATGACAAGGAGTACAAGAAATTCTGGTACAATCGCAATGAGATGTTCTATCTCGTCACATCGAAGAAAAAGGCAGAACCTCTCGAAGAATATGTTGCCACAATGTCATCGGTACGTATCTGAAACAGTGTTACACAATTGAATCCATATGAGTTTTTCTAACAGTTGTCTGTGACTATAAAGGATATTTTGGAAAATGCGAGAAGCTTTCTATAAGACGAGTTGGGAGTAAATGTTGAGGATGATTTCATAGAACAACTGGCTAAGAAATTCAGAGGTGCTGCTGACAACGGAGACCAGAAACGACGCGCACGAAACACTACGATGACGAGAAACAACGAAACCTGTGAAGGGGGCGCGCAGAACGAGACGGAAATGACTGATGTGGATGATACAGATGATATAATTCAACAAAGACAGGATGATGTTCAATCGCCTGCCTTGTTTTCGCCAGGCACGCAGCAAGCAATCGATACAGTCATAGATAATGACTGTCAGCCCTCCGCTTTGGTGACACAGGTTCCTATTGGCGTCATGCATGGACCAGAGACACTGCACCCGGAAGGATCAATTTTGGGAATTGTAAATGCAACCAGTGAAACAAATACTGGACGACAACGGAGTTCTATGGGAGAAGACAATGATTGTCTTTCTAAGGCATCAAAGAGTAGCAATGTTACTCTTTCCAATATGGCGAGTAGCAATACTACTCTATGCAACGCGGTCAATACGGCGAGTGGAAGTACTGCTCTACCAGGAGATTCAGGTAATCGAGAGAGTAGCACTGCTACTCTACCAAAAGCAAGTACTACTCTACCAGGAGATTCAGGTAATCGAGAGAGTAGCACTGCTACTCTACCAAAAGCAAGTCCGGCGAGTGGAAGTACTGCTCTACCAGGAGATTCAGGTAATCGAGAGAGTAGCACTGCTACTCTACCAAAAGCGAGTACTACTCTACCAGGAGATTCAGGTAATCGAGAGAGTAGCAATGCTACTCTACCAAAAGCAAGTCAATCCAAGGAGAAAAGTCAGTCAAAGGAGAAATCATTGCGACGAACAAATGAGGGTCGTAAAGGGAGTTCAAGTCGCATCAGTAAGGAAGTGATTGGTCGTCAGGGTCCAAGAATTGAGAACAGTCAAAAGGAGAAAGTTGGAGAGGAAAAGGTAAGAGAAAGGTTCTGATTACTGGATTATTGTATGAAGCTTCTAACAATGTTGGTGTATGGAGCAGGGGACTGAACAGAATACAAGTCCATTGGTGGAAGCAGCCTGTGAACATGACAACTTATCTTGTTACGTGGTTCAAGACACTGGATCCTTCTTTACACTGGACTACTACACATATAATGAGACTTGGCCCAGGAAGTGTATGAACTCTACATGTAACAAGAAATTCGGTGGTCCGGGTGGTATTAAGGTGACTTCGAAGAATCCGGTGATGTTTTGCCCTAACGCTGTAAAACATGATCATTCATGTGATCACGCCTTTTGCATGGCTTGTCATGCAAAACTTTTGATGGAAAAGGCAAAAGAAACAGGTGGAGTCGCTCGAACACAAAATAGTCGTAGAAATACAAAATCGTCTTCCAAAGCTTAAATTAAGATCGTTGTTAGTACTGATATGCTGTTGGTTGATGGATTTGTGCAAGTACGGACTATATATCAAGGTGCCAATAGGGCTGACTTTTGTTCCTCAAAAGTTGTGGAACGAAAAGTTCTTACTATAACTTCGACTTCCACTTCGCTGTCGAATACTTGTTCAACAGCCTTTATCCAATTAAGATAATATTCAGTAGTGCCCTTCTAAATAAAAGAGGTCAGGCATCAGGTCTTATTCAGTGGGTTGTTGTTGATTAATATGGTTTTATGTTGAATAACGCATTGACATACTGAATAGAGCCTACTGTTTTGGGTATCGGGTTCTGAATAAGGTTTTGCATGGTGAATACTGTCTGAATAAAGAACATGTTGATGTGAATAGGAAAATCGGCCTACTGAATAAGCGCAATCTTATAGGGAGCGCGAGCGCCGTTCTTATTCAGTGTAGTGGTGTTGATTAACATAAACAGTACTCAAACAGAAGGAAAGATGTGTGCAGTGTTCTTAGTGGTTGGCGAGTATTTTGATGTAATGGCGTGGTGGGATCACAACAAGGACAATTTTCCCCACGTGTTCCCATCGGCTGTGATTTGGCTTACAAAGCCTGCCACTAATGCTTTTCAGGAACGAGTATTTTCACTCGGTTCCTGGTTTCAACAAAACAAACTTTAATCCAAAACAACAGCCAAGAATTTCGAGATGAGGGCGATGGAGAAATTAACCAGAAAGATTTGCCTCGAGATTGTCCAACGAGAGATTGCTATTGAGAATAAGAAACGGGAAGCAGAAGTGATGGCCATCGACAATGATGATGACGACAAGGCGGTGGAGAAGACTGCAGAGACTGCAACCAGCACTGGGGGAACGTCCACGGATACAGGCAATCTGGCAAAACAGGCAACCGAGGTCCAGGCAAGCGAGGTCGGAAACACTGATGATACACCGTCCAATACGCAGGATACTGATCCGTCACATGCAACAGCAGTTGGTAATGAGAAGAAGAAGACTCCGCATTTGTTCGAAGACACGGAGCAAGCCGAGTATCTTCGCAACATGTTGCTAATGAAAGCCACCAAGGCTTTGGACGACTTCAACTCCAAAGCGAAGAAGTCGTCTGAACAAGACCCTCTTGCAACGAACTCTCCCGATCCAACCTATGAATATTTCCCTGATCTGGGCGACGGAGAAGGGGAAGCCAAAGTTCCCATGACAGCTGACGACATTCAAGTGGTGAAGATTGACTTGTCGGATGTAAGTGACAATGAGGAGGACAAATCCGTTGTCGAAGATGAAGATATTGACAACGACGAGGCCATAACTTTTCATCTACGAGAAGAAATCGAACGGCTCGATTGCTTAGAGAAATCAAGAAAACTGGCAGCGGAAGAAAAGAAGAAAAGAGCGGCAAGCAAAGACAAAGACAAAGGCACGAATGTTGAGCCGACTACTGGAACAAGTGGGAGTGGTTCAAAGAAGAGAAAAGCGAATGAGACACCACCTGTCCAAAAGAAAGCAAAACAAACCAAACTCAAGTCCACAGGTTCCAAAAGCGGGTCTAAGAAAAACCATCATCCCGGATAAAGTCCAAAGAGGATAGAGAATCACAGTCAGTCCGACGCTCACCCAGGGCAAAGAAGAAGAAAGGTGCGACTCCTGAGTCGGCGGTACGGGTTCAAGATTCAGAGGCCGGCTCTGACACAGAGGAAAATGTGGCAAGTAACCTGGAGCATATGTTGAATGAAGTCGTCGGTGATAGCCACAGTGAGGAAAATGATTCAGACGCAGAGTATAGTAACGAAGGCGAGAGGGATGACACGGGCGATAACGACAATAGGGAAGAAGATGAGGCCGAAGATTCAGCGAGTGAATGAAATTGTGAAGGATAGTGTACAAAGTACCGTAAAAATCTATATATTAGAAGAATTTGTTTTTGCCATATGCCTTCAGCATTTTGAGAAAGACAGATTTCACCAGATCCGAAGCCTTCTCCTCCAATAGGCTCAAGAGAGGTGGCCGTGTATCAGGATTTTGAATGAGCTGACCAAACGCCCCAAAAAGTGGATTGATAAGATGCCATTTGGATTTAGGCAGCCATTGTTCAATGCACTTGGAACAGAGGAGACCGTCATTTGCAAGTGGTGGCACCCATTTGAGTGCCTCACACCAGCGAATGACGTGGACATCCGAAGGAATTCCGTCCATTCGACCGAATGCACTTGAGACAATGATCTGTGCTGTCTTGTATCCAATTCCGAATAAAGAGGTGAGTTCTCGGATGGATATATCAGATGGAATGCGGCCTTTGTGTTTGACAACAAAATAAGATGCCGCATGTACAATTCTTTCTGCATTTTGGTGGAATCGACCAACTGGAGAGATGAGGGCACAAAAGGCATCCATTCCAATCCGCTGTGATACCTCTATTACACCGTCCGCTGATGTAAGTCCACTGGAAAACATTTGTGGAATGAATGCCGCCAATTGACTGTCGGTGGTGCTGGAGCTCATAAGAATTATAATGAGACACATAAAAGCTTTGTCGGCAAGCTTGTCTGTTGCCCCACAATCCATCCAGTCCTCCCAAGCGTCCCTTGGAGAATGTAGCCCAGACATCTTGGCTATCTCGTGGAATTCTTTCAGATCTTCAATGAGAGTCACTCTGTCAGCAATGATTGAATCACTAGGACATAGAGGTAGATTGGGACAGGAAATTCTGCATGGGGATATTTTGAATGGGTCTCCGTGTTTGAAACGACGACCGTCATCGTAGTTTGGCTTTGTCCGTGATTTGGAACTCAGTAAAATGTCCTGAGATAGTAGATGATTTTGTTGTCGAGTTTGATATTTATGTCGAGACGGACTGGAGTGGCGACTGAACTTGTTGTTGGAAGCCATGGAGATTCTTGCGTCTTGAGATACCCTTGTGGTATCGATTTGCCGTCCAATATATTGGGATAGAAGTGGAAATATACTCTCCAGTGACTTAGGCTCCATTGATTTACCAGAATTGTTGTCCGTTACAAGAAAATGAGCTTGGTTGCGTTGGATCCAAAAGAGAATCAGGTCGGTAATGGAGTCTTTGGGAAAATCATTTGTCTCTCCAACGACGAACGATGTGCATTCCAAACAACCTTTGCATTCACAAACGGCAAACTGAGGTATGCATTTCAATTCAAGTATGATGTTGGCGGGGTCCATGCTTTCTGAAATGGATACAAGGTTTTCATCGTCTTCTCCATTCAGCCACTGAAGCATATGAGAACTGACTTGATGAAGGACTTCTTCGAAGGTGTATTGAAAAATGATACACGGATGATTATTTTCATATTGGATTGAAGAAGAAACATCAATCCATTGCTGTTGGCGGATCAACCAGGAAGCTGTGGCGGTAAGAATGGATTGTAATTGCTCTTTGGGTGGTGATAATATGCACGATGTCAGACAGTCTGCGATGAAATAAGCGTAGGACTGACAGCAGATCAGGGAGGACTGTATGCCACAGGTCGAGGTAAAGTGAAGAATGGAGTTGTCACTGTCACTTTTGTGGTGGATGATCGACATGGTGTTGATTTCTTCTTCAACAACAAATAGGGAGAATGATGAATGGTAAGTGCTGTTTTGTGATGACCGGCTGTATGCTGTATGGTGTGAGTGAGCGTTAGGTTGGATTGGTGTTACTGGTCTACTAGCTAAATGTGTGCTCTTAGAGTGATGGGGATTATGATAATTCGCCATTAGAGGTCCGCAGAAACAAGGACAGCAGACAGACTAATCCTTAACCTTAATGTAGCCAAAACTGTGCACGGTTGCCAACCAGGCCGACTTGCGCAGACCAACTGCCACCCACATTGAAGAAAAATCCTGTCCTATCCCTCCTTTTCTCCACACCACAGCAATACACACCTCAACTTCTCATCAACAACAGCAGCAGCACAAGCTTCACCAGCATCTGTATCAGCAGCAACAGCTTCACCAAAGCAATCCTTTCATTCCAATAACCACAACTTCTGGAGAGTAAGTGCTACGCCCATTCTGACACTTGGGCAACCTGGTCCATGCCAAGACAATTCTAAATCATCCCTGATCGTTCATTTATCTCATTTCCATCAGAAGATACAGCCCTGGCAATTGGGGGCTTCTCCATCCTGCTCTTTTGGGAAGGCTGATACTGTTTGGAAGCTCTCTTTGGAACCGTAAGTGCTACGCCCATTCTGACACTTGGGCAACCTGGTCCATGCCAAGACAATTCTAAATCATCCCTGATCGTCCTTTTATCTCATTTCCATCAGAAGATACAGCCCTGGCAATTGGGGGCTTCTCCATCCTGCTCTTTTGGGAAGGCTGATACTGTTTGGAAGCTCTCATTGGTTGCTTGAGTATTGAAATGTCCAAACCAGTCAAGAGAGGCTGTTTGACCCTGAGTCAGCAACCTGACAACAATGGATCTACCTCTTTGCCTTTGGGAGGTCCTCCTTTAGGGGAGGCCTCTATAAGAAGGGCGGGGCTGGCAACAATACCCACCATGGGAAGAATACTTTCGCATCTACAAGATCGACAACACATTGATGTTTCTTCAGTTGTTCATACATACAAGTCAAGAAATAATTCTTCACGTCGAACACAGGTCTCAGAAGCTATCATTCAAGGATGTGCTACACCTTTCAGGAAATGCAACAGACAGAGAAACAAGAGAAAGAATAACAAACAAGATACTCTTGAGAAAGTGCCCGAGGCTCCATTGGCTTCACAAATGACACCAGACTACTTGATGAGGAACACAGTCACATTCAAAAGTGATAGTACAGACGACGAATACTTTGAAGGCAGTGGCACCAAAACCGTCCGACCGATATTTGTGTCTCTTTCTAAGTTCCATACTACCGATACTGATGGTGGAGCTCTATATCAACCCAGTGATTCAACACTGCCTGTGTTTCTCAAGGTACCAGGACAGAATCATTTATCGTTCCCAGTACAGAAGAAAGTAATTTCGGTCTTTGAATCATTGGAATCTGCATGTTCTTTCCAACAACGAGGGAAGTTTCGATATGTCGGAATGGAATCACATCAATCTTCGTATGTAACCATTGGCAAACATGCAAATCAAGGTCGACACGGAATTGTTGATTCCAAAAAGAAACTCATGACAGGCAAAGATAAGCAGGCATTGATGAAATTGGTGCGACGATTCGAGCATTTATTTTGCGAGTGGATGCACTGGTCTATAATACAGAGCTATTCCATTACCAAGGCTGTTCAAGGTATACCAACTTTCTCAGACGGGAGCAACGACAGCACATTTTTCTCGTCAATCGCTTTTGGAAGGAATGTATTTCTTGGTGCACACACCGACCAAGACTTTGGTTATTCTGCAGTGATAACCATGGCCACTGAACCGGATTCAGTTGGAAACAATATTCTTTGCTATTTTGTCTTTCCACAATGTGGACATGCAGTTGCCCTTCGAAACATGGACATTTTGTTCTTCAACCCCCAAGTCTATCACTGTGTTTCGAAGAAGGTTACCAGTGAGGATGTTTTTTGCATATCGTTCTACCTCAAGACAGCGGTTGTTGGAAAAAACGACAATACCACCCCCCTCACTGGAATCGAAGAGTGTATTTTGAACCAATTACAAAAGAAGGATAACTGAATATAGGTAAAATAAAATTTATTAACTGATCAATTGTTACTTTATTCAATCAAATTCCGTTAACCCCAATCTAGCACCGCGGAATCTACGGCAATGGCGGGAATGCTCTGAATTCGAAGAAACCCACTCTTGTCCATGATTATGATTACTTCGAGTAGCCATGTCCTTGCGGATTGATCTTGTTAATTCACGCAGACAAACAAGTGGTTTCATCAAATCCACTCCATTATTATTGTAACTTGCTGAACGGCACAGTTTCTTGATTTCGTTCAACTCCTCTGTCATTAGTTGAACAAATGAATTGGGCGCTAATGCTTCGCCATACACCTCATCACATTTTGTGTGGAGATCAGTTGCATCATCAGTATCATCAACAAATATGTCCCCAATTCCTTCATCAACATTGTCAATTGTGTCGTTTTCAAGGCCACGATTAGACTCATCATGAGATATATTGTCGTCTTGGAGAGATTCACTATCACTTGGGCATGGATTATCCCTGACTCCTTGAAGTGAAGGCATTGAGCGCCCATATTGTGGATTTATCCCATCCGGAGCAGTAAACGACTCCTGTGTCAAGTTGTCTTGGTCCAAAGATACATTTTCAGTGTAGTTAAAGAAACCAGAAAATGTTGTGACGACTCTTGTTATTCGTTCTTGCGAATAATTCAGGCATGCTTCAGTTTCCCAATCTGGCAAATCAAAACCGGTTGGGCAGTAGCACCATTCCTCTTTCTCACACCATGTTGGTCCCGTGTCAAATGGTAACTTTGGTCCAGTAAGATCATTTGTTAATAGTTCTTTCAAACAATCATTTAGAGCATTCTCAGTATCATTGTTCGCATTGCGAAAGCCAAAGAAAATGTATTTCTTCCACCACACAATACTCACATCATGATGGGTGAAGCCTTGGTAGTCCCGGCACTCAAAACACAGTACTGCGGCTTGATGCGAACATGGGTAACCACACCTTTGAAACGTACCGCAGGAACACAATAAGCGCCCGGAAGAATCCAATGTTACCGTTCTTGTACGATGCCATACTGGATGAAGGCGTTTCTTCTCTGTATCCAAACAGTTGGTATCTACCACTTTGACATGCCAGTTCCATGGTGATGATCTATCACGTCGAATTGCATATTTGTCACGGCGCGTCCATGCATTGTGGACTAAATCATGGCACAATTCAGTTACCATTCCGTTGAGTGGTAGGAGATTCTCCTTCATCCAAACAGATTTAGCTTCGACTCGCGTTGCTGCGAGACGTAATTGTGAATTGATTAGAATGTCTGATTGAAACTTCAACAACGCTGCATTGCCTTGGACTGTTCCACCTGGTAAAACTGGAGCTGAGTGCTCTTTGATACCACAGTTTGTACCTTCGTGACTGCTGTTAGTGCACTCTTCATAATGACGAAGATTTTGTCTGTAATAGTGCACAAGTTGTCGATCGTGAAAAAAAAACATACCCAATCAAAAAGTTTTGCACGTTCCAACGTAAGTTGTCTGGAAGGAACTTTCGAACCTGCCGTGAATGAATGTAGGCCAAGAGCAGGCACTTTGATATCACCAACTCATTTTCATTTTCACAATATCTTGGGTACATGAACGTGTAACACCACTGTTTCACAGTGTAGCAAAACAGTTTGTATTGTCAAATGTACGTTGAGTCAATGGCATTCCCGAATGAGCAATGTCGTAACCATCCCTTATGAATAATATGCCACCCACAACGAACACGAAAGCAATTTGGCATGTAACGACGACAGGCCTCTTCAAGTTCAACAATCTCATGTGAGTCACCATCGGTTATGACACTTTGAATTTGGGATGTCCATTGATCTCCAAGAAGTTTTGGCAGGGCAAAGGAAAATACCCATCGAAAAGTTCCCTGACGCTGATCACGTAGAAACATCCGCAGAATTATAATATATTTCCCAAAGGTGGATCGGATAGAAACTGTAAGAAGTGGTCGTGACTCCTTGTTTGTTCCCTCTGTAACATCAATCTTGAGGACATGAGGGAATAAGCGGAACATTCTCTTTTCCTTGTTGGTGATCCATGCACAAGCGATGAAGAAATGCTGGTTTTCTTGTAGACCTAAATTTTCCATATCAGCAGTGTATTCTTGAAGAACTTCTTGACAAAAATTAGTAAGGTCTGATATATGTCTCACTCCACAATCGACCTGGTTTTCACTGAAGATTAAGCCAGCTTGTCGCTGGACCTGAGCGTTTACAACATTAGGAGGTTTTGCCCCCCATATGCAGTAACTTATGTCTGGTGTTGATCGCAACCATTCAACAATTGCTCCAGCACCTACTTCAATACCATTGTAGTGATATTTTGAATCTGATGCAAAGTTGTGAAATGCATACCGAAGTTGTTGTGGAGTCAGTGTGAGATCGTGATTTGCATGGAAGAAGTTTCGACCATTAGCTGGACGAGTCAGGGCTTTACCAAGTTCAGCTGTACGCCGTCTCTGTTCTGACGTCAAATGACGAAGTTTTATTGGATATCCGCAGGCAACCGCTTCATATGATTACAGTGGGTGACAGATCCAGAACTACGCTTGACATAAAAGCCATACATATCGACAAATATATCAAAGCGAAAGGAGCATGTGTCTTCATTTTGTAATGCACGTGTTGTCACGTTTTTTCTTGGTCCCTTTTTGCCATCAACCCCCCTACTGTTGCCTTTCTTTTTCCATATCAGCAGTGTATTCTTGAAGAACTTCTTGACAAAAATTAGTAAGGTCTGATATATGTCTCACTCCACAATCGACCTGGTTTTCACTGAAGATTAAGCCAGCTTGTCGCTGGACCTGAGCGTTTACAACATTAGGAGGTTTTGCCCCCCATATGCAGTAACTTATGTCTGGTGTTGATCGCAACCATTCAACAATTGCTCCAGCACCTACTTCAATACCATTGTAGTGATATTTTGAATCTGATGCAAAGTTGTGAAATGCATACCGAAGTTGTTGTGGAGTCAGTGTGAGATCGTGATTTGCATGGAAGAAGTTTCGACCATTAGCTGGACGAGTCAGGGCTTTACCAAGTTCAGCTGTACTCCGTCTCTGTTCTGACGTCAAATGACGAAGTTTTATTGGAATATCCGCAGGCAACCGCTTCATATGATTACAGTGGGTGACAGATCCAGAACTACGCTTGACATAAAAGCCATACATATCGACAAATATATCAAAGCGAAAGGAGCATGTGTCTTCATTTTGTAATGCACGTGTTGTCACGTTTTTTCTTGGTCCCTTTTTGCCATCAACCCCCCTACTGTTGCCTTTCTTGTCATTATGAAGTGAAACCTTACGGTGTTCCATGTTGGGGTCTCCCACAGATACTCGCTTCCGTTTGTTGGTATAGCGGCGGTAGCGGTCACAAGTGAAGGTACGTTGCATGTACGGAGGTTCACTTCCTTTAGGGAAAGCCTTGCGAGTGGCCAACGCCTTTTTGTGTGATGTACCATTGGAGACAATAGAAAATCCTCCACACATCGCAGTTTTGGAGATATCAGCTTTTAGCTTCAAAAAGGACCCATCTTCATCGAATATATTGCTTGGGTTTGTACATGGAGGGTATGCTGTTTGACAGAAATATGCGAAGTTCCCTTTGACGTGCTCCGCTTGAGGGCCCCATCCAATGAAAGCACAAATGTCGAAGCAACTTGTTGTTTGGTTGCATATGCAATCATCACCAGTGTGCATTGCAAAGGTCATTGGAGAAGTCCATTCTGTTTCTAAGGAGTTGAAGTATCGATCCAACTGTTGATGAATTTGATCATGTAGCATTCCATCGTCGTTGTTGTCGTCCATGGCTAGATACTCAATGAATTGAATGCAATAGCGAAATATCTTCCAATGCCGATCTGAAGACTTTCAGATTTGAAAGAGAACGGTTATTTCTTTGACGATTACTTAGGCGTGTACACGGTGTGACAGGCGTGTACAAAGGTGTGACAGGCGGTGGAGTTGGTACGTTAAGGTTAAGGATTAGTCTGTCTGCTGTCCTTGTTTCTGCGGACCTCTCAATAGCAGCATTCTGTGCATATTGTGCGCGCGTGGCGAGACCCCAACGTCCAAGATCCACCAAGATGTCATATCAGAAACCCCCACCAACTATGACCCAAACAGTGGCTCATCCTTTGTTAAATATAACCACCAAAATTTCATTCCCAACGACCATCTGATTTTGGTTCTAAACTGCCAATGCAGTACCCACTAACTTTGTCATCGGCCAACGGTCCAAGACACTTTAAATACAACACAATGTTACGTTTCTGTCCGATGACAAAAGTAGGTAATATTCGTCGAGATACAACGGGTCCAATTGGCACCTTTCACACACAAACAAAATTTTGGGGAAAAAATGCGAGCACAGCACACCCACTCACACGTGCACACCTCTACAGCATTAATTTATATACATCAATGAATAACATATAACAACCTAATCGCCTTTCAATCGTAGTTGAGTCATCGGAAGTACGAACTCCAACCGAGAGAAGTCGACGATGAAACAATGAGGACAGCGCCATTTGAGTCGAGTAATACTTGTATTATTACTTATCCTATCCTCGTAGAATGCCAAAACAGAAGCCCCCGAAGAACTACGCAAAGAAGAGGCAACCCACCGCTTCCACTGAAGGTTCTCGGAAGTCTCGTCGCCTTCGAGAAAAAGAGACGGCATCAGATTCCAACGATGGAGGTGCCAAGGATAGCAGGTTCAAGACGGAAGAAGAAATTCTCGCCGAACTGGCAAAACGCGAAGCGGAGGAAGCCCAGAAGCTCCTTCCATCTCCCAACAAACAGACAAGGACCCGACGCAAAGAATCGAATATCACATGTGAAAAAAACTCTGTTGAGAGAAAGCGGATTGCCCAGATTGTTCTTGATTTTATGGACGAAGACCATGTCCCCTGCTCTGTTTATGGCAGAGACCGCGAGGAACGCTACCCAGGATACACCTTCTGTAGCCGATGCAAAAAGGCAGACGACGAGTCTGGTTTCCGTCCTTCTCACAAGATAAACCGCAAGGCAATAGGCGGTCGATACACCTGTAGATCCAAGCACACAAATTTCTGGCATCCCACATACATCGACCCAAAGAAGAAGAACTCTCCAAAACCACCGCCAATTGATTTGTTTTGTCGACCATGCAATGGCGACAAGTCCCTGAGAACGACTCGCAAACGCAAGAAACGACAGAGGAGGAAACGATCAAGGATCAAACCTCCACCTCCATCATCCACTCTCGAAAGCATTCTGTACCAGCATCCACAAGGCAAGGATGAAACTAAGAACCCAACCCAAGGGAATGTTCCTCAAGACGATGACGACCTCATTAGTGAGATTGATGAAGACAAATACAACGACGCTGCAAACAAGAAAGAAACTCCACAGTTTCTGTTAAACTTACCTCTTTTCCAGGACCCCCTCAGCCATTACAGCTTTTATGCTCATGATTCTCGAGACCATGCAGTCGATGAAGCCGAGTCATTTGATGTCGACAATGAAGAATTAGATGACCTGCCCCCATTTGAAAATGCAGAGAGTCAGCAGTCCAGAGATGAGCAAGGCGACTCATCAACAACTGAAGAGACAAGAAATAGGACGTACCTTAGTAGTAATGAAACTCTAGATAACGCTGACGAATCTGCCAACATGGATTCGACACAAGAAGACAACGAAGAAATCACACGTCTCCACAATCAGATCCATTGTTTGGAACAGGATCTGCTACAAGCACATCAAGCTGTGTCTGACTATCGCAAGTCCCTGAAGAAAGTAACCGACGATTTGACCGATTGTAGAAGAAAGCTGAAGAATAGATCAGATGACCTTCGGTATTGGAGGGATAAAGACGCGGAAACAAAAGCGACGAGCAAAGAGATTGATCTCCCCGCCTCTTGCTACGACATAAAGGACTGTGAAAAACTGGTGTCACATATCCGAGAAATCCTCGTATCAAGGACCAGTAGGATGGATGACACGAGTAGAGCAGCAGGAGAATTCTTCCGAGACGTGGCACAACTGTGCCTTGACAAATCCATACACAATGGGCTCATGTTCGAGAATGCATATGGTGTATTTCGTAAATATGTACGCGATTACGTCTTCACACTGTTTAACATTCTACGGAAAATGGATCTCGCAGGTGGCGTCCTAAACCTTGGCGGCATTGAAGTCCTACGACAAGTGGAAAGCAATGGAGTTGCTAATACACACACACTTATCCCAAGTAGTTCTTGTATCCAGGATGTAGCCAAAGAAGTCGAGAAGTTTGGGAGTCTTCTCTGCCCCTACCGACTTTTCCGGCACAAGACTGATGGGTCGGAAGGATTTGCCTTCCGGGCAGCCGATGTTATGGCAGGAATATTAGTGGCAGGCAATTGTCTGTACGGAGACGCTCGTTGGCGGCCCATCCAGTTGGCACAGCGTTTGGACGGCGCTCTTTTCACTAAAAACTTAAGCCATACACTGGGAGGGCTGAAGTTCAACGACATGTCCAACCCTCTTGCCCAATCACGTAACAGTTGTTTTCCGGTTGTGTGTGTTTGTCGTCCAGAGAGCAAGGGCTTAGTGCGATCGATCTTTCGGAACATGATCGAAGAGATCGGTGAAGCTGCCGTAAAAGTACTTCCCACGAAATTCGGAGTATGGCCGCTCAAAATATGCACTAATTGCGATATGAGTTGCGAGTGGAAGCTACTTGGGCGTGGTGGGGCCGCTCAACAAGTTAACTTCCCTTGTTCGAAATGTACTGTACGAAGTGGAGAACTCCATCTCCCCACAGGACGTGTCGAAGACTGCAGCCTGTGCTCGCAACTAGGACATTCCAGAAAAACAAACTGGGTATGTAGACATCACAAGATGTGTACAAGGGCTCATGTAAACAGTCTACAAAAGGAAGTGGACCACTTCGTCAAGGAGATGCCTAGCATCTACGAGAGTCTAACTGATATATGGGGTGATTCCGAGTTGATTATGCAAGAGGACCCCAGGATGGACCCAACCAAAGTTCAGAAGGGGAACATCAAGTCCATCCATTTTGATCTAGGCAAAGCCGATGTTGCCAAGCGTCTGGAATATGCGAGGTTCATAACCAATGATCTGGTGGTTAGAGAACTAGATGTGCATGGTACACTAGAGCAACGACAACGACGACTCAAGGCCCACCATGTCAAAGAGTGGATTTACTACCAAGCAAAGAAGGTGTTAGATGATTATAAGCAGTCCAAGACTGCTACCGCAATTGTCTATATGATGGACACGGTCCCATGCATTCTCCATATGGAGAATCGCATGGGAATCAAGATTCTTACCATGTGTTTGCGACACGGTCTGGCAAGTGCAAAGGTCAAAGAGTTCGATTGGATGCCTGAAGAATATGACAATTCAGAAATAAAGAGATGTAACCACTTCATCAAGCGAGTCCAAAAATGTATGAACCAGTCCATATTGGGAACGAGTGATATGCCGACGCAGTGGAAAGCACCGTATGAGAAGAAGAAGCGTAAACTTGGAACCATCACTATGGACAACGTCCGCATCCGAAGAATGTTGCCCAAGTTTGATGAACTGGTAGATATATGTATCGCAAACCCAGAGAAACGAGTCAAGTGGAAGCAGTGTGTAGCCGACTATGTCATTTCCATGGAACGACTTAACAAGAAAACCAACATGACAGACAGTGAGATTTTTGACTATCAGCGCAAGGCGGATGAGTTTTTTGCAACTTGGGTGGATTTGTGTGGTGAGAATGGGATAACCAACTACGCACACTTGATAGGTAGTGGTCACGTAATGGAATACCTGATCCACTGGCGCAACCTGTCATCCCACGCTCAACAGGGGTGGGAAGGTAAGTAGTAGCCTGCGAAAGCGAAAGAGGTTCTCTTGTTTGTTGAAAATGGTTACTCACCTACACTGTTACAGCATTCAATAGTTTATTTAAGACGTTCTATTTTTCCAGAACACAAAGGGGTGGTAGTACAAATAGGGGAAAGGGTAGGAGGTCCAGACTAGAACCAATGGCGAGATGGTTGCAACGACGCATGGTTTTCATGTGTCGATACGAATACAGTGATATAACAGAAGGTAATGCAAATTGCAGCGAGGAAAATGCGCTGGCAAGGAAAACCTGGGTTGCAAAGAATAAGGGTACAATGGAATTTTGTCGCAGAATTCCGGGTATACAAGACGATGGAGGTGGTCAACAGACAGGGAATGAAAGTGGAGGAGCCGGGCAGTCAAGAGATGAGAATGGAGGTGCTGAGCAGTCGACGATTGAGAATGGAGGTGCTGAGCAGTCAAGAGATGAGAATGGAGGTGCTGAGCAGTCGACGAATGAGAATGGAGGTGCTGAGCAGTCGACGAATGAGAATGGAGGTGCTGAGCAGTCAAGAGATGAGAATGGAGGTGCCGGACAATCAATGGAAGTCACTGTTACTGCTGGACAGTCACCAACGGACAATGGAGCTAGCAATGGAGGTGCGGAACAGCCAAGAGAGGAAAACAAATCAGACGAACAATCGGTAGAAAAATTGGCAGATATTATAGATCTCGATGACTGGGATTTTTTTGAACCTGGTACATGGACACCAATTGACGATGTAGAGCAGATGACACATGGGACATCACTTGTTGTAGACCCTGAGGAAGATGAGGATAGTGACGATGACGATGACGAGGACTACTACGATGACAGTGACGATGACGAGGAGGACGACGACGCGTCTTTGGGTACTATGAATGATGATGATGAAGACGAACTAGTTGCAGAAGATGAGTGTGAAACATAGGATGATAAGTATCGAATGTAAACTACTGATAATGGAATGTTAAGCAAATGAAAGGATGTCTTTGAGTAACTCTTCAGCGTCAGTTCGTTGGATAACCAGTGACTCTTTTGGGGATTTACGATTGAACCCCACTCCACCAACACATCGACAGTCAAATTTGACATCAGTTTCCTGGCGGGTGATGGAAGAGACTTCCATGACACTTTCTCCCTTGTACATGTACTGATCGCCAATGTGGATCTTTGACACAGCCTTTGTGTACGAAGGTGGCTTTAAGTTCGTGTCGATAGATGACAGGGAGAAGTCACTTTCACTTGCCGAATCGTTTTGAGACTGTCCTTGGAGTATCTTTTCCAAATTGGGGCATAGAGGGAGGTGTTTGAGATTGCCATCACGGCTCACGGAATATTGATAACGCTCGTACGAAATGGTAAGACGAACATTATAAGGTGAAAATATGAAATCGACGCGTTGGTCCACAATCCGGCGCTTGAATGGAGGTTCCGATGTTTCGTCGGATTCGTGGGGGTTGGAATCTTGAGCACCAGCAACAACTGTGAGGTTTTGCTCGCGTCGTAGCACCAGTCCTGTCCTGCCATCGTCGAGTTTAGGACGTCGTTCGGACGATCCGTACGTCGCACTGGGTCCCAATATCATGCGGAGGACATTCAATTCGGATTGGGTCTTGAAACAAAGAACACCGCCATGGCAAGAAATTTTCACTTGTTGCAATGGAAGGAGGATTTAGACAATGGAATGGTGTGAGTGTTGTTATGAGGAATGAAGTGGTTCACATGCATGAGCGTGTATTAGAATTCGTACCTTTGATTGTGATAGGGAAGAGTCCAAATGAAAGAAGGACTCGGACAGTGAAATGGGGTGAGTATTCAGGGTAATCAATGTGTTGGCGACTTGAGAGATGTACTGAATACTCTCCATTGCAACGCAACCAATGTTCAAGGAAACCACTTCTCTGTCAGATCCCTGTCCTGAGCGTTTGTTGAGTAATTTGTGAATGCTCTTTCTGATTGTATAGAGGCCATTCCAAATGGCTTCATGTAGGCAACGCTGTGGCTTAAATGTATTGGGTTTGGGTTTGAACTTCGGGTGGTCGTTGATAAAACCCATATGCGCATCATCAGGAAGGGGAACCAGTTCTCGTTTGTCGCAGTCCTTGTTCTCCCAATATCGAACAATGTAGACGTTGAAAATACTTGCAGCCCAAGCATTCTTGGGGTGTTCCAGTTCCTTCGGAGTGAAAACAAAAGAAGGATGGATGCACTGAGGTCCTGATGTCTTGCTCATGAACTTGAGCCAGCATAAATCTGCTGATTCGTATAGTTCAGTGTTTTCGCTACCAGGGCCATGGGTGATTGGACGAAAGGAGTGCGACGGTGGGGTTGGGTTGGTCTGGTTTGGTGGTGATTCAAACAAGGGGTAGAATAAACGGCATCGGACAACAATTGATTCCATTGCTTCATCATCTTCATCACGTTGGCGTTCTTCGAGTCGAGCAACATTGTAGTGTGTCCTTGATCCTTTCGTCTTGTGAGAAAGGTACACGAACGATCCGATGCGCAGGTTGTCCTGGATGTTGACGTCGTAGTGCGGAGTCTGATGAAGGGCGAGAGTCCACTCATATTCAGGTGGACGGTCTGACATCGTTGGTTACCCGTGAGTTCTTTCTCTCCGATATCAATGGGCAGATGAGCCGTGGTTGGATTGTTGGGTTTGTCAATTCTTGTTTCACTTCGCCATTGGAGGTAACGATTAGCATGCTTGGATGGAATGGATGTTGTGGTTCCGAGCGTGGAAACCGGATACGAATTTGGACAGAAATTGTGACATAATATCTAAATACCTTTCGTCCTAGAGAATGTCAGCATGAGAAATAGGTTTTTGGGGTGAGGCAGATACTTAAAAGCGCGAGCCCGTTTTTTGGAGAGCGGGCAGTGCCAAAGAGGTGGGATTGAGCGTTTTGGCTGAAAATAATATACACAGAATGCTGCTATTGTAATGGCGAGTCTACTGATAAGTGGAAAGTAACGACTTAAAGTATGTACTTGGGTACTTCAAAGTATGTACTTATGATTGTCTGTAAGTACATAGACGTGATGTATAAGGGTACTTGACTTGTAGAAAGTAAGGAAGGTGAATGGTATCGTGCAAATGTACTTACGGTAATGTAAGTACCTGACATGTGTCTGGTAGATGTACTTAGGCTAAGTCAAGTAAGTAGAGCTCTAATGAAACATGTACTAATCAAAAGTAGAGTACATACATTAATGTAGAGTGACGTAAAACTGAATAAGTTTATGAAATTAAATACGGACAATAATTAGATGTACTTAAAGTAGTAGTAAGCAAGTACATTGTACAGGCTGAACCATACTTAAAGTATGGACTGCAAGTAGATGGTGCTAGTGTGCGTACTTCACAACCCTGTTGTTATGTCATAACACGTACGTGAATCTGAAAGGGAAATATCTAGACTTCTTCGATACGCGTATTATCGACTGAAAAGTACCTTCCTATCATCAGCTAGATAGAGATTTCCCACAGGAGCGCTCAATGAGATATCTTAATCGTTTTGATTGGTCAGTGGATCAAGGACGCGAGTTCCACCTGAAACCTGATTTCCTAAGCCTTCTGAATCTCACAGATGCAGGTTGAGGATTGTACAGTTAAGTCCATAGCTGAATCTTGATCGTTGATCTTGGACCATGTACGATCAGATTGTAAGGTTACATAAGTAGATATATTGACATACCGACCGGTTTTCTACAGATTGGTCCTATACTGGAAGAAGCATATGAGCTTTGGATGTCGTACGACATGTCCACTGGCCAATCATTGCCGTAAACCAGCGACGGAGGCAAGGACCTCGTTCGCATTGACCTTCCTGTAGATTTTGTACTATGATCAACGTAGAATGGAGTGTGCTGTGGAACACCGACGTTCTGGTCCGTGGTTTTTGGGTGTCGTCCATGAAGCAGCACATAAAAAAATTTCTCACCCAACAATTGACTTGCCATTCCAAGACAAGGGACAAGGGCACCACCGTATCACCGGCATCGTATCTACCAAGAATCTCAACGATACAGCTGTGAATACATCTTCCAGATGACCCAACAATCATCATCATCATCAACGACGACCTCGGCAATGGAACTCCAGAGTCTGCCCCGGTACAATCTGGACCGCCTGGTGGCGGACTCGAACGGCGAATCCATTGCCAAGGGTGGTGTATCTTGTCCCTTCCCGTGGCGTTTGCACGAATGCTTGGATGCGGTAGAAAAAGAAGGCTTGGAACACATTGTAAGCTGGCAACCTCACGGTCGTTCCTTCACTGTGTACCAACCCAAGAAGTTTGTCGAATTGGTCATGCCGCGGTACGTTGAAAACTGGAAACTCTTTTGCGTTACGGTTTGAAATTTTCTTATTTTTGCTGTTTTGATTCTTTTCTCGTTTGCAGATTCTTTAATCAATCGAAGTACGCTTCCTTTCAACGCCAATTGAACATTTATGGCTTTTCTCGGTTTGCTCATGGGAAGGACAAAGGTGCTTACTTCCACTTGTGCTTTGTCCGAGGCCACCGTTCCTTGGTCCGCAACATGATTCGTTGCAAAATCAAGAACAAGGCCGTTAGTGAAGATGCTACCAAGTCCATGGCTGTGGAAGATTATGACTTTTACCACCCTGCGTGGAAGAATCATTTTGAACCTACCGTTCCTCAAGAGCTCATGGACCGAAACCAACAAGCTGCTGTTGTAGCCGCGGCTGCCGCGTCCTTTTTGGCCGCTCGTCCCTTTACAACTCCGTTGCTGCCTTCCAATCCCATTTCTCCATCTTCCGCGGCTGTACTTGGATCCAATATGGTGGGACGCAACATTTTTGTTCCGGCTCCCCTTCCCAGTCCTCCTCCTTTGATCATGGCGAACTTCTCCTCTCCGAATAATATGACTGGATCTGTTACGCCCTCAGTGAGTACCTCCATGAACATGACTCCGGCCATGGTGGAACCAAGTAGTGCAGTGTCGGTTGTGTCTGATGACTTGTCGACGTCTCTGTCTCATGATGATTCTTCGGAATTGTTGGCGTTCTTTGAAGGTTCACCCTTCCA
This sequence comes from Epithemia pelagica, assembly GCA_946965045.2. Lineage (NCBI taxonomy): Eukaryota > Bacillariophyta > Bacillariophyceae > Surirellales > Surirellaceae > Epithemia > Epithemia pelagica. The sequence continues at coordinate 2,515,902 of OX337242.1, read as the reverse complement.
CTTGGTGGGAGAAGCGTTGAACCCGGAAGATTTCGAACCCACGCCGATCAGAGAAACGGCCCAGGTTTCTGCCAATACCAAGGCTTGTAACGGCTGTCATTGCTGTCGCTGCCATCCCATGCAACCCGCAATCGTGGCTTCGCAATTCCCTGCGGACCCCTTGGCGGAATTGCTCAATCTTTAAGTCCCCAAGAATACTTTCGTATTGTATTCTTGTTGGGCCGCTCGACCTGTCGAGTGTTTCAAGTCCCCAAGACTCTGTCTTGTTGGGCCGCCCTTTTGGGGGCGTTTCTTTCTGTATATAGAAGTCCCCGAGTTCTTTTGCTCGTTGGGCCACTCTCATTGTGGAGAGCGCTGTATAGTTTATCATCAAATCCCACGATGTAGATTCTTCATTCGCTGGGCCATGCTGCGATAGCTTGCATGATTGAAAGTCCCACATTGCTTCGGCGTTGCTTGGGCCGCACACCAAGGGGGTGTGCGATACATTTGAAATGAATCTACCTTGTATACACATTGTTTTAACGTATCGACTGTGTTGTGTTACTTCTAGATGTTAGACTCGACCGATAGGCTCTTTCCACATCATTAGGGCTTGGTGCAACATCTAAGTAGGCTCTGTGCGTATTCCACCCATCATAGGCAAGAAAGATTAACGTATCGACTGTGTTGTGTTACTCCTAGATGTTAGACTCGACCGATAGGCTCTTTCCACATCATTATCATTAGGGCTTGGTGCAACATCTAAGTAGGCTCTGTGCGTATTCCACCCATCATAGGCAAGATAGATTGTGACGTGTCGTGTGACGGACGGTCGTCACGCAGAGTCACACCCTGTTTTCGCTCTGTGGATTTTGGAATTGGAAGATCGCTCCATGTCCATGGTCGTCCATCGGTGAAGATCGATTACCTTGTATTCGTATTGGCAATTCGTTCCAGAAGCGCTGCATTGTCCTTTATCCACCGTCTCTGGTACTACTTTGAATTTTCTCGACCTAGGGTTTGTAAAAGGCAGCACAAGAGGCACACCGTCAGTCATCCTATTCCTTTCGTTTCCTTTCGCTGTGCCAATTCAAACAACAATGGCGTCGTTGCGTCCCTTCGCAATGATGTGGCGACCACATCAACCAACATGGAGAACCAGGCCGTGTGTGTGTACTGGCCATAACTTGTCATCTCGCATCTCATCAACATGCCGAATAAGAACACCACCAGGCTCATGCTCACAACAGTCTTCTGCGGCTTCGCGATATCTGGTCACATCTTCCAAACCTGCCTGGAAGAGTGCCGGTGGACGTCCTCCTGCTCCTCGTATTCTTCCAGGAGTCTCTACCTCACCAACGAAGAAAGCACCTCGTGTCATTCCATCGTTTGCCGGAACTGGTCGACCGGGTGATGTAAACGCCGTCGATGGTACCTTTGCCGAGAACAAGAGTCCAGTCAGTTGGACCATGCTATTTGTGGTTGGTGTCACGGCTGCTTCTGCTGTGGCATATTACCGTATCGAACGGGAAAAACGATTGGAGCGGGCTTTGGGCAAGGTTGTTTCGAGTGAGTTTGAAAATGGCGAAAAGGGTTGGGCACCCACACCCAATATGGCCAAACGTGTCTTTGTTCCCACTCGCTACGGATGGTTCCCCAAAGACGATGGATGGACGGCCGGTACGTAACTATTTGTAAGTGGGCCTATAGTACGCAACTGATGGGCTTGCCTCTACTTGCTTGCATTGCTATGGGTAATCTTACCTCTTCCCCTTGTTTGTGTGATTGACTTGATCTACGAAGACGGTCGTTTGTCTAACGTACAACAATGATGTTGCAATTGAGACCATTTTGGTACAAGATGAATTTCGATGCATACGTCTAACACACTCTCTGCTGTTTTGTTTTGTTTGTATGAAACAGCTGGAAAGCCTGCAATTGGAGGATCATGGTCCTTGGTTGATTTGGAAGGCAATTTGGTAACTGAACAATCCTTTGTTGGAAAATGGGTCCTTCTGTATTTTGGATTCGCTCGCTGTCCGGACATTTGTCCGTCCGAAATGAACAAGGTGGGACAAGTCATGGATACCCTCAAGGCAAAGCATCCAAATTTGTATCAACAAATCGTACCCGTCTTTGTGTCTGTGGACCCGGCACGAGATTCCCTGCGAGCCCTCAAGGAATATGCTCGTGATTTTCACCCCGATTACATCATGCTGACAGGGACGCCAGCTCAAGTCCAAGACATGGCCAAGAAATATCGCGTTTACGTCAGCAAGGCCGATGAAACCGAGGAGGACTATTTGGTCGATCATTCCATTGTCATTTACTTCCATGACGACACTGGAGATTTGTCGGATTGTTTTACGCAATCCATGAGAGCGGCCGATGTCGTGGAAAAGATTATTGACAAAATGACCAATCGACCCCAAGGGTTGCTCAAATAACACCTAAGAACGTAACAGTGAAAACTCATACATGGTCTGTAACCACATGTACGATTTCAACGCTTTATCAGGGGGAAGTCTCCCTTCTCGTGATGTTCCAACAACGTGATACATTGCCCTCCTCTCAAGACGCACTGAAATTCATCTGCGTTGCGTGGCTCTAAAGTAATCGTATTTAGGTTTGCTTAGCTCTCGGTCTATCGTCGTCACGATCCAGGTTGTCATTGGATGGACGCTCCTCAGTAAAGCAGTGTCTCCTAGTATTAGCTATGATCACCCTCATCGTTTTCATCGGAACGGTAGGCTTCTTCATAAAAGGAAACAAAACAGTTGGGTTGGAAAAGCTAAATACCGGCTGATTGAGACGGGGAAAATTCAGAGGGCGACAACGGATCTGACAACTGTTGTGATGGAGTAACAATCGTCGTGGGCGTTGTAGAAATGGATCCTGGTGTTGGTCTCCGTCCTCTTCGGGGGCGTCGTGCGAAAGCTTCTTTCAAACTAGAACCAGACTTGGAGGTATTGTTTGATTTCACACTGTGATTGTCGCCCCGGCTGCGACCACTGCCCTCGGTACTGCTGCTATATTCACTGGCACCACTGCTACTACAACTGCTACTACTGGAACTTGAACTGGAAGAAGTAGTCGAATGGTCGTCTTGATTCTCCATATTGTCAAGGCGGTGGTCCTTGCGTTCGTCTCTACTCAACATACCGTCTAGGTTGGGTGGTTGTAGTTGTTGGCGTGGATACATGGATTGCCCAGGCTTGGTAATAGGAGGTGAAATCGCAATGACAGTGCCGTTGGAAGCCCCAATCACGGAAGAACGCTTCACAGGAGAGCTCAGGGTAGGAGTGCTCACGTGAGTGTGTTGCTTGCGGTTTCGAGGTTGTTGGGGTGAACGAGGACCCATTGACGTCTTTCTCGCAACCAGGGTGGATCGTTTCGTCGGTGACGGTATCCCGGGCATGTCACATGCCATGGAAGGAGGAGTACTTGGAGAAGGAGGAGGGCTCGTGGATCGTTGGGGCAGACGGGCTGGTTGGTGCCGGTTCTGTTCGTTCCTGTCTTCAACCGCGGGTTGCTTCCGTTGTTGTCGGCGCGGAGACATTTTAGCATTGGTCGTGGTGCTCCCACTACCAAGAGGGCCAACAGGAGGAACCTCTTGTCGAACAGTTGGTCTGGACGGTAATGGTGTTCGTTTCGATGTCGTCTTACTCGACTCCTGGACTGGATGCTTGCTATTTTCATTTTCCTGAGGAACCCGTCTTCCACGACGGGGGGAAGACGGTCCTTGCATCTCAGTATTCGACGTTTTCGTACTACTGGTACCATTCTTTGTGATTGGTGGAGGCGTCTCGGTGACCACCTCACTCCGATCTGTTTCCGGTATGTGTCGCAAAATAGAACTTTTCTTCTTGAGGGCACTCTTGAGCGGGCTTATAGTCGGAAGAGTGGGTTTGTTGGTAGTAGAATTCGTTTTAGAAGGTTTTGTGGCCGGCGATGCTTCAAAGACCAACAACGTGGAAGAATCCCATGGTCCCGGAACTTTTTTGTTGGTGTTACTCCCATTCGTGGAAGGGTCATTCCCCGGCGATGTCATGGTGGGACTCTTGAGCAAACTCTTCATGGGACTGTTGTGTGGTCGTGGAATGCCAAGCACCGATGTTTTGGAAGACAGCCGTGGGTTTGTCGTTTGGGTGGGAGTTTTGGGTGTCCAGAGACTACTGACGGCATCGCCGCCATCTCCTCCAATCGTGCCCAATGCCGAATGTGTGGTAGAAAGTCGTGCTGGCATACTAGGTGTGGGTGCCACTGGTTGGCGATTGGTAGCACGACGGGGACTTGTGGTGGTCGCACGGGCTGTTTCGTTCGTACTGGTACTACGAACGGGTAAGGTTGGGGGGCGTTGCAACATGGTCGACGAAACCAATGGTCCACCACGATCTTCCTCCTCTGGTGGATCTAGAGGAGAAAGTAATGTGGTGGTCGCGGCCAATCGATGCATTGGACTAGCAGTATTAGGTTGTTTGGTGGCCGAGGAGGGGGGACAGGCTGCCAGAACGGCGGCGCTCTTTTTGGCCGCCGAAGCTGCGGCCACCATTTGGGCAAAAATGCCTCCCCCCTGCAGGGCTAATCCTTCGGGATTTTTCTCCAACATGGAAGCCGAAATGGCCATGGTGGTGGAATTCATGGTTCGCTTTTGAATCATTTTGGAGGACCTCTGTTCGAGTTGCTGCTGTTCTAATTTTTGTTGTTGCATTTTTTGCTGTTGTTGCTGAACCAGCAAGTCGGACGGCGTTTGCATTTTGGATTTGCGAGCCACGACGGTGCGTTTCCCAGTTTTCTCGTCCACCACAACACTAAAGGCATTGTCGTTTGGATGGTTGGCCGTGGTATGGTTGGTAAAAGCTGCATCTGTAGTTGCTGCCGTCGTGGACGACGAGGCTGTTAGACCTGTCGTGGGGGACATGGTGACAGCTGTCGAGGTGGTGGTCCGAGCTCGTTTGGGTCGTTCGTGTTGTTGCGAGTCCGACGACGAAAGCGAGGAGAGGGGTCTGCGCAATTCAAAAAAGACGACACTGTCATTGTCCGTTTCGTCCACCATGGTAGTCGAGTCCATCACGACCAAGTCACTGTCCACTATCATGCCTTGTAATTTGGACGACGACGATGAGGACTTTTTGGTAGTTTGTTCGGGGTCATTGATGGTACCATGTCCTTGTTGCAGTCGTTTCTGCTGTTGTCGTTTGCAATGTCTCTTGTGTTTTTGCGAATAATAGGGTCGGTTCTGAACCTCGTCTCCTCGTGCTTTTTGTGTACTATAGTCTGTCAAGGCTGTGACGATTGGCGGTTTGCTGAGTTTGGGTGTTTTGAGAATGGACACCATGGGGGTCCGAGGAGTCCCACGGCCATTGGTAGGACTGCAGTTGGGACTCTTCCTGGATCGAGGCGTGGTAGCCGTGGTAGGTCTGGCAACAGGGGTAGTAGTTTTTGCAGTCATTTGTGGGGGGACGGCCGGAGAACGAGGCGACGACGTCACAGAGGCAACAGGAGGACTGGTGGGCAATCGAGGGATGGGCGATTGGGTGGCGGCTGTCGGAGAAGGTTGTGTGGTGGGGACACGAAGAATGGAAGATCCACGAGTGGATGGAGTCGTCATTAGTTCGTGATTCTTTTCCAGGCTCGGACGGTTTTCTCGCATGGGTGAAAACGATGCTGGAACCACAGTCGATGTTGCTGCAGTGGTGGTGGGCGCTGGTTGGGTCATGATGGTCATCATGGTGGATTCGTTTGGTTTGTTGCAATTTTGGGGGAGAGAAATCCTTCCGCAGCTGTGACACTGTGATTGTAGAAAGATCAATCCGTAACCAACCCGTCGCGCTCTCTCACAAACAGCAGCTGGTTCGTTTCTCGTCTGCGACCGTCTGCGATAACTCGGAGCATGAAAACTAAAAAGGAATTCAACAGGGCAACACTGGAATCAACAACACAAACAAAAAGTTCAGGAAGCTCCTGGTTCCTTCAACAGTCGATGGGTGCGTTGGAATCAAAGAGGCCGTCTGTGTCAATTGTCAATGCTCTTTTTTCCGGTGGCCGCATATGCCCAACAAGTTTCTGATCACTGATCGATAAACAGCACCTTACGAATACGAGTACGAATAAAAAAAAAAGGTACAGTCTATTTTAACGCTGCCGCGCGGACCCTATACTTGTAATATCAATTCAACGTTGCGATGAGTGAGCTACAAAGTGTACAAATCCGATCCGAGGGTCCCAGTACTCTTTTATGGTACTTGGTCTCGATCTGTGCCCCTCTGCTTCAGGCCTGGTGAGTTGCCCCTACCAACTCAATGAAAAAGATAAGGGCAATAGTCTGAAGTGGAGCAAGATGTCCCTACCAATGACCTGATTCCGTCATGTCGTCCGTACCCAACCATGTCGATTGCATAGCAGACATAGCTTTGCAAGACAAATCGGCGGGACAAATGGAGAGACTACCTACCGTAGTATGTGAATGACAAGACGAATGATTGTCTTGGTTTCGAATCAGCGATATTGGTACTTGTATCTGGAATGTCCAATGTTTGGGTTTCCTTGTCAAAGGCAGACCGGATCATTCCGGAGGTAGAGTAGATGTTTTGCCATCAACACACTACGTAACCTCTACTGTTATGTGTATTGTGTATCAACAGGAAGACAAGTATCACATCGTCCCTTTGAGATGCTTCCTTCGAAACTGTGAGACGTCGCTTCCGTATACCTATGCCACGAGGAATGGAGCCCGCGCGTCTGATCCATAATGGTCTTACCTTCAATTTTTCGCCATGCGAAGATACATCCTACACTATTGGTTTGAGGTCCATGACTCGGCCGACAGGTTCGAAGTGCCAAATTAGGTGCATAAGAACCATTGCAACACCATGGTCCGTGTTGTTATCCCGGTGGCCGAAATGAGTAATGCCGGCCGCCTACCTCTAGTAGAAACAAATGGGAGTAGGAGCAATTTTTTGACCAGAAAGGTTCAGGTACTGAAACTACCATGGTGGCGGTTGGCGTGGTAGGCAAAAATCCGCGCTGTCCGCAGAGGGAGGGAGAAGCTGGCGACAAGGCAGATGTACGACTCCCCCGCTAGGGTGTCTCTGCTAATGGGTCTTTACTGAAATGTTTTTATCATAAACACAACATAAAACATAAACACAAAGTTTTTGCCTCGTTATGTTATGTTTATGTTTATGACTGCTCATGCCACTGAAACTCTTTGAAACATAAAACATAATAGCGAAACATAAAACATAACAGCGGGAACACAAAAATTCTCCAAAGTTTCCCCCCACCTCAATCCGACGCATCTCTATGCTTTTGCCTTGCTTTTCTTTGGCATCAAAAAAGAGGTTCTAGCTAGTGTGATGGTCAAGCTTGATGATTCTTCTTCCTTCTTCCTTCTTCCTTCTTCCTTCTTCCTTCTTCCTTCTTCCTTCTTCCTTCTTCCTTCTTCTTCCTTCTTCCTTCTTCTTCCCTCTTCCTTCTTCCTTCTTCTTCCTTCTTCTTTCCTCATCAAGCTTTGAGCGGAAGTGACATACCCAGCGTACCAGTGTAACAAGAGAGTCCCATGAATCTGGTGGGGAACTCGTGTCCATTTTCATGCGCATGCCCGGTGTTGGGCATGCGTTGAGAATTTTTCGGATGTGTTTTGTGTTATGTTTGAACACAACGGTTATGAGGCATGAATTCATGCCTCATAACCAAGCGACGAATCATAAACTTAAACATAACCAATAGGTTATGAGCGGGTTATGAGCCCTACAAAAATTTGCGTTGTGTTTATGTTTTATGTTATGTTTATGATAAAAACATTTCAGTAAGGACCCAATAATGACCATGTGAGAACATTGATTGTCGCACACAAAAACGCTACAGCATCAAACAAAGCTTGACACCCCCTTGCTGCAATCAAGGCTCCTTGTCTGCTCTTTCTCTCTGCTTTCTAATCGTCGCCACTGATGAGTGCGCTCGATCATCAGCATCGTGACTCGGCGTGGTTCACGAGAGATTCTCCAAAGGGTTTTCTCGACGACAAAGAAGAATCAGGTACGGTTGTAACAACGCATTCATCTTCCACGGTTCCTCACAGCAACATATCGGAATTCGCAATGGCCTCCAGACAAAAACAGCAAGCTTTGCAACAAATCCGCACCTTCTTGCGGACATACCCTGTACATGTTTTGCAGCCCTTGATCACTCACAACATACTGATACGTCTTGTCCGTTGCGAAGTGCCTGTTGCAGATGGTATTGTCACGGACGATGAAATAACTCAAGAAGCTGCGACTTACATTCAGCAGCAACAACAGCAAAACCAAAACCAGATCCAACAGCTTCCAGAAGATCAACCACCACACCAAGATCCCCCTCCACCGCGAAACCCACCAGTAGAAGATGTATCGCTGGTCAGTTTAGAGTCCGGTTCCATATCAAGTCTGGAGAATTCTGGAACTCATCGGTTGCCCCCTGCATCTGCAAATAATTCACATCTGGGGGATCGCTAACGCCAGCAGACATCGACGTAATGGCAGGTACATTTGGGAATGGGAATGATGATAGCGTTTGCAACATGGAGCCTAACCCCGTTGATAGAACAACAACAACCGCCGAAACATTCGAGGACAACGCCACCGAGGACACTGAGGGCGATGATGACCGAAAGCCGGCAGCGCAGGAACGAAAAGAGGAAGACTAGAGGGGTGGTTGCTGCTGTTTCTCGTGGAGATCGCCTGTCATGTTCGTTTCCGTCATGGAGCGATAAAAGTTTTTACATCCATAATGAGGGTATGCTCCTCGCCCTATTACCTAGTCTGGTCGGAAACGTTGTCGTTTCATGGAGGACGCCTGTCATGTTCGTTTCATTCATGGAGGAGCATATTCAATATATACACTATAATTTTTGTCGCTCCATGTTCGTTTCCTTCATGGAGCAACAAAAATTTTCGTGTCTATATTGAGGATGCTCCTCGTCCTACCTCAAGTTTGGTCGGAAACTCTTCTATCCTGCTCCCTTGCCTTGTAAACAGAGTAATCTATCGCTGTTTCCAACTTCGATTGGGCAATGAAGCAATGTTTGGAAAACCACCATCTACCATATTGTTGGAAACAATAAAACTATAAATATATCAGTCTTCCCGTTTGCGTGTATCGTAGCAAAACGAACATCCTCTTTGCTGTTGCCATCTTTCCTGTTTCGGTTCGCTTCTTTGCTTTTGGTACTGCAACGGCCAAAATGCAACACGTTCACAATTCACACAAACATTTATACATCAAGACACAAAACCACAAGAAACGAGTACCGAAGAAGAGATGCCCTTTTACGCCAGTGGAAACCACAAGAAACGAGTACCCAAGAAGAGATGCCCTTTTACGCCAGTGGCACCGAAGTAGCAACAGTCCCTGGTGTTGATGTCGTCGATGGGGCTACCAAGGGTGAAGGAGGACGTTGTCGTACCAATCTTGCCAGTATCGTCTTGATCTTGGGCGTCTGGGGCATGTTGTTGTAATCGTCATCCGTGTCATATCGTATTGAGATAACAATTCTTCTCCCACAACCATACTACTCGAGCGGGTCGGAGCGGCACGATGACGACGACCTCCACGAAGAGGAGGACGAGATGATTCCGCCTGGTTGAAGTTCTTGTTCTTGGTCACCACCCCCATGCCGTGGGACGACAATGATGGAGCAGAAGTGTTGGGAATGTATGCCACATTTCGTGGCATAATGAGACTGCTGGAACGATGAAGCGGTCTAGGGCGAGTAGTACTTGATGGCGGGAAAGCTTTGGAAGGTTGCCAGTAAAAGCGGAAGTTTATTTGTGCAAATTGCAGGCGAAGCAAAGCCATTGTGTTTTCGCCACGTACTGGTCTTGCTCCTTCTTTTCCTCACAAGTATTACTATAATGCTCGTGATCCGTGTCGCCGTCATTGTCGTCTTTAATGGTAGTAGCACTTCTACCAACAGCTTTTCCCGTTTTACCGATCGTTGACGGTTCAAATATCGCGGCATGGTAATGATGTTGTTGGAATATGACACCTCGACAAGTCAAAAGAGGAACGAATCGATTGGAAAAAATGCGCAGTGGTCTGTATTGTGACCTTTCGAGCAAGAAGAGTGCAGTGATGTAATCAGCTCGTGTCGTTGTTGGTCAGTGTGGCGGTGTTCTTGATTGTGATGGGGTCCTGGATCGGTGATCCTTTGCATGTGAATCAAACTATGAACAAAGATAGCGAGACAGAGACGCGTTTCAGATGGAGATGCTTACAGAAGGAACGAATCGATTGCAAGTTTTGAGCAGTGGTCGGTATTGTGATTGGCGTGGTCAACCATTGCACAGAATGGTGGAACCTCTGCTGAAAAACAAGATAGCATGACAGTACATGACCACGTCCCAATTGTTCAGTATTTATTGATCATCAACAGCTGGTCCACTTCTTCCGCCAGAGCACATTGCTGGCAACAGCTTCGGTTTGAGGAGACGACGAAAATGCAGCGTCGTTGTGGTTGATTTGATCGCCTTAAACTCCCGGCACCACACTCGACACAATAAGGAACCTCTGCTTTGTGATTGCAGAAACCAGAAGCGTTCCGCCTACTTTGAGGAGACTCGAGACCCAGATCACGACGGAAAGGAAGAGGTTGATAAGGATGACGAACTTCTCACCGTGTTTTCCATATTTCCATATTGTCATCCTCCACAACACGACTCTGACCTCTAAACTCTGAATCCAATTCCGATGCTATTGCGAATGAGCCCCACTCTCCAGGGTTTCCAGACCCGCAGATTCGTGCCGGACCATTGAGCGAGATCAAGGTCAGGTTCATGAGATTGTTTGATACCCACCATGTATCTCCTTCCGGTTTGCCTCCACTCGGCAGTAGTTCTCCTCACTGCCTTTGATTCGTTACATCGATCGACTGCCTGAGCGGTTGCTGGCCAGCCTCTCTTGCCTTGGTTTCTTCCCTTTGGACATCGCAGACGGATTGCAGCAAGAGGCTGGCGTAGACGCGTTTGATGATGGTGCAAGGACCAAATGATCACGTCTCACGGCACACGGTTCTGATTTGCTGGGAAAGTTTTTCCCGATTGCTCAATACGGGGCAGTCCGGATCCGTTCTCTCTGACAAAATGCTGAAGGGATTCAGCGGTGGGCCTTTTCCACAGTTTAAGCCACAATCTTGGTTGCGGCCATGCAGGCTGGCGTTGCGCTTTTTCAGAATCGAACGAATCGTCAGGGACAACTGGCCATCCCACATGGACCCACTTAGCTGCAGTAGCATATCGTGGGTCCATAAACACCAGGGCCGTATACAAACGGAAAAGAAAAGGACGGAGAAAGCAATGGTGATGATGCCAGATGTCAGAACCAGTAACAGAAAAATTGACTGATTGAATCAGAGACGGATCCATGGTCAAGCTCTTCGTCATCAAGCAACTACTACGCAGCCACCGCTGTCACCTTTGAAAGAAGAGCATGCAAATTAATAGCATGATTGTTGGAGCAGAACCACAGCAGGAGCAGAGCCAGGAACCAAGAGCTAAGAGCGACCAAAGAATGAAGAATCCTACTGACGTGGAAGAGTGGCAAGATGTGGCCCTAAGCGGTCATAAGATCCGCCGAATGAAGGAGACATCTAGTGCTCACTCTTTGTAATCTATAACGAAATTTGCTTTAGCTTTGTTGCCTGTACAGCACGAAGACTGATCGGTTTCAACATAGATTACAAAGAGCTTACATTGTACTTCCCGGCACAATCTGATGTCCACAACGCAGTCCCCAGAAGAAAACAGTACACCAGTGTCACGTTTAATTGGGCAGTTTATCCGGTTGAAGCTTCTGTCCGAAGGACGCGCCAGTCGACTGACTGAAGAACACAAGAAGCTTGTGAAGGCGTTGGATCGAAAGTACTGGGCCGATAAAGCCGATTTGGAACAAGAGTATCGTCAAGCCTTACACAACGAAGACATCCGTTATCAACAAGCGTTGTTACGCCAAAAGAACAGTCACGAGGCTGAATTAGGACGGGTGTACCGAGAAGCACAACAAGAAGAAGAGCGAACAAATCCGGACCAGGAACCACAAGTGGTGGAGGAAGAACAAGAACAAACCTCCACAAGTCCACAAGGAGTAGAAGCTGAAGCAGTGGCACCACCCATTGTGAAGGTACTGGGAATCGGATCTCGGGTGCGAATTAAGACCGGCATCTACTTGTCGGGTCACAAAGGCAAGATCTACGGAGCAAAAGGTGACGTAACACGGTTTACCAACGACTTTGTGGTAGTTGCTGTCCGAAACCACCAGAACAACAAGATCGAGGAATTTTGCCGTAAAGAACACAACCTGACCATTCTTTAATATGAGTGGACGTCCGGACAATGTACAATCGGGTGAACAAGGTGGACGAGGACGAGGTCGATCAGGACGAGGGCGTGGTGGTCGGCAAGGAAGAGGACAGCACGGTCCCAAATTCGAAGGACAAGAGCCACTCCTCAAAGGGTGCACGTTTGACTACTCACAAGATACTCAGGCTAAGAAGTACTTGAAAAATGTGGAGTTATTGGTGGGTTACATCGGAACCAAGTGGCCAAAATACAATCGTGATTTTCAACAAGCCGTGGAAAGCCTCCAACTGCCACCACCAACACCACCAACAAGACCTGGACCAACTGCAACCCCAATAGAAGCCAAGGAGTGGGAATTCAACTACAAGGCACATCAAGAAAAAGAGATTGCGTATGACGGATTTCGTTCCTCCCTGTACAGTGTTCTGCTAGGGCAGTGCACTGAGCTCCTAAAGGACAAGTTAAAGGCAACTTCCACCTTCCCAACCATACAAGCATCAAGAGATGGGATCGCACTCCTGTCACTCATCAAGACAACTACTTTTACCTATGATAGCGGTCGGGTATACACAGGTATGGCCCTTGACCGCATCAGAACGGATTTTTATACGCTCAAGCGTCACCCCGGACAGTCTGTCCAGAGTTTTTATGAGGTGTTTAGAGCGAAAGCACAACTGATTGATGAGATGGGGATTGTCCTCTATGATCAACTTTATGTGGATGAGTTAGCACACAAGAATGGGCGAACTGGAAACGCAATTGAAGCCGACAGGAATGAAGCCCAAGCACGAATGATTGCGAATCGATTCATCAGGGCATGCCAGCAAAAGGAGTATGAAGCGCATCTCCATAATAACTTCCTGGACCAACATAATATTTACCCCGCAACACTCGCCGATGCCAGAGCTATCATCGATGCTCGCATGGGGCGCCGAGAGATGTCAAGTGGCGGTCAACAACAACAACAACAGCCGAATGAGCCGAACACAGGGACAGCATTCCCTACACATGGAGAACCCAACGACTCCACACAGAACAACGACAAAACACAAGGTTCGAGTTTGAATTTGCCAAATAATGACAACAGTGAACTATCCTCACATTCGTTTTCTATTACTCCTTCACAGGCTCACATTCCTAAAACATGGGTGCTCTTGGACAACCAATCAACGGTCCACCTATTCAGTAATCCATCCATCCTCAAGACACCACCACAAGACACCAACACGACCATGCACATCCACGGCCATGGAGGCCACACAAGCACCACGCAAATAGCATCAGTGCGTGATTACGGAGATGTTTGGTTCCATCCAAATGGGTGGGTCAACATTCTCTCGTTTCATTTAGTTTAAAAACAGTTCGAGATCAATTACAATGTACAATCCGATGAGTTTCACATATCACACAAGGGCACACACATCGACACCTTCCGTACCAGCCAAGAAGGCCTCTATTATTCAGAATGGCACCCCAAGCACAACAATGCCACTACTGTTGGTTTAGTTACGACGATTGCATCTAATAAAGCACGTTATACTACCAATGATGTAGATAGAGCATATGGAGTACGGTCACTGCAAATTAAAATCGGAAGGCCTAGTGACAGACAATTAGCGACCATCCTGGATCGGCACATGATTCCGAATTGTCCGTACACCAGCAGGGATGTGCTATTGGCGGCCAAAATCATCGGGCCAGATATTGGCACCCTCAAGGGCAAGACAGTGAGAAAGCGACCTGTTCGTGTGGATGAGAACACATTTGTCGATTTCCCTGTCCCTGAACAATACAGGGACGTCACATTGAGTATGGACGTCCTTCATGTGAACGGAGTCCCGTTGTTGGCGACAGTATCACGACACATTCGTTTTGGGACCATCACTGCGTTGAAAAGCTTGACTTCCGAGTCCTTAATCGAAGCAATCAAACACGTTGTGGGAATCTATCGACGTGGGAATCTACGGCCAAGGACAATGATGGGTGATGGCGCTTTTGACAATGATGTGATCAACACGGGTCTACATGCAATCGGCATGAGGCTGAATCCGTCATCACGAGAAGAACATGTGGGTGAGATCAAACGTTATATTCGAACAATAAAGGATCGGATGCGTTGCATCTACAACACATTACCGTTTGATCGGATCCCTAAGGTACTCGTGATTGAAATGGCAAAGGCAGCTGTGTTTTGGCTGAATGCATTTCCAGCGGCAAACGGTCTCTCTGCCGATGTGAGCCCTAAAACGATTGTAACAGGACAACAGTTGGATTTCCACCGTCACTGCAAGTTTGAGTTCGGGCAGTACGTGCAAACACACGAGCCCCACGATAACTCAATGACACCGAGAACACAAGGTGGACTGGCCCTGAGACCCACGGGTAATCAACAAGGCGGGTATTATTTTTTGAATTTGTTATCCGGGCGAGTAATCAGTCGCAACCATGCAACCGCTGTGCCAATGCCGGAGAGTATAGCGAAACGGGTCGAACAATTGGCACTGGCGCAAGAGGCATTCCCGGGCTTAGCATTCGGCGACCGGGACAACCGCATCTTAGCACTTGAATATGATGATGCTATAGATGAAGATGAAGACTATGTGCCTGACATAGATCAGGACGAAGATCTGCGTTATGACGAAGCATTGGTGGATGAGGAAATCGGTGACCTAGCTCAGCTGGAGCAGGATTACGCCGATGCATTGAATGATGGAGTGGAACAGGAGATGGATGATGGATTGGCACAGGGTGAAGGGAATGGAGCCGAGGAGGAGATGGAGGACCTTAATGGTCAGGAAGAAGGGGAAATGGAGGACCTTAATGGTCATGACGAAGAGGAGGAAGAAAACAAGAATGATGTATTGGAGGAGGCAGTGCAAGCGGATCATGAACAAGCATTGTTAGAGGATTTCGTCGATCAAGCAGTCGTTGATAACAATCTACTTGAGGAAGAGATCGAAGCAGAAGACGCAGACGAGTACAACATGGCAAATGAAGGAGTGGCAAATGAAGGAGTGGCAAATGAAGGAGTGGCAAATGAAGGAGTGGCAAATGAAGGAGTGAACTTTCAGCCCGAGCCACAGGCACTTGACAATGAGGCCCAACAACCAAACTTTGGTGCTGGTGGTGGTGGTGAACACGTGCCAGATCAACCAAGATACAACTTGCGCACCAACAGAGAACGAAACTACGCGCATCGATACAACAATGACATCTACATGACTTCTACCGTCGCCGAGGATTTATCGACACCACAAATGGGGATGAAACTGGGCGTGAGAATGTTCGGAGAGCCAGGCGTAGCCGCAGTCAAAAAAGAAGTGCAACAGCTCCACGACCGAGAAGTGATGAAGGCCGTGATGAAAAGCAATTTAACCAAGGAACAAATCCGACAAGCATTAGGCTATCTAATGTTTCTCAAACGTAAACGTTGCGGCAAGATCAAGGGTCGAGGTTGTGCCGATGGTCGGAAACAACGGGCAACCATAGCCAAGGAAGATGCATCATCGCCCACCGCGGCCACGGAGGCCGTGTTCATGACGGCCATCTTGGATGCCATGGAGCGCCGCGAAGTAGCGGTAATTGACATCCCAGGAGCATTCATGCAGGCAATCATGGATCCTGGGGTGTACATGAGAATCACTGGCTTGATGGTGACCTTGTTGCTAGAGATTGACGAAGGCTACCGACCATTTGTTGTATATGAACGAGGTGAACCAGTCCTATATGTTGAATTGTTACGGGCGTTATATGGCACATTAAGGGCTGCCAGGTTGTTCTGGGAGAAACTGACCGCGGTAATCAAAAGTTGGGGCTACACAATCAATCCGTATGATGCCTGTGTGGCGAATAAAATGATCGAGGGAAGTCAGTGCACCATCACATGGCACATTGATGACCTGAAGATCTCGCACAAGAAGAAAAGTGTGGTTGACGGCGTGATCCAGCAAATCAAGGAAACGTTTGGGCAACTGGGTGAGATTTCCATCTCACGAGGAAAGCGGCACGATTATTTGGGCATGTACCTTGATTTCTCTGAACCAGAGAAGTTGATCGTGGACATGCGGTCGCCAATTCACGGAATGATAGAAGAAATGCCACGGGAATTCAAAGGACGTGCACAAACGCCCGCGGCCAGCCATCTGTTCCATGTCAATGAAGACAGTCCAAAGCTGGATAAGGAATGCGCGGATTACTTTCATAGTTTGACCATGCAGTTAATGTATGTTGCACAAAGGGGCAGGCCGGATATAAGAGTGGCCATTGCTTTCCTCAGTACAAGGGTGCAATCACCAAGTGAAGACGATTGGCGGAAACTCTCTCGCGTGATGAAATATCTGCAGTGCACCACGGATCTATTACTTCGGCTTCGATGTGACGGCTCAGGGATTATTCGATGGTGGGTAGATGCATCATACGCAGTCCACCCTAATATGAGAGGTCATACCGGTGGGGTGATGAGTCTTGGTGAAGGAGCCGCAATGAGCATGTCCGCAAAACAGAAACTGGTAGCACGCTCATCGACCGAAAGTGAGTTGATTGGGGTGCATGATGCAATGCCCAATATGTTGTGGTGTCGGGAGTTTTTGCTGGCCCAAGGATATGCGGTCAAAGAAACCAAACTGTTACAAGACAATATGAGTGCGATGCTGCTGGAGAAACATGGAAAGGCCTCAAGTAGCAAGCGTACCAAACATATCAACATTCGGTACTTTTTTATCAAAGACCGGGTGGATAAAAAAGAAATTCAGATCGAACATTGTCCGACTGGTGACATGTTAGCTGACTTTCATACGAAGCCATTACAAGGATCACTCTTCTATAAATTCCGGGACCTGTTGTTTAATATCCCAAAGAACGATAAGCATCATTCTTCGGGAAGGAGTGTGTTGGAGCAGAACCAGGAGCAGAGCCAGGAACCAAGAGCTAAGAGCAACCAAAGAATGAAGAATCCTACTGACGTGGAAGAGTGGCAAGATGTGGCCCTAAGCGGTCATAAGATCCGCCGAATGAAGGAGACATCTAGTGCTCACTCTTTGTAATCTATAACGAAATTTGCTTTAGCTTTGTTGCCTGTACAGCACGAAGACTGATCGGTTTCAACAATGATGGTATCTATGGGAGTTTCATCGGACTATTCAAGCAGTGAGAGTTGTGATTAGCTCCATTGCCCCTGGAAGACAGATTCGAACCCCCAGCGGCTCTAGCAAAAAGGGGTATACCGCTAGGGGTTATTCATCAGTCTTCGTAACAATCGGCGCCGTCCGACTATCCGGTTGGAAGCGTTCACCGCTGGGGTGTCAAGGGTAACACCACCATGATGTGTACACATCTCTTCTTGTCACAAATAACGCTTCATCAAGGAAGGCGTGACACAATTCTTGGAATCAAGGCTCCCTGTCTGCTGTTTCTCTCAGCTTCCCAATTGTTGTCATTGATGAGTGCGCTCGATTTTCAGCATCGTGACTTGGCGTGGGTGACGAGAGATCCTTTCAAGGGTTTTCTCGACGACAGCGAAGAATCGGGTACGGTGATAACAACGCATTCATCGTCCACGTTTCCTCACAGCAACGTATCGGAGTTCGCAATGGCCACCAGACAGAAAGACGAAGCTTTGCAACATATCCGCACCTTCTTGCGGACAATCCCTGTGCATTTTTTGCAGCCGCTGATCGCTATCAACTCATTGATAGCTTTTGTCCGCTACCAGGTGCCTGTTGCAGATGGTATCGTGACGGACGAAGAAATTACTCAAGAAGCTGAGACTTACATTCAGCAGCAACAACAGCAAAACCAAAACCAGATCCAACAGCTTCCACAACATCCACCACCACACCAAGATCCCCCTCCGCCGCAAAACCCACCAGTAGAAGATGTAGCGGTGGTCAGTTTAGAGTCCGGTTCCATATCAAGTCTGGAGAATTCTGGAACGCATCGGTTGCCCCCTGCATCTGCAAATAATCCTACATCTGGGGGTTCGCCAACGCTAGCGATAGCACACATGGACACGTTGGAAGGTGAATATATGAATCCGAATGATGATAGCGTCTGCAACATGGAGCCGAACCCCGTCGATAGACCAACAACATCCGCCGAACCAGTCGTGGACAACGCCACCGAGGACACTGAGGGCGATGATGACCGAAAGCCGGCAGCGACGGAACGAAAAAAGGAAGACTAGAGGGGTGGTTGCTGCTGCTCCTTATAGAGGACGCCTGTCATGTTCGTTTCCTTCATGGAGCGATAAAAATTCTCATGTATATATTGAAGGTATGCTCCTCCTCCTATCACCTACGCTATCCTGCTCCCTTGCCTTGTAACCAGAGCAATCTTTCGCTGTTTCCAACTTCCATTGGGCAATGAAGCAATGTTTTGAAAACTACCATATTGTTGGAAACAATAAAACTATAAATATATCAGTCTCCCCATTTGCGTCTATCGTAGCACAACGAACATCCCCTTTGCTGTCTTCATCCTTCTTGTTTTGGTTCTCTTCTTTGCTTTTGGTATTCCAACGGTCAAAACGCAACACACTCACAATTCACACAAACATTTACACATGAAGAAATCAAACCACAAGAAACGAGTACCGGAAATTTTACGCCAGTGGTACCGAAGGGGCAACAGTCCCTGGTGTTGATGTCGTCGATGGGGCTAATACCAAGGGTGAAGGAGGACGTTGCCGCACCAATCGTGCCGGCATGGTCTTGGTCTTGGGCGTCTGGGGCATGTTGTTGTCATCGTCATCCGTGTCATATTCTTGGATAATCCGATCGTATTGAGACAACAATTCTTCTCCCACAACCATACTACTCGAGCGAGTCGGAGCGGCACGATGACGACGACCTCCACGAAGAGGAGGACGAGATGATTCCGCCTGGTTGGGGATCTTGTTCTTGGTCAGCACCCCCATGTCGTGGGACGAGGAGGATGGAGCAGAAGTGTTGGCAATGTCTGTCACATTTCGTGGTAAAATGAGACTGCTGGAACGATGAAGCGGTCTAGGGCGAGTAGTACTTGATGGCGGGAAAGCTTTGGAAGGTTGCCAGTAGGCGGGCGGAAGTTTGTTTGTGGTAACTGCAGGCGAAGCAAAGCCATTGTGTTTTCGCCACGTACTGGTCTTGCTCCTTCTTTTCCTCACGAGTACCACTATAATGCTCGTGATCCGTGTCGCTGTCATTGTCGTCCTTAATGGTAGTAGCACTTCTAGCACCAGCTTTTTCCGTACCACAACCGAGTTCGGGAGAACGAGACAACTCGAGAAGTCAAAGAAGGAACGAATCGATCGAAAAAATTGCGCAGTGGCCCGTACTGTGACCTTTCGAGCAAGAAGAATGCAGTGTAATCAGATCGTGTCGTTGTTGGTCAGTGTGGCGGTGTTCTTGATTGTGATGGGGGTCCTGGATCGGTGATCCTTTGCATGTGAATCAAACTATGAACATAGAGAGCGAGACAGAGACGCGTTTCAGATGCAGATGCTTCAAGAAGGAACGAATCGATTGCAAGTATGGTCAACCATTGCACAGAATGGTGGAACCTCTGCTGAAAAACAAGATAGCATGACAGTACATGACCACGTCCAGACTGTTCAGTATTTATTGATCATCAACAGCTGGTCCACTTCTTCAACAGCTTCGGTTTGAGGAGACGACGAAAATGCAGCTTCCTTGCGGTTGATTTGATCGCCTTAAACTCCCGGCACCAAACTCGACACAATAAGGAACCTCTGCTTTGTGATTGCAGAAACCAGAAGCGTTCCGCCTACTTTGAGGAGACTCGAGGCCCAGATCACGACGGAAAGGAAGAGGTTGATAAGGATGACGAACTTCTCACCGTGTTTTCCATATTTCCATATTGCCATCCCCCACAACACGACTCTGAGCTCTAAACTCTGAATCCAATTCCGATGCTATTGCGAATGAGCCCCATACTTCAGGGTTTCAGACCCGCAGATTCGTGCCGGACCATTGAGCGAGATCAAGGTCAGGTTCATGAGATTGTTTGATACCCACCATGTATCTCCTTCCAGTTTGCCTCCACTCGGCAGTAGGTCTCCTCGCTGCCTTTGATTCGTTACATCGATCGACTGCCTGAGCGGTTGCTGGCCAGCCTCTCTTGCCTCGGTTTCTTCCCTTTGGACATCGCAGACGGATTGCAGCAAGAGGCTGGCGTAGACGCGTTTGATGATGGTGCAAGGACCAAATTTTCACGGCTCACAGCACATGGTTCTGATTTGCTGGAAAGTTTTAACCGATTGCTCAATACGGGCAGTCCGGATCCGTTCTCTCTGGATTCTCGTTGACAAAATGCTGAAGGGATTCAGCAGTTGGCCTTTTCCACAGTTTAAGCCACAATCATGGTCGCGGCCATGCAGGCTGGCGTTGCGCTTTTTCAGAATCGAACGAATCGTCAGGGACAATTGGCCATCCCACATGGACCCACTTAGCTGCAGTAGCATATCGCGGGTCCATAAACACCAGGGCCATACACAAACCGAAAAGAAAAGGACGGAGAAAGCAATGGTGATGATGCCAGATGTCAGAACCAGTAACAGAAAAATTGACTGATTGAATCAGAGACGGATCCATGGTCAAGCTCTTCGTCATCAAGCAACTACTACGCAGCCACCGCTGTCACCTTTGAAAGAAGAGCATGCAAATTAATAGAAAGATGGTATATATGGGAGTTTCATCGGACTATTCAAGCAGTGAGAGTTGTGATTAGCTCCATTGTATCCGCAATGCCCCTGGAAGACAGATTCAAACCCCCAGCGGCTCTGGCTAAGAGGCGTATATTTCCCAAAATCATGTTGGACATCCTTCCGCTAGGGGTTATTCATGCGTCTTCCTAACAATCAGCGCGTCCGACTATGCGGTTGGAAACCTCCACCGCTGGGGTGTCGATGGTAACACCACCATGATGTGTACATCTCATCTTGTCACAAATAACGCTTCATCAAGGAAGGCGTGACACAATTCTTGGAATCAAGGCTCCCTGTCTGCTGTTTCTCTCTGCTTCCCAATTGTCGTCATTGATGAGTGCGCTCGATTTTCAGCATCGTGACTTGGCGTGGGTGACGAGAGATCCTTACAAGGGTTTTCTCGACGACCAAGAAGAATCGGGTACGGTTGTAACAACACATTCATCGTCCACGTTTCCTCACAGCAACGTATCGGAGTTCGCAATGGCCACCAGACAGAAAGACGAAGCTTTGCAACATATCCGCACCTTCTTGCGGACATTCACTGTATCTCAATTGCATGTGCTGATCACTCACAACGTACTGATACCTCTTGTCCGTGGCGAAGTGCCTGTTGCAGATGGTATTGTCACGGACGATGAAATTTTTCAAGAAGCGGAGACTTACATTCAGCAGCAACAACAGCAAAACCAAAACCAGATCCAACAGCTTCCACAACATCCACCACCACACCAAGATCCCCCTCCGCCGCAAAACCCACCAGTAGAAGATGTAGCGGTGGTCAGTTTAGAGTCCGGTTCCATATCAAGTCTGGAGAATTCTGGAACGCATCGGTTGCCCCCTGCATCTGCAAATAATCCTACATCTGGGGGTTCGCCAACGCTAGCGATAGCACACATGGACACGTTGGAAGGTGAATATATGAATCCGAATGATGATAGCGTCTGCAACATGGAGCCGAACCCCGTCGATAGACCAACAACATCCGCCGAACCAGTCGAGGACAACGCCACCGAGGACACTGAGGGCGATGATGACCGAAAGCCGGCAGCGACGGAACGAAAAAAGGAAGACTAGAGGGGTGGTTGCTGCTGCTCCTTATAGAGGACGCCTGTCATGTTCGTTTCCTTCATGGAGCGATAAAAATTCTCATGTATATATTGAAGGTATGCTCCTCCTCCTATCACCTACGCTATCCTGCTCCCTTGCCTTGTAACCAGAGCAATCTTTCGCTGTTTCCAACTTCCATTGGGCAATGAAGCAATGTTTTGAAAACTACCATATTGTTGGAAACAATAAAACTATAAATATATCAGTCTCCCCATTTGCGTCTATCGTAGCACAACGAACATCCCCTTTGCTGTCTTCATCCTTCTTGTTTTGGTTCTCTTCTTTGCTTTTGGTATTCCAACGGTCAAAACGCAACACACTCACAATTCACACAAACATTTACACATGAAGAAATCAAACCACAAGAAACGAGTACCGGAAATTTTACGCCAGTGGTACCGAAGGGGCAACAGTCCCTGGTGTTGATGTCGTCGATGGGGCTAATACCAAGGGTGAAGGAGGACGTTGCCGCACCAATCGTGCCGGCATGGTCTTGGTCTTGGGCGTCTGGGGCATGTTGTTGTCATCGTCATCCGTGTCATATTCTTGGATAATCCGATCGTATTGAGACAACAATTCTTCTCCCACAACCATACTACTCGAGCGAGTCGGAGCGGCACGATGACGACGACCTCCACGAAGAGGAGGACGAGATGATTCCGCCTGGTTGGGGATCTTGTTCTTGGTCAGCACCCCCATGTCGTGGGACGAGGAGGATGGAGCAGAAGTGTTGGCAATGTCTGTCACATTTCGTGGTAAAATGAGACTGCTGGAACGATGAAGTGGTCTAGGGCGGGTAGTACTTGATGGCGGGATAGCTTTGGATGGTTGTGGGTAGGCGGGCGGAAGTTCATTTGTGGTGATAGCAGGGGACGCAGCTTTGCTGCGGTTCTGGTCTTGCTCCTTCTTGTCCTCACGGGTACTATTGGTATTATGCTCGTGATCCGTGTCACTGTCATTGTCGTCGGCATTGAAAATCTTTTCGTAGGCGTCCACCAAACATTCCAACATGCGGGTACTGACCAAGGCTCGCGACCCGCGCGAAGCCGAAAACTGCGCCCGTCGATCGGCGAGCAAACTGGCCCGTCGGGCAGGAAGAGGAGGACGTCGGTTGCTGTTGCTGTTCATGGAAGGTGAGGACTGCTGCTGATGCTGCGGACCCTTCTTGTGGGGTGCCTGGTGTCGTTCCCGTTGGACGGCTTGTTGCATGGCTCGTAAGGTCTCTTGTTCCTCTTCTTCCTTTTCGAGATCCTGGAGATCCGTGAGAGAACGGGACGAACTACGAGACACACCTCGACGGAGCGGTGGTAGACGAGAGCTTGTAGTAGTACTCATTGTAGGGTGGTGGTTGGTACTGACTCCCGAGGAGGACAATTGCAAGAGCGATCCTTTTCGACGAGGACTCGAAGGCGGTGCATCCTTGGTCGTAGTGCTGCTGCTGATACTGTCGGTCTTGTCCAAAAAGTCGGACAGTCGAGGTTTGGAAGTGGTATGGCTGCTGCTACTTCGAGGGATCCCCATTTTGCGGCGTGTCTTGAAGGGAGAGGGCAAGGGAGCGATCCGGGATACCTTGGTCGTTGTGGCACTGGAGTCGTCGCCCGTGGGACTGCTAGTACTCATAGTTGAGGTAGCATTCGTAGTAACACTCCCTTTCTTGGTTCTCCGCAACAAGGAGGACTTGCTGGAAGGCATTGGTGGGGTACTTGTTACAAGAGTGTTAGTTGCGAGCATGGGAGGCGATAGTCTTCCAGACATTGACTTGATCGTAGTGTTGTTCAGATTCTTAGTATCCATAGGACTTGTGGACTCTAGCTCGGGAAGACTCCCCGCATTGGCCACCAAACTGGGTTCCATGATATCCGTGGCAATCGATGTGGTGGAGGTGAAGGATTCTTGTTTGCTTTGCTGCATCAAGAACTGTTCCTTTTTGGACAAGCCTTGAAAGGAGGAGGGATTGGTAGCAGTCTTGATGGTAGTAGCATTTGTTTCCGTACCACAACCGAGTTCGAGAGAACGACCCGATCGTTGACGGTTCAAATATCGCGGCATGGTCATGATGTTGTTGGAAAAGTATGCTTCGACAAGTCAAAGGAGGAACGAATCGATTGCGAAAATTGCGCTGCGGTCCGTATTGTGACCTTTCGAGCAAGAAGAATGCAGTGCAATCAGTTGTTGTTCAAGGTGGCTGATAATAGTGGGGGTGTTCTTGATTGTGATGGGGGTCCTGGATCGGTGATCCTTTGCATGTGAATCATACTATGAACGAAGAGAGAGAGAGAGAGAGAGGCGTCCCAGAGGCACTTGCTGAATCGAGTTCGGATGGAAGCGCAATGACACTGTGTACTATGCCATTCGCTTGTGTGTAGTTTGTGTGTGAGGTTTTTGGCAACTCGTGGATGTGTCCTCACTGTCTTTGCGCTTGTATTCGATACCAATTTTACATGGTAATGTACGTTTTTAACGATTAGAAAATAATTATTGGACATTCTTCACGGGCATCTCGGCTCAATGGTAAGACAACAGCCCTGGTCTTCGCATTGTAGGAGAAATCCATTTGCCGGAATATTTGGACATCGATCGGACATGACTCATGACAACAAGTGCGCTGATCCGAACATGGGGTGTACAGTTTGTGTGATTGTCATCTGGCGCATTGGTTGGTCGTTGTTTGTCCCTGCCGACACGACGTGGACCTTTCGAACTGCCTGCGGACAGGACTCGTACGAGTAGTAGGAGCTCGTAGTAGGGTTTCGGGACTCACTATTTAAACCATCGAGATGCTTGGAAAATGGAAATCGGGGGGGAAGCCGAAGACGGAAAAGCTACGAATACGAATACACGTCGTGCAAGGGAACAATGGAGATTGACCCCTGTTTGGTGGGTCTCACCCCCTTCTATCACACAGATAAACTCACCGCCCCCTTTTGACATCCTGTCAGACGACCAACCAGCTTCTAACAAATGGCACAATTAGAAGGATCTTAAATAGGAGTAATCACCAGTGCCTGGGAAGTATTGCCTTTAACTTTCCGTAGGGCGTTTCACCACAAGATCGGCAAAAAAAAACGGTTCTTGCGGCCAGAAACGCCTATCACACCACCAAACACATGATTCCTTATTCAAGGATGATGGAGAAAAGGAGAAATCGGCCATGCCAGAATCAGAAACTTGTTTGGAGAGGCAGCCCTCGGTGGAATGGTTCCTGCTTCCATCGATGAGAATGGCCTGTCCAGTACTCATGATCGCGACTTCGATAGGATGGTTTGTGACAACCAGCAACCGCACGCAGTCTTCCTCTGGGGCCATTTGTTTTGTGTTTCTCCTACACAGTAAAACAAAATGTTCCATCAAGACATGAATTATTTTTGGATTCTTTCTACGTTCAATTGCTCTCTCTCTCTCGTCTTTGGTTCGAATGGACCAACTGCTGGTTGCAGCAGGATCAAGCCAAACTGATAGTGCAGCAACTACCTACTCTGGTCGATCAAGGTTCGACACATACAGCAAGACAGTCGAGTTCGGCATCCTCACAAATTCCAAAGCCCATGATCATGCAGTCATCAAATTGATCATGACAGCCGTCAAAGCAAGCATCGTGATTCACTTCGTCCTCTTCCACAAGGCACAGCTCTCCACAGTCCAGAATTTGTCCATCGCAATACGTCTGCACATGGCCCATGCACTCATCAAAGGCAACAAAACAGGCTTGTGCATCACACGGCAAGATGGACTCGGATGGAGATGCAGTGTTGGAGGAAGGACGAGCCGTAGGTGACGAGGACGGCATGACGGTCGTAGGCAATGGAGTTGGCGCAGCTGTCGGAGAATGACTCGGTGCATCGGTCGGGGAAGAAGTTGGTGTAGTTGTTGGGAACCGAGTGGGTATGACTGTTGTTGGAGATTGAGTCGGCCGAAGACTGGGGGCGAATGTAGGCTGACGCGTCGTGGGAGATGGTGTCGGCCAGGCAGTGGGGGAACGCGTAGGTGACATTGTGGGAGACAAGGTTGGCCTGAATGAAGGGGCTGCTGTCGGCAGTGGCGTGGCCGCGGATGGTGTCGGTACAGCGGTCGGAGAAAGAGTTGGGGATGGAGTCAATTTGGAAGGAGGCGACACGGAAAGGGGCTCATCCCCTGCAGAACAATTTCCTGCGCTCGTCAAGGGAGATTTGCGCTGTAAACTGGGAATATTCGTTACGGCTTCCGCAGAAATTTCCGTGGTCGTCGGAAAGGGCGCTATGTCTCGATCCTCATCGTCTTTGTACGTAAACTGTTGAGGACAGGCCGACCCTCCAACTGGATCCATGATTCCAGTATCGCAATTCAGCAGAGCCTGTTCGAGTGTCCCTTCTTCCCATCCATTAAGATAATCAATGTGCAATTTCTGAGAACCATCCGCAAACATGTAAGTACCACCCTTGTATTCGGAAAGCAGATTAATAAAGATCCACAGTTGCGGAATCTTAGTAAAGCCATCAGGACAGGGATCCGAGACTTCATTGCCGCCACCTTGCGAGTAAGTCACATGGTCGTCACTGGGAGTCCTGTCTTTCCCATTCCAGCAATTTGGCATGCGAAAATGAATATTGAACTCTCCATTCGTGCATGGTTCCGGATGAAAGAAGGAACGGGCCGCCGTGTCATTACACGTCATGTCGTATTCTGCCCTTCGATCCGCGCCTCCCCGTCCAGCAATCATGGCAAACCCGGGAGAAAAAGCCGTGACATTGGGATCGGCAGGGTCCCAAATGTAGTACACATTCATGGTCGTTTCTTGAATTTGATAGTTCCCATTTTCGTCCACATGGTAAATAGACGGATGCCAATACAAACTCTTGTTTTCCTCAATAGGACCACTCGTTTCGGATGCATTGAGAGCGACAAGGTCATCAAACGACGTGGTCGGCCACAGAGATTTGCCACCATAAAAGGTATGCATGTGATCACTCAAGCACTGCTGATTCAAGATTGGGTCGACTCGGGCATGGCCAATGTTGGTAAAACCCAGATCAAACACGGATGCATGAACCTCATGAGGAGTGAGAATGGTGGATAGAATGATACTGGCACTCAGGCCGGCAAACGTCTTGGAGGTGATAGGTAGTTTCATGATCTTGAGGAGCAGCAGGAGCACAGATTGTTGCCAATGGAAATTGTGAGCACAGGAGCACATCTCTAGCAAAACGACTGCTGGGACTGGGACATGAGAAATTTGGTGACAGACATCTCTATCGGGAGCTGATGAAGAATTTAGCCTGGTTTCATTTATCCCCCTAGACCTCGGCGCTAAGTAGAAATCTTTTGTATTGCCGAGTTCTGCGTTCCCGAGAAAGAAGGCATATCTATTTTCGTCTCAACTCTCGGGACTCGAAATGGCTACTTACTCCTACTCTACCGTAGAGAGTAGGAGTAGGAGTAGAGGATCTCCTGGAGGATCTTAAGCGACCGAAGTGCGTCCAAAAGTTTGGGGGATGAAAACTTGAGACACATACTTGTAGGGCCTTGGCCTGCCAGACTAACGAATGCATAAACCACAACGCCCAACACCCAACAACCACACACCACGGAACAGTCAATCGCTCCATCTTCATGAAGCCAAAACCACTGGAGATCATAGCAAAAACAGGATGCAAATGGAATTTGAACTCGAGAGACTTATATTTTGGCGCATAATAGGTGCAGGGAAATGTGTTCCGCATAGATGTGCTTTTGATGATGAGCAGTACAAACAATCATGAAATAGCCTTTCGGCGGTTTGAGCTTCGACCACAAAAACGACACAACATGATCAATCAAGGAATGGATTACTTTGTTTTTCGTTCTACTTTCATTTGGATCTGGTTTTCGTTGCAACGAGCCAATTGGTGATCACAGCATGTCCGCCTGGTGTTACGGCAACACGTCTTTTTACTTCAGCAAACACCGTTTCTTTTTGTTTGTTCTGGTCACCGGATCAGGGTTCCTCCTCGTCACACACGGATAGACAGGTCGCTTCATCAGCTTCGCAAACTCCAATCTCTATATCCATGCAGTCATCCAATAAATCGTCACATTCTTCAAAGCAAGCTGGATCATCCGCTTCTTCGTCGAAGCAAAAATCTTCACAGTCGAAAAATCGATTGTCACAGTACGTCTCGGAATTCCCTTCGCATTCGTCAAATGCCGTAAAGCAAGCTTCTTCGTCACACTCCACAGTGGAATCCGCCGTCGGGACCGTCGGGGAAGGAGTAGCCGCGACCGTGGGGGAAGGCGTTCGCAAAGATGTCGGAGATGAAGTGGGAGACGAAGTGGGAGATGAAGTAGGTGAAGCTGTAGAAGACCCACCATCCGACGGAGAGGAAGGAGATACAGAAAGGGGCTCGTCACCGATGGGACAAGTTCCTGGGGTGGTAGGAGGAGAAGAAGACTTGCGCTGCAAACTGGTAATATTCGTCACGGCTTCGGGAGAAATTTCAGTGGTCGTTGGAAATGGCGCCACATTTCGATGTTCATCGGCCTTGTATGTAAACTGAGGACATACTGTCCCTCCCTCTGGAGAAAAGAACCCGGTATCACAATTTCGCAAAGCCTGTTCAAGTGAGCCGTCATCCCATCCATTGAGATAGTCAATGTGCAATTTCTGAGAACCATCCGTAAACACATGAGTTCTGCCCTTGTAATCGCCAATCAGATTGATAAAAATCCAAAGTTGGGGAATCTTAAAATAGCCATCTGGACAAGGATCGGAAATTTCATTGCCGCCTTCTTCGGAATACGTGACATGGTCGTCATTCGGAGTCCTATCTTGTCCGTTCCAGCAGTTGGGCATACGGCAACCAATGTTGAACTCTCCAATGCACTGTTCCGAAGGAAAAAATGGAACATTCGTGGATTCGTCGTCATTGCATTTCCATATTCAGCTCTTGTATCGATTTCTTCTCCTCGTCCAGCAATCATGGCAAAACCAGGAGGAAAAGCGGTCACATTAGTGTCATTGGGGTCCCAAATATAATAGACACTCAAGGTCGTTTCTTGAATTTGATAGTTCCCATTCTCGTCAACATGGTAAATAGACGGATGCCAATACAAACTCTTGTTTTCCTCAATGGGACCACTCGTTTCGGATGCACTGAGAGCGACAAGGTCATCAAAAGACTTCGTCGGCCAGAGAGATTTACCGCCATAAAAGGTATGCATGTGATCACTCAAACACTTGACGTCACACAATGAATCAAACGCGACCTCTAAGTCCGACGTGATAGAAGAGACCAGAAAGCGACTACCTAGCTAGAAACGGAACAGACGGGGCACAGTCGAACTTCCCCCACAGACAGTCCGACAGAAAGACAATCCTGAGCGGTGATCCATGGAATTGTTTTCTTGGGGGATGTTACGCAACAGATGAAAGTGTCGCACATCAACTTCCCCCACCAATACAAACAAAAAGCAAACGCACGTCGAAGCCAGCAGCTGCTTTGACAAAGGTATGCGACAGAAAGTACCAAGGAATAAATAATAAGAAACTGTTAGATAGACTAGAATCGTTTCGTCCCTTCCAATTCATGTGACACGCCTAGTTGTGTAAAAAATTCTCGTAATGCTGTCGTATCAATATCAGAAAACCCAGTGCTATCAGGTTCTCCAGTATAGCCATGGCTCTTATTTGTTCTAGATTAGGCTAGTTTGCTAAAAGTCTTTGTGTGGACACGAGGGGAATCCCGTCGCTGTCGCAGTTCTACCGGCGCGTCCAACCAGAGGCTGCACTGTGCGAACGAAGCAGAAGCTGCGTATGCCCAGTACTGTTGCTACGTTGTCTCAGCACGGGACACACCTCCGTGGCGGAACCTCGTGCCTTCTCCGCTTCCCCCAGGAAGATACCGTCTGCCTGATTTGGATTCTTTCGGTGCCCGGTCCTGGAAATTTCCGATGCCTCATCGATGGTGAACACGGACCTTCCTTTCCTTTTGGAGAAGTGGATAAATGAAAAAAGCCAAATGCACGGAATGGATTCGCCGATTCAATTCAAGCGAATAGCGCTCAGGAGTATAGTGCAGGCAATGCCAAAGGAGGCGAAAAAGATCGGCGCCTCGGCAACAAGAGGCCAATGCCTTGGCAGGCCCCTCTCACTAAATGGAAATCATGCGACGAAGAATCCAAACACTATTTTTTGAAAACCAAACTAGAATCCAACAGGTAAGAAGGTTGCTTTGCCAAACTGTGTGTGAAAACTCGTGTGCATACATGTCACCATGGCAGAGACGGCGGCTCGCTAGTCCCGATCTTGGTGTTTCCTTCCTTCCAAGTTGGTCGGCAGTTGGGTTTTTGGATGTGTGACAACCACTAGGTGGTTTTTGGAAGAAAAACATCTCGTGAAAGAGCTTGATAGAGTCATCATACCCTGATCTTGCATACTCGTGAACTCTGTGTCTCACATCTCTTGCTCTGATTGTTGTTGTTATCATTGTTGGCAGATTGTTTCCTTGAAGTATCATGTTCGTTAACCAAAATATGAATCCGTCCAGCCCCAATGCGGCCACCAAGAAATTCACTACTACCAAGCGTCAATCCAGTTTGGTCATGGTGGAAGACGTTCGCCATCCCAGTCCCACCTCGTCCGTGTCGGATGGCTTGGACGACATGGGAGGATCCCTGTCTTCGTCGACCTCGTCTCCCCTGTTGGCGGACGAAAATGGCGGCTGCCAGTGCTGCCAAGACGATCAATTGGAGAAGGATGTCAAGCGTCAGCGTTTCTCCAGTGCGTGGCTCATGAATGGTGCCACTAACCGCAAGAGAGGGACCTGGTTGTGTATGATTACCGTTACACTCGGCCTCTTGTGTTGCTTCTTTATGGAATCGGGAACTTCTGTCGGCCCTTCCTACTATGTGACTCCCCTGGCTTCCTACGTGCGCAGCGCTTCTTCCAGTGCCACAATGCATTGGGCGATTGCCGCCGACTCCAAGGCCATGAAGGTCGCCGCGCCCTTGTTGGCCTCGGTCCAAACCAATTCTCCCCGCACCTTTGTCTACGTCATTCACTTGCCCGGTCCCGACGGGGAGGCCTGTCACGATTTGGTGCATCCCCGGTACTCCTCCATGGCGGCCTGTGTGGAATGGAAGGCCGACGAAGCCGCCGCCGCGCGAAGTCTCGTCAAGGTGGTGGCTGGCGAACAATCGGCCGCCTGTGCCGGATTGGAAGGCTGTGACGTCCAACGAGCCCGACGCTTGTCGACCGTCCTCAACTTTGCTCGCTTTTACTTGACGGATATCTTGCCCAGTCATGTGCAAAAGGTGGTCTGGACCGATTGCGATGTCATTTTGCGCAAGCCCTTGCAGCCTGTGTGGAATCAAGCCTTTCCTCAAGATTCTGGTTCCAACGAGATTATGAGTTCCTTTGTGGAACAGGCTCGCTTTGGTCGCTTTTACATGCACCCTCAAGAATTGTCGGCCCTCATGGAAATGCGATTCAATACGACACTGCAGTTGGAAGGACAATCCTTTAACGATGGTGTCATTTTCTTGGATTTGGAACAATGGCGTGCTCGCAAGGTCAAGACGGGTTTGACCTTTTTGCAAGCCGAACATTTGCGTGCCGATCCAGGACACTGGAAGTATGGAACGCAACCCATGATGATGTTGTTGGGAGCCGGTTATGGATGGAGACCCTTGGATGTGTCGGCCTACTGCGGAGATTTGGGATTCCAACAGGCCAATCAAGAATGTTTGGACCAAGCCGTCTTTTTGCATTTTGATGGAGAAAAGAAGCCATGGTTGCCCAATGGCCTCAACAAGGATTTGTGGAATCCTTTTGCGGTGGCGGCTGGAGTGGCCGAGACCAATTAAACAAGGCAACCATCCATACAACTCGCCACAATAAGCTCTCGGAGAGAAGAGCCAGGGAATTCACCCGATACGGATCGTCAAGGCACAAGATTTACTATAGTGTATTGTTGGTGCAGCAAGACTTCTGCTGCATGTGCCATTAAAGGAATGGCTCAGGGATACCAAGGACACTGTCCACAAGTCGTCGTTGTCAAGAGAACTAGAATCTATCGACTCACACGTATACATTAATAATCGTTGAACTGTTTGTCTACTACTCTAGAGCTATTACTGCACTTGTGCTAGAGCATAATTGCAAAAGGACATGGGATGAGTGAGTCCTCTCCACCTAGAATGATTCTACTGAGATTCAAAGATTCTCTATACAATCACACTTGTAGTTAACATATCAGACCAGAGCGGCGGTCTGTCAAAGACATTCAGATTTTAGTACGACACTTATGTGTGTGGTGTTTCAGAACTGCATGTTGTTCTCTCCGGTCAAGAGGTCGTCGCCGCAGTCGTGTGGACTGTGGTGGGTGTCGCGGGGAAGGAATACCATTCCTGGTCGGGTCGACTGACAAATTCGGTACCAAATACTTGTACCGTCAAGGACGACGCTTGCGCGGCCTCGGACAATTGTTGCAGTAAGGTATCCATATCCTTGGGTTCCCCCAAACAATAAATACTGGTCCCACTGCCCGACATGAGAACATGGTCCAATCCCGGCGTTTCCAACAAAACGTCTTTGAGGGTTTGCAAGGCTGGAATACAGGAAAAGGCCGGTGGTTCCAAATCATTGACAAAATAGTCGTACGAGACGTGGGTCACCGCGTCGGGGTGTTGCAAAAAGGCTGGCAACAAGACCTCGTCGGCATCCAGGGGACTGAGTTGATCGTATTGCAAGGCTTGAAAGACAGACGGTGTGGACAAGCCAATGTCGGGTTTGACAATACACACCTTTTGCGTACTACCAAAGGGCGGATCAAGAGCGTCCATAATTTCTCCCCGGCCGGTGCAATAGGCCGTTCCTCGACTCAAAAAGAAGGTAATGTCACTCCCCAATTCACCCGACCATTCCACCATCTACCGTAGAAGCAAGAAACAGGAAACAGAAGAGTACAATAGGATTTATCGTCCCACGAATATTTCCCCAATAGACCGAAACACGCAACAACAGTATAAATACAATACAGCCATGTTGAGGAAACGATTGATGATGCATCGAAACAAGAAGAGCCCTATATCAAACCATGAGAACATCGAGGCCCATAGACTCCGTTGGAGAGACCTCTCTGTCTCTGTCTGGACCAAGAACAACAATAGAACGACAACGTACCTGTTCCAAGGTGGCCGGTCGTCCCAGCAATTCATTGACACCCCACATGGCCGTGGCGGCATTGGCCGATCCTCCCCCCAATCCTGCTTGCGCTGGAACTTGTTTTTCCAAATGCGCCGCAAATTGGGATGTGGTCGTCGTATTGGTTTTGGATTGCATGAGTCGAATGGCCCGCACGACCAGATTCGTCTCATCAACGGGTACACCAGGCATGTTGCACGTAAAGGCAATTTCATTAACGTCGTCTTGTGAGGAATCCACCAATTCCAAGTCCAATCGATCGCCCAATCCAATGGCTTGAAACAAACTGGCCAAATCGTGATAGCCATCCGGTCGTTTCCGAACAATGCGCAAAAACAAATTGATCTTGCTCGGACTAAAGAGTGTCAACTGCTTCTTGTGGTTGGAAGATTCAGAGTCGGCCGAAGCGTGCAACACGACACGGTGTGTGCTGGTGGTTGTTGTCGTGGTAGAATGGGGTAATGGTGTGGTTCGACTCCTCCTCCTCCTCCTCAACAAAGAGAGGGGGGAGGAACGGGCAGGGGTCGTCGTCGTCCAGGCATGAACAACAGATCGTTGTTGTTGCCACCCGGTCGAAGAAAAATGGTTCGGACCACCACACCACAAGCAGAGCCAGACCAGCATCCCACGCCAATACTGCATCAGGGGCAAAACGGAGGAAGAAAAAGCACGTGTCATGGTGTGGTTCAATGCTTCTAGACGAACAATGGGACGTGGGACGTGTGTGTGAATCTTTTGTATCTTGGGACCACCAAGGCGAGAGGCTTGCCGTATTTTAGTTGGACGTCCTCCTTCTCGTCTTCCTCTTCTTTTGTCTTTCTCTTGCATCCACAAGATGTCGAGAGAGGTCTTTGGTATATCTGATGGATGGATGTTGAGTTTGGAGAGATTCCTGCAATACTACGTACTACGACACGTGGATCTTCCAGAGCGACCAACCTGCCACCAACAAGCTTTTGAAAAGCGAGTACCCGTCGGGCGACGCGCCGTTTCTCTGCGCATTGCCACAAGATCTATTTTTTTAGGATTCTCTCAAGATCTATCTTCGTTTGGAAGGCTATGAGGGTGCTAAATCCTCAAACACTTGGTCTATAATCAGTCAGATGAAGATATTTCACCATTCCCAGAGTACAATAGCAAGTCATGTGTCCCAGACCAATTCGCGTGACGGCAGCGATGCCATGACGAGTTGAATGTCCATCAGATGCACTTAGGTTGTAGAGGATTCTGGGTCCACGGTGTTGCGTCCGGGATCTTCTTTTGGTTTCTTCTTGTTCTTGTGCGGGAGGCGTCGACCGCCACCTCCGCCACGACCACGGCCCCAATCACCTCTGAATCGACCGCTTGCTCCACGACCTCTCTTGTCTCCACCACGTCCTCTTCCCGGACGCCCCTGTGATGATGCAGGTTCGGACGGTTGCGGGTGCTTGCTTGGTTGGTCCGTACTTGTACGACTGTCCTGTTTGTTGTGTTGTTGGTTGGAATGCCCCGCCGGCAAAGGATCTTGTACTTGGTCCGTACGTTTGCTTGTCGTACCGGGTGGATCTTTGTGTTGGTTCGGTTCCTGGGAGGCACCTTTGGATTTGCGACTCCTTTCCCCTCTGTCCTTCTCCCTTGTCTTTGTGTTGTTGCTTTTGCTTTGTGCACTGCTCTCGGTCCACATCCATGTCGTATCGTTATTCACAGTGTTCTGTTTCGGATTGCGAGACGGCTTTTCGGTCGCCAGCCTTTGAAACCACGATTCCAGTAGACTTTGCAAATACAGATATTGCTGCTCCAGGCAGTACTGAATACGGTCCATTCCCTTGGCATCGGCATGGTCGCCCAAATTGTGCGGACAGTGCGAATCATATGTTTCAAAGGGATCTTCAATGGCCCAGCCGGACCATTTGCAGTGGCGAAAGACTGTCTTGGGAATCATCATCGGACCTTCCAATGATGACGACGACATTGTTGGATCCTTGTCCATGCCTCGTCCCGTCGTCGTAGGAGTTCTTCGCAAACCAATCACAAAGAGAGGGAATGATCGAGTGGAACGTTTGGTGGTTTCTTGTTTTTGAGGAACCTTCATGGTGCCGTCTTTGTCATGCTCACTGTCGTGGGGAGTTTGAAACAATCCCAGGGCATAAAACTCAAAAAATCCAAACAACAAGGCCGCGACAGTGACCTGGTCCGTCCACGGACTGGGTCGTTCCCATACAGTTTCAGCTTGATCGGCCGTCAAGAAAAAGGTATTCAAATTATTGATGGAATGCCATCGATTCTTTTCCTTTCCTACGCTGGGCATTGTGTCGTTTGTTTGCTTGTCCTCGTTGGTGCCGTTTGCTTGGTCGTCCTTGTCGCCTTCTTGGTTCGGAATGACTTGTCGAATCAACCATGGAGTTTGCAAGTTCGGTACGAATTGTACGTGTTGCAAATAAATCAAGACCAAATTGGTCCACGTGTACGACGACCATGTATTGTTTGCCGCGGAGGCAATGCCGCAGGCTTTGGCCCACTGTTTGACACATTTGCACAAGACTGGAATCCGGGGGTCCATGGCACAATATTCCCGAATCAAGGAGGAATTGACCACGGCAATGTCGTTGCACAAACAAATGTCAAAATCAATCGATCCCGGAAAGGCAGGAGCCGCATCGGCTGGACCCGTCGTACCATTCGTGCCGCCATTCTTGGTTCCCTTTTGGTTGTGTCTGTTTCTCTGTTGTTGGTTTTTGCTGTCCTTGTTGTTGGTAGTGGTTATCATGGTATAGGGATTCCTGGCATCGGTCCAGGTTCCTTTAATGACGGGGACACGAGCATGTGGGACGGGTACGAGATTGACAAAGTCTCCGTACCGTTCCAATTTGCGACAGACTTGATAGACCATGGATTTCCGTTCCTTGTCATAGCGACTGGCCGCACAGTCCCCTCGTTCAAAGGCTTGTTGCAAGGCTTGGAGTTGCGGCAAGTGCAAACTCAGGTCCACATCCGAACTCATTGTCGTACTGTTATTCGTATTCGTCGTACTGCTACTCGTCAATTGCGTCAAGCAACTCCCATAGACGGACAGTTCGCAATCGGAAAAGCGTTGTTTGACCAAGTACAAGACTCGTCGACGCAAATCTTTAATGGAACGACGAAATTCGGCTTGGTGGCGTTTGTCGTCCCGTTCTTGTGCACTTTGTCGTTCTTGTGGGTTGTTTTGGTGCTTGTTGTTGTTGTTGTTTTTTGTTTGGACAGGCAGGGCTGTGACCCCCAACAATTGAGCATCCAAATGGTATTTCGTCGCCCATTCATCGAGTTGTTGTAGGTTATTGTTCCGACGAGCACCAACAGGGCGTTTCGGTGTGGAATCCTGCGAGTTGTTGTTGTGGTTGCCAGTGTCGCTGGCGGTTCGAACAGGACCATTCGTATCCTCCATCCTTTTTTGGCACAAGGAGTACCACGGATGTCGTGGAGACAGTTGTGTCGTCTGGTGGTTCTTGTCGCCGTTTTCCAGAAACGCATGGTTGGAAGCGGTCCATTGCCAATGCACTTGGTCCATGAGACGTTGCAGGTTGGACTTGCCATCCATGGCTTGTTCCACATCCTCCTCCTTGGTTTGGTCGCTACTGCTGCTCTTGGTATTCTCATGGGCCTCCTTGTCGTTCGGTGCCATTGTATCATGCAAGTGTCGCACTTGTTGCAAGACGTAATTGCGTTCCGTGACAAAGCAGGTATCGTACACATGGCTTCCAATCAACCAACACTTGTGTTGCACCACGACGGGTGGTTCTTGTTCTTGTTCGGTACCCGTTTTTTGGCCATTCTTGTTCTTGTTCTTCTTGTTCTTCGTTGTGGTCTTGTGTTGCAAGTGAATGGTCCGAGTGGTAGTGGTGATGGTGGTGGTGGATTGTGTCGGTGGTGGGATGGACGAGGACGAGGAGGACAGGAGGTCCTTGTTGCTAGAAGCTTGTTGTTCGTTTGGGTGATTCTCCTCCTCTTCTTGTTGGTTGGTATTTTGGGTGTGCTGCTGTACCATTTCCTCTGACTGTGTTGTTGTTGTTGTTGTTGTTGTTGTTGTTGTTGTTGTTGTGGCGACTGTTTCGGCGAGATTCTTCTCCTTGTCTTTCTGCTGGATGGAATCCATCTCGTGCTCTACGGATTCCTCGGACTGTGGTGTTGTTGGGGTGGCCGTTGCGGCGAGTAATGGAGTTGTTGTGGTTATGGTTGTCACAGAGTGGTTGGGGTGGGTGGCCACACGGAGTACCAAGGTGGGCGTCCTCCAGTGTTCATGACACAAAAAGGTGGATGCAATGGCCGTGACAAAGGCCAGGGAATTGAGGGTTTGAATCATGCGCATCCATCCTTGGTCGACCGTCATGAGAATGGTCGACTGCAAGGGATGGTGCTCCGTGTCGGCACTCGGTTCCTCCTCCTCCTTTGTTTGTTGGTCGTCGTCCTCTTTAGACGGGTGCTGTTGTTGTTGTTGTTGCTGTTCTTGTTGTTGTAGGGCCAGTCGATGTTGTTGATGTTCCAAGGCTTGCCATCGAGCGCCATCCCGTGACGATTTCTTTTTGTGGTGGTTGTCTTTGGATGTTGGTGTCAAGTCTCGATCCTTCCACAATTGAATGTCCTGCAGGGCCGATCGAATCAAATCCATGCTATTGGACAAGCGTTCCAGTCCCACGGAGAGTTCCAAAGTGGCCGTCGTTGGACGACGTGTGGGTTTGCTTCCCCACGTCTCCGTGTGTTGCGGCTTGTGGTGGTTGTGGTTGTTGTTGGGGTGGTCGTCCCCAGGTGGTTTCGGGGGTGGCTGTTGCTGCAGCTTGGGAGGAGTCGTACGAGTGCCATCCTCGGTTGGTTCCGTGGGGTCGTCGTCGTCGTTCGGGTCGTTTGTGGTGTGGTGGTTCGTGTTGTCCGCACCATCTTTGGATTGTCTTGTCGTCGTCGTCGTAGCACTGGAATGATTCGCCACCGACCACGAGTCCTTCTTGTTGTCGTCGTCCTTGGGCCGTTCCGGTCGTCGTTCCAATTCGGTTGGATCGGTTTCACTTGTAGTTGTAAAAGTGGTTGGTGTGGTGGAATAATGACACGTCGTCGTGGACGACGACCACAACAACCAGGACGAGAGTTTCATGCGCGTCAAGAGTCTATGGGTGGACGCCAAGACCAAAATCTTGTGGTGGTGGTTGTGGTGGTCGTTGTCGTTGTTATCGTTGTTTGTGTTGTGGTGGTCATCCTTGTCTTGTTGTTGTTGTTGTTGTTGTTGTAATGGTGTGGTTGTCGCGGTCGTGGTTGTTGTGGTATTCGAGGATTGGCTCGGGCCATTCGAATGGTGGTCGTCGTCGTGTTCTTCCTCTACCACCAACAACAAGGTTTGTTGAATCCCTGCATGCCACACGGGTTGCACCGTTCGCAGCACCATGGTATTAGAGAGACTTGATCCACGTCGTGTTGGTGTTGGTGTCCTCTAGAGAGATTCAGACAACAACAACAAGAAGAAGAACAAGTTCTGCTTCACTTCAAAAAATCTTGCTTTCCAAATAAAATCTTTCTCTACCATCCGCCCGTGTCCGCCATGGTCACGCGTCGCCCGGCGGGCGGTGACGCTCGGAAAGGGGCTTGAGATGCATCCCAGCGGTTTTGTATGTGAAAGGATCGTTTTCAATAACCCACTCTTCAACCCCCTGACTAAACACGCTAGGAAGTAATCAAAGAGGTATCTTTGGAGACATCCTTGTCGACAGAGTAAAAATTAGTACAATTGTGAGGTGTCGTTTCTGTACGGATATAGAAAGAGAGCGCGGGTGCAACGGTGGGCAACGACGACGGTAACCCCACAACACCGCCACCAGCAAGAGGAGGAGGATGCAACGAGCCGTCGCTGGGACCGTTCCAAGACGGCACGGTGGTACACACCCAACAAGGAGGCTATCCTTCTTCTTCTTCTTCTTGCGGGAGAAGAAGAAGAAGAGTCGTGGCAGTTTGGGTCATTTGGTAGCATCCTCTCCTGGTCCAACACAAGACGAGCCCGTCGTCTGGTTGGTTTCTTCTTTGGTTGATTGGTTCTTCCAGCCGAGTGTCGTCGTTGTCGTTGTGTGACCAGAACCACCAGCACCCGTCGGGCCAGTGTCATTCGGCAACTAGTGTGTACTGGAACCAAGAAATAATGGAACCTTTTCGTTGTCGCTGTCGTTGTTGTTGTTGCTCCACAGACAAACAACCTGTTTGATCCAGACGAGCCTGCCACCCATTCCAGCCGCCACACGACGAATCGTCGTCGTCGTCGTCCTGGAAGAAGCCTGCGGTGGAACAATGGTGGCGCTGGCCCTTGGGATGATCGTCCACCATGGGCCAGTCGTCAGGGTCGTCCAATCATTTGTGTATCCGTAGTATTCGCAACACGGGTGGCATCCACCCCATGGCTTGGAGCAAAAACCTGGACGACGGAACAAACGTGTTTTGAAAAAGACGACACCGAATGGACCATCCGTACCTACCTGGCCGACCAACCAAACCGACAATGACCAGAACGCCAACTACCAGCATTGGCAAGCACTGACTGGTGCACGTCTTGGAGGATCTCTTGTGTGCGACCCTGTCGAACCTACAAAACAACAAGAACAAATTCTGGAGCACCGGCAATAGACCCACAACCACCAACAGAACCACCCAACTACCATTATCTCCCCCGTTGGATGGAATGCAATCTCTCCTCTTGGTGGTGGCCAGGTTGCGTAACACGTTTCTCACCGCCATGCCATTGCGGCGGATACGAGTAGTACCACCCATTCGTCCGACCGTCCTTTTGGAGGGGACAGTTCCCTCCCTGTGCTGGCACGGATCCAACGCGAATACGGTCCTCACTTTGGTTGGGTCCGTTGTTGCACAATTCAGAGCGACCATCAGGATGCCGCCTCGTACGTACGTTTGGCCTCTGTTGCTTTATCATTTACGGTTTCCCCGTCTTTTTTCCCTTTTGCACAGTCCTCTGTTTCATCGTTCTGTCTGTTTCTACTGCCTGCGTCTATATTCTTCTACGTTCCACAACAGTCGTATCTGCTGGTCACAACAAGGGGACTGTCCCCCGCGCCAGGATGATTCCGAGTAGTGTCATCATGGTGGGTCGCCGTCACCCCGTGGGGGTGCCTGCGGAATCGACAATTCCCTGTTTCTGTTACATATTATTTACAGGACGGACGTTTTGTCAGATTTTGCAACACACACACGCCCACCAGGAGGATGCCATGTTCGTTTGGTGGCGGCCGGTAGTGTTGTATGGATGGAACAGTCAATGGTATAGGCGATACTTACGTCGTGTCTCTCTACCATGGTTTCGTTGGTTTCCCATCGAGCATTGACCCAGGCGAGCTGTGGACCTACCTCCTTTATTGGTTCTTTTGGTTTGGAGGGTTCTCTAGATCTCTGCATGACGGAAGAACCCCATTTGCGGCTGGCCATTATCACCCCGTCGAATCCTACAGGCAGTGCGGCTTTCTTGACAGCTTGGCCATTCCGGGCCCTTGGGTCAAACGTCTACCACATACGAGAGCAGAGTTTCTACCTAGTTTGCCAACCTTGGGATTGAGAAGAGAATCCTCTGGGATCTCCGACACACCGTGCACATTGGTACTGGTTCGACCGGCATTGGTACAGGAATCTCAATGCCCAGCCATGCTACGTGCTAACTTGATTGAGGGCTATCCAATAAGAAGGGGAAGAATGTCGTGGCCGACGATTGTATCTCGTCGTCCGTGTCAATGTTCAAATGGACAACTTGGAACTGGCAACGTGTCCTTTCTCCGTCACTTTGAAAGGCACCAAGATCTTGTAGATCCAAGTGGACTCCGGTTGGGACGGCAAAGTAGATGGTTGCACATTGGAAACCATTGGGAAATTGGGGTTTCAACTCCGCCACAAGGTCGTTTTCAAACGTTTCCTTGTGAAAGCGAGGAGAGTCCCGGATCGTGTACTGAATACAGTGCAATTCATCGTTGGCGTCAAGAAAGGCAGCGTCAATGTTCGCGAACTTTGGAGTACTGGGAACCCAGTAGATCAAAGGTTCCGTCAAATCACCAACTCCATGTTCACAGTTCGTTGTCCCTCGTTTGGAGCGGACAAGTCCAATCATCGGCGACGGTTGGGCCCGCTGGAACCACTTGTGCATCAGTTCGGCCAACAATACCTCCATCATGGTCCGCGAATCCAGATCAACGGCGACGTTGTAGGCCTGCCGCAGGTCGTCCGTGGTCACGCGATCCCAAAGTCTGGTCGTCGTCAAGAGATGGTGTGAATCCACAAGCTGTATGGGGCGTCCAGTGGTGCCCTCAAACATGGTTCGCAGTTGATCCTGGCGTTCCACCAAGGTCCTGGCGTTGGTTTCATTCCTTGCCAGAATGCCAGGGGCGCCCCCAAGATCCGCGACAACAGTGTCCGCCCAGTTTTGGACCGCAGTTTCGTCCTCTACATAGTTGAGAGCCAAACGTATGCGACCGCCACAGTGAGCATACACCTGCTTTGCTCGTTGTGCCGTGAGCTTCTTGAGATGGATCATGGCCTGAACGAGACTGTCTTCTGTCCATCTACCCATGATTTTGATGTTTGTTGTCATTCGAGCTGCGTCCGAAGGGGTTTTGTACCCCCCGGATGCACACAAGTCGAAACACATACCACTGAGGGACTTGACGGTGGATTCCTTGGGTCCATCCAACAGAAACCTCCAAGTGCCATTGGTTGGGTAGCCATACTCTACGGCCGCTCTCGCGACATCCTCCACCGAATGTTGAAATTTAAAAAATGACAATTGCCCAAGAGTGCAGTGACCAGGTTTGTTCATTGCTGGTTCCATCACAAAGAGTGTGGGTTTCTCTTTGTCGCTGTGTTCGACCCAACGCAGATAAATCACGCGCTTCTGTTGTATCGCCGCAAGGTTGAGAGCTGCCAGGAAGAACACGACCGACGTTCCAACTCCGGGACTTCCAATCACGACAAGTGTCGTTGGAGGTTCCTTGGATATCACTGTGTTCAGCACATGTTGCATTTCATCCCGCACGTAGACACGGTCTGGAACAAAGTGCACGGGGCCGCAACAACCACTCAAGTCCAAGAGTTGATCCCGATCTTTGGACAATGCTTGTTCTCCATCAAACAAAGGCGCCACCGATATGATCTCCTCAGCCGTGTTTGATATGGTTTCCAGGTCCAGTGGGCGGAACGAGGCCGCCATGGTGGTCCAACTTCTCTATCGTTTGTCTTTCAAGTTTACCGGGGAACATGGAATAGAGAGATGGCCGTGAGTCCCGCGCGTTTTCTGCGCGTATGGCGGCACGACCGCGGCAAGACCTTCTTGCCAGAAGCTCCACGTGTCGCACAGTGAGCGCATGTTATTCGTGATACGTCGCATCTCAGTCGTCTTTATGATTCGAAACGAAACCATGACCCATCTGCCTACCGTAGTCTGGTTACTTATATTGGGAGAGGTAAATCCAATGGACTATTCAACACTACGACAGCATTTACCCCCCAGCTAAGGTGAGTCACGACAGAATGGACCGTTCCACTCGTCCTATACCATTATTGTCTTCGTTCCTGTTGATATCAATGGATCCTCAATGATGAGGGCATTCTTCATATCTTTTTCTCATTCGCTTCAACTTATCCCCGACAACAGCCGGAACCAACTCCTTGTACTCCTAACAAATGAGATATGTTGGCAACAAGTATGACTACTCGAGGTTATCAGTACAAATAGCGAGGTAGCTCATTTCGAAGCGCAGACCATGATACTGCGGCGTCCGCGGGTATCCCTTTTAATATCCTGGACCGGTATGAATGTCGCGAGGCAAGGGACAGAAGTACATGTAATTGACATCTTGTCGGTAGTTGTACTGGTCGGGTTCCATATCTGTATCGTTCAACGATCCCCCATCGGTCCACTTGGTTTGAAGATTGGACAATTTGGTTTGCATGGATTCCCACGCCTCTTTCATGGTATTGACCAATTTCGGTTGGGACAGGGCCTTGTCACCACCGGCAGAGACGAGTGGCACAGGAGTCGCATCATCAAAGACATTGAGGAGAGGAGGTGGTGCATTGGGATCTGCGTTTGGGTAATCCGTTGGCTCGTACAACAAATGAACAAAATTGGCATAGGCTGTGGCCAAGGCCACATAGGCCAACGAACGCCATTCGTCGACGGCGGGAGGACCGCCGTCTTTGCAAGTCTGTGTGCTTCCCAATCGAGGGTCCATAGCAGAGGCAATGGCGGTTGTCCCGTAAAACTGATGCCGAATCACCAAATGATTGATGGAATCGGCCGCAAACGTAATGAGGCCCTTGAGGGTTTGGAACTTTTCGTAACGAGCGGGCAACTCGTGAAAGATGCCCACCAACGCTTGATAGTATTTTTGCAGTGCCTGGTCGTTCTTCACATTCTCATCACTGCCTTGATAGACGGCCGTCAAGATTTCCTGAGAATAGGATTTGAAAATGTCATAATATTCCAATTCCCATTCCAATTGATTGTGTACTGGTGGTGCCGCTTTCTTTGAGGTATAGTCCGGAGTCCCCTTGATCAATTCATTGACCTTTTGGCGCTCCTCAAAATCTTCGTCCGAAGCATACGTGAAGCGGTTGTACACTCCGGTCAAGTAGTCCGTGAGGGCGTCGTATTTCAGGGCAAACACTTGGGAGAAGACCGCATTTTCCTGTACCAAATGTTCTGTTGTGAGTTCCTCGGCCAAGCCGTGAGAAAACAAGTGAATGTACAGCATGACCCGAAGCGGGTGACCATTGAAATCGTTCAATCCACCCGTTGCATTGGTGCCCATGCCCACGTTTAGAGCGTAATCAAACATGTTGATATTGGCAACTTCCAACAAGTTGTAGCTGGAAACGGCAAATCAAACGTGAGTATCAGGATCCCT
Source organism: Epithemia pelagica (assembly GCA_946965045.2). NCBI lineage: Eukaryota > Bacillariophyta > Bacillariophyceae > Surirellales > Surirellaceae > Epithemia > Epithemia pelagica. The sequence goes on along the minus strand of OX337242.1, from coordinate 2,471,727 downwards.
CGGATGGTGTCGTCCCTATGTGTAAATACAAGATGCGACTTACGTCATGTGAATTTCCGCCAAGTGCTTTCCCGCAACAACGGAAAAGTAAAGAGAAGACACAATCATGGCCTCAGCCCGGCGAAAGACGGCAGCCTTCTTTTGGACCGCAGTATTCGGTACGAGGAGCCACAACCCATTTGAGTTCCAAGGTCTTGTTCTTATTGACGACAAAGTAGGCAATTCCTCCATATGGTTCATAATCCTCCTTTTCTTCGTATTCTTCTAGGTGACGAAAGTCAATCACCAATCCGGGAGTATCATTCTCATGTCCATGTTTGCCATGATGATTGCTGTCCGAGGTCACGAGTTCAAAGAAGGGATAAGTGGTCGTTTCCTTGGCGCGTTTCAAAAACGTATTACCAATACCATACTGGGCGAGGTAGGCCAGGTATTGGCCGTCCTTGAAACTATCCACGGCTGGCTGGGGAGCATATTGCAACGTCTTGCCCATTGCTGGAAAGTCGAGGATGGGAAGGGAGAACAAGTTGGATGGGTACCGTTCTTGACCATCTTCTGTGACGCCCAAACGGACTTTGTATTCCAGGGGTGTGTCAACGTTGGCTTGAGGAAAGAAACGGTCGAGTTTGGCAATCACACCAAATAGTTTTGTGACGAGTTGCACAAGACTTCCCGCATTTACTGCGGCAGTCTCTGGAAGACCGCCCGCAATGGCTGGAACGGCCATGTTTGCTGCCACTTGGTACGGGTGAGATTCGGAATATGGCTGCATGGTAACCTGCTTGGGCGCTCCAACTTTGTAGACTTGACTCAATGGTTGAGGTGGTGCTGGTGGAGTCGGATTGCCAACCAAGACAAAGTACATGAGAGACCAGACGACATAACTGATTTCAGAGCGAAACGATTGGTACAAGAGTGGAAAGGTCTTGAACACTGTAAATACAGCGACGGCAATGGTGGCCAAGACATAGGGCCATTGGCGTTGGTAGGGTTCCTTGGAGAGAATGGCGTCTTGCACTGCCATGGCCACCGTGTCGTCACTGTTTCCAGCCAACATGAGGGCCAAGTATAGGCAAACGGCTCCGATGGTGCTCAAAGTGTGAAAATAAAAACTCTTAATGGGAGTGGCCGTTCCTTGCAAGAATGCCATGAATTGAAAGACAGGCGCCAAGGCCAAGGTATACTTGACAGCATTTCCACCAGCCACAGGATCACGAGTCATCTAGGAAACAGAAAATAAAGGTCACAAATGTGAGACGTTTACTGGCAGTTTCGGGTCTGTGTTTCGACACACTCTTACAGACGTACCACAAAGACAAATTCGCCCACTTGAATGCCCAACATCACGAGAGGAAGCATGTCCATGCCGCCCAAGACACGGTATCCACCCCAATACAAGCCAATCGACAGGGCTGTGACCATGAAAATGGCAGTGTACATCAAGAACTTGAGAAAGGGTACATCACTTGCAGGGATCATGAGTGCCGTGGCATAAAAGAAGAGGGACGCCACAACGGGGCCAAGGTTGAGGACTCGCAAGCGACTGATGTAGGAAGTAAAGCGATTGAGCGACTGATCAAAGGCATGACCGGTCAACAGCAAGCCAAGTTCAAAGACCCAACCCAACGTGGCACCATAAATGGTAAAATAATAGGGAAGCAAGGTCCAGAGAGCTCCGCCAACTTGTTCATCTTCTGAAGACGGTGGATTCTCCAACACATGCTTGTTACAGTCATCAAAGAATCGGGCCGTGGTATTTTCCGTGTACAAGACATTGGGAAAGAAACACACGGTATTTTCGACATAGCAGACGAGGGAGGCAAAGACAGGATCATGAGCATGACAAGTGGACATGTCATGGTTCTTGGTCAAGTGAAAGGCAACGGAGGGTTGGTTCAAGTGCTGGGCCATGTAGATGCCAGTGGCACTCATGACCATCAAACTGGCAATGGACAAGAGAGAGCCAACAATGCTTGCCGAGGTTTGTGTCGTAGTCGTAGGGGGGAAACGTTGTTCCGTAAAACCCTTGAGATAATCATAGAGGTAGACGTTCACCATGGTTTTTTGTTTGTTTTAGAAAAAGATTGGTTTTGTTTTGTGAGATTGTTTGTTCGAAGTATCTTGGTTTTTTGTTTTGTGAGATCATCTCTGTTATTGCCGACGGGTGGGGTCCTTTTTTTCTGTATGCTGGATTCGAGTAGTCTAGTCACGATTTTGATCTTCTCGCGCGCATATCTTGGAGCGACTTCAATTGGACAGTACGACGACTGCAATAAGCCAATCCAATCTTCACACGTCAGTCATGGGTCGATTACTGTGACAAACTTTCATGTCGCATGGAGAGTGCCGTGACCTCTGCAGTGTTCGAGACGGATGTGGGTCTCACTCGCGACCGACCAAAACGAAACAAGACCACGACCCATGACGAAGCGCGACTATCCATTCGCGCCCGGTGGCATGCCAAAAAGTCGTGATAAGCGGAACGGCCACACAGCCGTCCATGAAAAGCCAGAATGACGTGCATGTCCAAAACGAGAGAGGAGACATTCATTCATACCAGAATACAAGACGTGAGAAAGCCAAATCGTGATTAGACGTTCAGTTGACAATGAGCATTCCCAGTGATTCGTTTCATCTCTCCATAAATCAAACCGACTCACGAAAACTTCAGCACAACACCAAGCAAAAAGTCACCAAAAACGCAAACTCAAACAACACAGCATGAAGACCTTTTCTTTGGTTCTGTTAATACTACTACTTCTTCCTCATGAAGCCTTGTCGTTTCATCTTGGTGGCCGGTCCCATGCCAGACAGCCCCAAACTGCACGAACGACACAACGCTACGCCGATGTGACAGCCAATCAAGAAGGGGATTCGTTCGTGGGATGTGATTCTGGACCTCCCGGCAATCCCAATGAGATTATTTATCCTGGTACGGGATGGGGCTTGTCCAAACCCGAACCCAAGGCTTCCTTGTACGATGTGGGAACTGCCGATTCGGCCAAGGCACCCATTCTCAATCTCATTGAATTGGTCCACTGGATTAGTTTTCCGATTGGCTTTTATTTGGTATGGACCATGTTTCAAAATAATATCGCCTTGGGTCAGGCGATTGGAGGCACAACGCGAGGTATGGAAGCCATTGCTGCCATGATGCTAGCGCATTTGTGCCAAGTGTTTGGGGGTGGCATTAGTGGCAATATGATGCATCAATACGAAGGATGGCAAGTAGCCGTCTTCCGAAATCCCTTGGATCCCTACACCAATACCACGACCGGTGTGGTCGAACAAGAACCAGCCTACAATGACGCCTGGCTGCGCGCTGTGGCCTATCAAATGCTCTTTTCCTTTCAAACACTGGGAGTCCTCTTGACGGCCGTGGCAAGTTTTGGAACGGACAGTTTTGGAATGCAATTCTTGGTCGGAGCCACCTTTGTCGTCATGACACTTTTCCCTCAACTTCCTCATTGTACAACGGTACTGCCCAAACTCATGAATGCAGTCAAATTGGGCAAGGTCTGGACCTGGCTCACCCAAGATCGACCCGTCTTTCCCTTGTCCATTTACTTGTTCCTCGTCTTTTTGGTCAATTCCATTGTGGCATGGAATGCCTATGGACACATGTTCCACTCGTTGGAATGGTCCGGTCATTTGGGTGTCTTGGGAAGTCTCTTGGATATTTTACCAACGGGATTCATGGCAGCCTTTCCCTTTTTCCTCGTGGCACTGGGTGGAATTTATGAAGGCCTAGTGGCTGAAACCACCTTCAATCAATGGGACCATTTCATTGCCTTTATCATGTTGGATGCCGGCCTTGCCTTGCATCTTCCCTACTACCTTAATCTCGTTGGAAAGTTGTAACCAAGGATTCACTGGAGTCCTACAGCAAAAACGCAACTTAATTCTAGAAATCTTTTGCTAATTATTGACAAGTGCGATGGTGTATTCTTATAGGTCGGCATATCATGGGTGGTTTCCTTCTCACGATCGTCCGTTGTTGCGTACCATCATGGTCCTGTGTTCGACTAGGTCCAATTCGGCCAACAAATGGTCTCGGGTGACAAACGAGCTGGCTAGCAATTCTTGTCGCACACGGAGCAACAGGTTTTTGGTCTGACTCAAGCTGACCGGACGACGACCGCCACCACCACCATCACGACGCACAAACTCTGATCCGCTCGGCGAGTCGTCGTGTGTGGTACTGTAGTCGTAAGAGGAAGAATCTCCGTTTTGCTGTTGTTGCATTTGCATCTCTTTGAGCAAATGATGAATGTACCATTCCTCGTCTCCTCCTTCAGTCTCATCATCCAGATTGCTCATGGCGTCTCCGTTTGCCGAAGTGCGTTTGTTTCGGGAACGAATCAGCGCCGCCAGCACTTGCGCATACATGACAAAATCGGGTGCTGGGATAGTACTAGCGGCAGCTCTCTTCTTTCGGGACAATTGCCGGCGAGTCGATCCAGTGCTATTAGTATCCTTGTCATTGTGCGGATGCTGGTTCTGTGATTTTACCGTTTCTTGGTGTTGCGTCATACCTTGAAGTTTGAACAGCCATGACAGGGCTTGTCGCCCGGATTCGGGTACATTGGATTTGGCATGTGTCGCAATGACGGTCGAATAGGATTGCCAATCCGGCGTACAGCGATAGGTTCCAGCCTGAGACCATTCCGTCATGGTTTGCAACAGTAGTTCCGCCTTTTCGGCTGCTTCGGGACGATCCGATCGCAACCATGCCAACAATACGGCATTGAATTCCCTGGTTCGAGGCATGCGATCCACCGTGGGTGCTTTTGCTGTTGCTACCGACAAGGAAGATGAGGAAGAATCCTCATGCTCATCTGCGATCTTGTTTCTGTCTTGTTTGGTGCTTTCGTTGGCGAGATGGAGCCATTCCTTGAGTACTTGAAAGGTTTCTTCCGGATAGCCCGCTTTGGCCCAAGCTTGCAATCGAGTCGACCACATCCAGGAGGGACGAACGGGTGGTGGTTGAAGGCTCTGCTTGTTGTACTCTTGGTCGGCAAGTTCTCCATTGGACCGTCGGGTCTGCCATTCGTCAAAAAGGTCTTGTACCTTTTGGGGATGCTGGCGTCGTATCCAGGCCGTCATGAGGGTATGGTACAACTGTGAGTTGCGACGGACATTGTACGGTGCCTGTTCCATTGCTTCAAACAACTCCACGGCCAACAACATGGAGCTCCACTCACGAGATTTGGTCCACCCAGAAAGAACGGCATGAAAGGTTTCGGCGGTCGGATGGACCGATTCATCGACTGGTTCTTCTTGTTCTGGTTCCACATCACGGATGGACGTAGTAGTTGAATCATCCAGCTCATTGGCTTCTTCTTCTTCTTCTTCTTCTTCTTCTTCGTCGTCGTCCATAGAATTGTCGTCGTCATCAATGGGTCGCCATTGATGCATGAGTTTGTCCCACAACAATTCCATGGCCGGTGCCGGATCGTGTTTCGACGACGATCGGGCCAAGGTCCAAAACAAACTGGTATAATTCTCCAGGGTCGGTTTCAGGGATTCGTCTTGTTGTTGCTCTTCCATGAATTCCAGGAGGGCCATGGCCTGGATACTCGCTTCGGGATCATGCTTGGATTCTTGCGCATAGGCTTGCCAAACGACTTGAAAGTGTTGGGCATTCAAAGTGACAGTGTTGGACAAGGACGTGGCTGCCTCACGCAATACATGGTCGGCCTGGGATGGCTTTCCAGCATGAGCCCATGCTTGGAGTAACAACAAGAGACTGGTACTGTCCGGTTGGTGTTGTTCGTTGGTTTGATGTTGCATCCAATCGTACAAGGCTTGGGCATGGTTGGCAGTGGTGTGATCCAATCTCTTGGCGGCGGCGGCGGCTGGACCCCGATGCAACGTGTGTTGTTGTTGGTGTCGCACATGAGCCGCCAAGAGTGGATTCCACGTTTGGGTGGTGGACAGGAGGGATGACACGGACGATGACTGTTTCTTCTTCTTTTTGGTCTTGTTTGGGACAGTGTCTTGTGGTTGCACCAATCGTTGCAACAACTCGGTCATGTACAAGAGGGCCGAACGATGATTTGTCGACGACTTGTCGGACCATTCGTCCACCATTTCCTTCCACAAGGAAAATGGTGGATCCTCTTGCCATGAAAAGTACTTCTTGTTGTTCTTGTTTCGTTGGGGCACCACGGCCGTCGATTTCCGGGCCACGAGATTGCTTTCCATCATGTCTTGAACCAACGACTCGGCCTGCTCGTACTGTCCCGCACGAACCAAGGACCACAACACGGTCGTATAACAGGCCAAATCCGGCCGAAACGAATCGTCTCCCGTCACCTCGGCCCATGTTTGCATTTGTTGGAGCCATTCCAGAGGTGTCATGTGTGATGATGATGTGTCGTTGTTGTGGTTGTTGTTCGGGTGGTCCTTGGAACTACTACTAGTAGGAGTCGTGGGGACTGGATGGCACAGCGCCGACAAGACAATGTGACACAGCGTGGCAGTGGGTTTGGGCACGGCTTGGTGATCTGTGGTGGTGGTGGTGGTGGTGGTGGTGGTCGTCGTCGTCGTAGTATCGGTCGTGGTTTCTTGGTTGGGCAACGACGGCACCAAATGGGGACCCCATTCGTCGCGGACCAAGGATACCAACTTGTCTCGTGCCGCCGATGCGGTCGACTGTTGAGGAGCCGTCGATGGCAATGCGGCCAGAGCTTGCAAGGCCCGACAAACTGGAATCAAACACGACTCTTGCGTCCAATCTTTGGAGGGACACGTCCACGTCATTTCCTCGTACAAGTCCACCAGGCGCGTCCAGTACTGCTGCTGCTGCTGGTCCACGGACGATGACGACGACGACCCGTCCATGGCGGCCAGTGCGGCCGCTCGTCCATAGGCTTGAATCAGCGTGGCATAGAGGGCGGCATTGGGCGGTGCCAATCGTGGCACAAACGATTGGCTGGTGTGGTTGGAATTGACGGTTTCCACCACGGCTTGAAAGTCTTGTTGTTGCCGATATTGAATTTGCTTCCAATACTCGTCCATGCGATCCAACGCGACTTGGGGATTCTTGGGTTTGTGGTGCTTGTTGGCCAACGAGGCGGACCAGATTTGAATCAATTGCTCCAAGACGACGACGGAATGTCGCGGATTGGTCCAGAGTGTGGCATTGTGTTGGTGCTGGGTGTACCAGTACTCATAGAGGGCCGTGGCTTGCTCTCCCACGGTGGATTGACGAGAAATGGTATTGCTGTTGCTGCTGCTAGTCTTTCTCCAGGGCAAGTCAAATTCCAGGGCTTGTCGTTGCCAGCCTTGCAACAACAAGACCAAGGGACGAAGGCGTTGGTCCTGGTCTTCTTGTTCCTGGTCCTTATTGTCCTTGTCGTTCTTATTGTCGTCCTTCTTGTGTACCAACGGACCAAACAAGTGGGGACCATAGCGTTCGACACGGGCCAGCATGGAGGGAACCGTCAAGTCCAATGGTTGATCGCAAGAATTGGTGGTACTATTGCTATGGGCCGCAACGGCATAACGGGGCGAAAAGTGTTGCAACCACGCCACCAAGACGAGATTCAATTCCAGGGGATTCCACCGGGGCAAATACGGGTGCTGGATGGGTGCTGCGGTTGTTTCTTGTCGTTGTGGGTCTTGTTGTTGTTGTTGTTGCGGCAATTGTTGTTGTGGTTGTTGTTTGGTATATTCGACATGGTCGCACAAGCGATCCAAGACACGCACCAGGGCTTGGAGTTGGTGGTAGTTCTCGTCGTCATTGTCGTCGTTTGGGCCAGCCAGGTAGGGATTGTCGTCATTCGTGTCCCACAAGACTTGTTCGGTCAAGGTTTGCACCAAGCCATGGGCTTGCTGCCACCAGTGGTGCGAATAGTGATACGAATCATGATTGGACGACAATGACGACGACGACGGGCCCAGGGACGATCCCAAGGGCAAGCTCAACCATTGGTCCACCGCATGCTTCCACGACGACGAGGATTCTTGGTGTGGCTGGGAGGTTGGCATCGTCGGTGGTTGGCTCGTGCTGAACCAACGAGAAGCAGCAGCACCCGCCACAGCCACAGGACCCTGGCCCAACGGATGGTTCGTACAAGACGACAACAACACTCTGCTGCTGCGGTACGACGACACGACGGAACCACCACCACACGACGACGACGAAGACAATAGACGGGCGGTGGGACCAGGATACCAACGGCCATGGTTCTTTTCTCGCCACAAGGACAACATGCCCCTCCTGTTTGTGGTTGGCGGCGGTTGTGTATTCCGCCTCCGAACGGCGCAAACGACGGCTCGCTGCATCATGGTTGGCCTATCCACTCCACCGTTTCACTTTCACACACTATATGCCGAACGAAAAAGATTTCCCAAACTCGAGAAGATACCTCTTTCATTACGCCGTAGCGTCTCGATTTATGATTTCATACTGACGATTGATCCCTATCAAACTTACACCCTACAACCCCGCTGGAGATTTTCCAAAAGGGGCGCACGACACACGGACGTCGGACTCTATACCCACCTACCTAGCTATGCGCAGGTGGTTCCGCTCGCATTTTCATAGACTTGTTCCCTCCGTGAGTTTCGGCATGCACTTTGTGCATACGGTATGGTTTTTCCGAATGCTTTGACTACGAGGGCAACGATCGACATGTTTACCATGGGGTTCTTGAGACTTGCCCGCAGCCTCTCTCTTTCAAACAGGGCAATCACGAGCCGGGTCAAAGGGATGGTCTTCTTCTTCTTCTTCAGGCTTCTTTTGAGTGTGAGCGTTGGAGGACTTGTACTGATGATCCGGTCTCCTTTGGATTGCTTTACTGTTGGTGACTTGTTTCTGACTCTGCACTCCTCCCATTTTTCTCCCTCCTCTCTCTCTCCAACAAGTCTGATACTACAGGGAACGCTGTGGGAACATGCGTGACTGCTGGTGGTATTGGCTTCAGTGTCCATCCCACGTATAGGTTGCTCATCCTCTCGGCCACACTGCTGCTGCTGCTGTCATTAAGGCCTTCACTTGCCATGGTTTTTTTTAAGCACTAACTCTTTTCCATGTATTGAATAATAATCCCCTTTTTTATGACCGTTGCAAAATTTGTATGGTTGTTGTTTTTCATTAGCCCTAGTGAAAGGAAGTTTTTTGGCACTCTACCGTAATTTGCGGTGTCCTGTATCCCCCGGAGTCCTGTACCCCCCTGGCATTTTCCATGTACATGGTCTTCTAATGTTTCGTAGGATAAGACTAAGAACAAATTAGTACTTCCAATGCATTCCTTATATTTTAAGCTTTCGATAGAGCCCCCGCACGCACCATGCCCGTACACCCAACTGGAGTTACGGTCGATATTGTTGTCGTTTTGGCGATTGTCTCTTGTTCAAAAAACTGGGGTAATAAAAACGGTGCTCACCGTATTAAGCCTCATGAATCAAACGGTCACACACATGATAAAATTTTTGTCTTGTCATGTCTTACTTATCAATCATTAGCTAAGCCTGACGAATCCACCTCGTGATCCTCTATTGCTATTGTTGTGCCCAGGGGGAAAAGAGGTGTTGGAGGCAGAAAAATGAAGGAAGAGTTACTATCATCATTATTGTATGCTCAAATGGAATCTCTCATCAACGAAAGCATATTTTTTCAGAGTCCTGTACCCCTTTTACAAAATCCATGTACATTCCGGGGTACAGGACTCCGCAAATTACGGTAGCTTCACCCTCATTGTTGATCCATTCCGGGTGCCAATCAATTGCCTCCAAATTCCCTCCATTCCGAAGTCTGATACTCTGTTCATTTGTATGGTAGGAAACCTTGTCTTACCTCGCCATTGTTGTCTAAAGTATAGGAAACATTTCAAAAACATTGGAGGTTTCCAAAGGCTTGTCCAAGTAATATCATAGGAAAGACATAGGGTTTGGGTGTTTTAGACCAATCATATCTCTGCCTTAGCTATCGTGAAGTTTAATATATCCATTCTGGATTTGGCTTTCATTTTCTTAAGTCTTGGTTGAGTTCAGATTAGGTTCCCGATCACGGTACACTGCTATTCTAATCTCTGTATCGATCAAGAGAAATGATTGACTCAAGGACTGGGAGTTCTGCTCTAGTATGGGTAGGTGATTTTGCACTTGTGACGCAGGAAGATCTGTCACAATTGGCAATAATGTCAGATTAACAGAGTATGAATGGTTTAGGTTCTTGTGGCAAAAGACCAGGGGTAAATTGGCAGGCAAGTCGGTGGGTCAGCCCATCGGAACATGCATTTGTTGAAATTATTCTTGCCATTGTCATGTCAGAACTAAATTTGCACTGTTTTGTCAAGAGAGCGTTGAAGAATTGCCCGGTTGGCCCTCACATCACATCCCTCTCCTGAGAGGAAAGCAAAGTCATGTGACACAAAGATCAGAGGTTTTCCAACCCACAAAGGGTAATTCTCATAAAGAAAAGATAAAGCACCCTCCCCATCCATCCTGTCCATTCGACATCTGTTTCCTGCAGCAAGTACGTCGTTGATGAAACCAAGGTCTCCTGCCAGTCTGGCCGGAAATGGGGGAAATCGACCCTCCTATGCACAATCAGGGTTCTAGGCAAAAAGTAGGGCGCCATGGGACACTTTTACGAGTATAGGCCTAGCTTTTGCAAAGGGGAGGACGGACATAGGACCACTAATGGAATTGTAACACCAATGGAATTGTAGGACACAATGAGTAATTACTAGATTAAAGATGATGCTAACTCCTAGAGCTCCACGGCTGCCAGATCTGGCCCATATTCAATCTTAGCAATGTAGTCGTCGTCCCAATTGGGATCGACGTAGTCTACATCAAATAGAGGCTCACCGTGTTTGATGGAAAGCTGCGTCACAACGGCAGCCAGACAAAATGCCTTTCCATGGTTGATGAGCCGGTGGCACCACACTTGTTTGAGCACACCAAATTGTTTAAATCGATTGTTGATTGTTTTGTGGCGTCGTCGGCAGATTGCTTCCATCCATTCGAATTCTTCGATTGCCGTCCCACAGACACATGGGCAACGGACATGCACCGGTGCCTCGCCACGGTAGCCATCATCGGCTTCCACTCGTTTGCCCTCGTCGAGTAGATACATGATTCCGCTGTTGCGGAACAAAGCAATATCATTATACATGCCTGGCTCCCCTGGACCAGAAATCCAAACCAGATCTCCTGTGCGAATGCACGTTGCAACCTCATAGCGGAGACCGGAGTGGTTAAACTTGTAGGAATAAAACTTGCGCCCATTATGGCGAATAAGAAAATCTGTGCCATTGACATTGACAAGGCAATCATTGCCAATGTCATCACTAAGGCCATTATCAAAATCAATCTGCCAAAGAAAAGCAATCCAAAGGGTTAGACAATAATAGGAAACAGTCAGTTCAACATTGCAGTCAACTTACCACTATATCTGTTAGGTAGGAGACGGCTGTCATGAACATCCGAATCCATTTTCGAACTGTTTTACGATCATGGATCCCAGTTGGATCCGAGCAAAGTACTGTAAGAGTATCCTCTGTGGGATACACTTTCACGAACAGCAAGGCCCAAAACAAATGGATGAGCTTGCCTCCTTCAGGCACAAAACTACACTCTAGCAGAAGGCTCCACAACGCAAGCACAACAATGGGCAAGCACCCAAAGAGTGCACGAAACTTCCTCTAGAGTGCACGAAACTTCCTCTCCTCTGTTTTTGGAGCTTTCTTCTTGTACGGGTCGCATCCAAAGATGATGCAAGCCTTGTACATTATGTCGTCGGTGGAGAGCTCATGAAGGCGAGAGCGCTTCAGAGGAGGAGCATCAACTCCGTCGTCCGTCATGGTTGACCACAATGTGTGTTTTCTGTCACAAACAAAGAGGAGGAGTCCATTCGGAACCGTTTGCAAAAGTGGTTTGGAATCATGGTTCAGAGTTTCTACTCCCCGCCGATCACCAAGTCCAAGTATTATTAGAAGAGTACACTACAGGATAGGGAGGTGGACTCGGTAGAAGAAAGCAAGCCAATACAAACACATGCAAACTGAAAGGGGAGTATCGTGAATTGATCATGTGAAAGTAGAACCAATTCTTAGTAGTAAAGTACAATTGAGTACCATTCTGTCAATAGCCCTTTCTTGGGGCTTGTATAATGTGTCACGCAAGCCAGATTAAATGCTCATATCGGGCTGGAATGCACATATCGGGCTAGCCCGATCATATCGGGCTGGAATGCACATATCGGGCTAGCCCGATCATATCGGGCAAACACCGTGTAAGAACCCATAGCCTCTAACTCCTCATGATATCTCTACTCGTATTTTACATCTCTTGTAGTCCATGCGTGAATGCTTCATCCAATCGATGCGTTCATGAATCCCTATTGATTGTTTCTTGTAGTTGATTGTTGCGCTAATCAATGCGAATTGTCGATAATTGAGTATGGTGGTGGTGTTGCCGTTGTCGTTGCTGTTGTTGATTGTTGCATTGGGGTTGTTGTCGGAGTGTTGTCGTTGTCGCCGATCCGAGGCAACGAGTAGTTGATTGTCGCGTTTGGGTTGTTGTTGTTTCCGTTGTCGACACTGGTAGCTGATGGCTGCGTTTGGGTTGTTGTTGTTGTTGCGCCAAGTGTTTTCGTTCGCGAACGAAGGGAGCAGTTGATTGTTGTGTTACCTGTCGTAGTTGTTGTCTCAGCCCCGGATTATTTCGCCGTTCGGCCGGAACGAGGAGTGAATTGTTGAGTCTGGTGTTGTTGTGATGGTCGCCACTCGTTGTCGTTGACACCGCTCGTTGTTGCTGTCGCTACTTGTTGTTTCCGCTTTGCCTCGTTTGGGCTGTAGAACTGTGGAACCAGGCAACCATTCGTCTTAAGAAACGAGATGTTCCCATGAAGCAGTTGTACCACATCCAGTGGAACGACAAACAGACCGACAACCAGACAGCCAACCAGACAGACAGACAGAACAGACGAGAAAAAATGACGTTTTTTATTTTATACAGTAATATATATAATTTATACTCTTCAGTGGTGCCGGCGCGAACAGGAGAAAAAAGTGAGCGTAAAAAAGTTGAGGCTTTGTGTTTTCTAAGAGAGTTGCAAGACTACAAGTCCATTTGACGACATTCATTCAACACGGGCCACACAAAGGACGCGATGCACCGGTGCCTCGCCACGGTAGCCATCATCGGCTTCCACTCGTTTGCCCTCGTCGAGTAGATACATGATTCCGCTGTTGCGGAACAAAGCAATATCATTATACATGCCTGGCTCCCCTGGACCAGAAATCCAAACCAGATCTCCTGTGCGAATGCACGTTGCAACCTCATAGCGGAGACCGGAGTGGTTAAACTTGTAGGAATAAAACTTGCGCCCATTATGGCGAATAAGAAAATCTGTGCCATTGACATTGACAAGGCAATCATTGCCAATGTCATCACTAAGGCCATTATCAAAATCAATCTGCCAAAGAAAAGCAATCCAAAGGGTTAGACAATAATAGGAAACAGTCAGTTCAACATTGCAGTCAACTTACCACTATATCTGTTAGGTAGGAGACGGCTGTCATGAACATCCGAATCCATTTTCGAACTGTTTTACGATCATGGATCCCAGTTGGATCCGAGCAAAGTACTGTAAGAGTATCCTCTGTGGGATACACTTTCACGAACAGCAAGGCCCAAAACAAATGGATGAGCTTGCCTCCTTCAGGCACAAAACTACACTCTAGCAGAAGGCTCCACAACGCAAGCACAACAATGGGCAAGCACCCAAAGAGTGCACGAAACTTCCTCTAGAGTGCACGAAACTTCCTCTCCTCTGTTTTTGGAGCTTTCTTCTTGTACGGGTCGCATCCAAAGATGATGCAAGCCTTGTACATTATGTCGTCGGTGGAGAGCTCATGAAGGCGAGAGCGCTTCAGAGGAGGAGCATCAACTCCGTCGTCCGTCATGGTTGACCACAATGTGTGTTTTCTGTCACAAACAAAGAGGAGGAGTCCATTCGGAACCGTTTGCAAAAGTGGTTTGGAATCATGGTTCAGAGTTTCTACTCCCCGCCGATCACCAAGTCCAAGTATTATTAGAAGAGTACACTACAGGATAGGGAGGTGGACTCGGTAGAAGAAAGCAAGCCAATACAAACACATGCAAACTGAAAGGGGAGTATCGTGAATTGATCATGTGAAAGTAGAACCAATTCTTAGTAGTAAAGTACAATTGAGTACCATTCTGTCAATAGCCCTTTCTTGGGGCTTGTATAATGTGTCACGCAAGCCAGATTAAATGCTCATATCGGGCTGGAATGCACATATCGGGCTAGCCCGATCATATCGGGCTGGAATGCACATATCGGGCTAGCCCGATCATATCGGGCAAACACCGTGTAAGAACCCATAGCCTCTAACTCCTCATGATATCTCTACTCGTATTTTACATCTCTTGTAGTCCATGCGTGAATGCTTCATCCAATCGATGCGTTCATGAATCCCTATTGATTGTTTCTTGTAGTTGATTGTTGCGCTAATCAATGCGAATTGTCGATAATTGAGTATGGTGGTGGTGTTGCCGTTGTCGTTGCTGTTGTTGATTGTTGCATTGGGGTTGTTGTCGGAGTGTTGTCGTTGTCGCCGATCCGAGGCAACGAGTAGTTGATTGTCGCGTTTGGGTTGTTGTTGTTTCCGTTGTCGACACTGGTAGCTGATGGCTGCGTTTGGGTTGTTGTTGTTGTTGCGCCAAGTGTTTTCGTTCGCGAACGAAGGGAGCAGTTGATTGTTGTGTTACCTGTCGTAGTTGTTGTCTCAGCCCCGGATTATTTCGCCGTTCGGCCGGAACGAGGAGTGAATTGTTGAGTCTGGTGTTGTTGTGATGGTCGCCACTCGTTGTCGTTGACACCGCTCGTTGTTGCTGTCGCTACTTGTTGTTTCCGCTTTGCCTCGTTTGGGCTGTAGAACTGTGGAACCAGGCAACCATTCGTCTTAAGAAACGAGATGTTCCCATGAAGCAGTTGTACCACATCCAGTGGAACGACAAACAGACCGACAACCAGACAGCCAACCAGACAGACAGACAGAACAGACGAGAAAAAATGACGTTTTTTATTTTATACAGTAATATATATAATTTATACTCTTCAGTGGTGCCGGCGCGAACAGGAGAAAAAAGTGAGCGTAAAAAAGTTGAGGCTTTGTGTTTTCTAAGAGAGTTGCAAGACTACAAGTCCATTTGACGACATTCATTCAACACGGGCCACACAAAGGACGCGAGTCCTTTAGGTATAGGTCATAATGAGGGTCCTGGTTGGGAGAGACAGTCTTCTTGTAGGTCGACATGGTGGCCTCTTCTTTCAATGACCTCGTTCTCAATGTTGGTACCTCCATAGTGCTTGGCGGTGGGATTCCAGTGACGTTGACGTGTTGATCGCAATGAAATTTAACGAGACATAGGCGCGCGGGATAAGAATACTAAGTCCGTGCAGGGTATGCGACAAGAACGTGTTGCCAGGCTCGTACTGAGAAGATAAACATTCATAGGGCACAAGAAAACTCCCATCGCGAGGCTCCAAATGGCTCTTCATATTGGTTTGTCCTTGACCACCGTGGGCCAAGATTATATTGTCGATGACATTACATAAGAGCAATTCCAGATACCAAGTCCCAGTCCATTGAACAAATTCCTACGACATGGTATTCTTCTCAATCAAAACCTCGTCCATAAAATACGAACTGAGAAAAGTGTGAGATCAGTCAAAATGTCACTTATTATAAAGTGGAAGAAAGCTCCTCTCGCTTTTCTCTATACTGGCTCTCCTATTGAAGAAAACGACACTAGCCCCTGCACACAATGCGTAGTAAAATGTGTATCTTTTCTTGATCGTAGTATGGTTGTGGTGGTGCTTCGAGGATCTGGTCTAAAATGCAAAAGCACGGTTCATGTTCACCACCAATGTTCAGGAATCCGAACATCTATCATACATGTGTCGAACAAGCAACAAAGATCGATATTTCTCTCTCTCATGACCAGCTGCCACGTAGTTTTGTTACCGTTTTCCCTCTGTCTTTCCGCTGCCTCTAACACCTAGTACGTGTCTGGGCCAAAAACTAATCATATACATATTGTTGCATAGATTAATCCCTCCTCTCCAGTTTTTCAGATCGAGGAAGTCGCTTCATGTGATAAGTGTCGTTCTTTGCAGGAGTAGGCGTCCGTTCATTACAGAAAGGAATGAATAGATCTAGTGATAGCTAATAAGAAACAATAGAGAGGTGCCTTTACCCATTCAGAAACTCACAGACGTGCCAATCCATCAAAATGTTAACAGAGAAGCTGTTCATACATTTGTCACCCATCCTTATTCGCCCTTCAATCTGCAATCAGCACCATCAATCATTGTTTAGCATTTCCCCCATCGTTCATCTGCCGTCTGCCTCTCCTTCAAAAGCAGGAGAAGAACAAAAGGTTAGTTCACATTCTAGAAGAACGTTGGTAGGCGTCCTCCAGAACGAATTCGCCGAACTGCAATGCACCATCCAAACCATTCTTCTTTCATGTAAGTGCTTTTGAGATGTTTCTTTTGAGATGGAGTCCTGATAAACAGCAAATTTTAGTTTCAATGGACAAAACAAAAAGATCTATCCACGACGATGGGGGATAGGAGGGAGGACCAACTGAAGAGAATCTTGATGTCCATGTGGTTCTTTCTTCTGGAAGAATATGAATCTACTCGCAGAGACGGGCGGCTCCCATCTGTAGGCGCAGGATACGACTGGCCGTTGACAGGGCAACTCCAGATAGGTTTCACGAGATTGTTTTTGGTTCCATGGTCTCTCTCCGTGTTTTTTCCGATTTGTCGTAGAAAACCGTTGTCGCGATCTCTATAGATTCCAAGCAGAGAAATTCCGCTTTCCACCGGCTTCCTTGTCCCCAGACTCCTCTTTCGCACTCGGCAACAGTCGTATCTGAAGAAGGGATGGAAGATCTAAGATATGCTTTGAGTGAATGGATTTTCGGGATTTCTTCAGACGTTCGACGTTATACTTTGGCGTCCGTGCGCCTTGCATGGAACTAGAGGTGGTTGGCTTTAATCAAAACGCTAATTGTTAACCTAACCCTTACCCTCGAGTACAGATAACTGCTGAAATGTTCCGAGGCCTTCCATATTTGCCCATGACACTATTGTCATGCGACAAAGGCGGCTTTAACATTGGTCTGAACCGGGTTAGAATAATGGCGTCGTTTGGAACCTGAGTTTTGTTAATGTTCGTTTCTGTAGTACTGACACCCCAGTAATGTTAAATGGCATGGTGTCTGTCGTTTGGAATTCCATATTTATTCCGTGCTGCTTATCCATGAAAAGTCGGGCGATGTTTCATTGTGGAAGAAATTTCAGATCTGGCTGCGTCGACCCAGTTACCGGGAAAGCCTCGTTGGAAGGTCGGTCATTGACTTACATCGAATCCAAGGCTTTCTTAGCTCCTCATTTGAATGTTTTTTGCTTTGTTTGTCCTCGATCGACAGACGTTTTTCCGAGAAGCGGCTTCCCTCATGTGACGTTAGTGCTGGGCACTTGCGTAGTGAGACGAACCTTCTCACTTAATGGCTCATTTACCTATCACGTGCGCGGGTACGCGTGCCGTTCTGTTCGTAGTGAAGCTGCTGAGGGTTTCCCGGTCGATCTAACCAAAACGAAGTGGGAACACCCTGTGTCAAGAATTGTCCCACTCTTCGAGACACCACAGCAGACTACAATGGGGCCGCAACAAAAACGAATAATCCAGTCAAACGAAGTACCATTGCGCATCAATGTTAGTGTCAAAATCTTCCACCTGGATCAACAGTAAATGTGATGACACGATTGAAGAGTACAGTATATTTATATTTGGAGGGCCAGGAAGTCTAAACAAATAGGAGTACCATGATACATATTGAGTTAAGTGTGTCTTTAATCCAAATGAACTGGAGGTGGCCAATGTTTGGTGGTCCTGAAATGGACATGAATACAAGTGGCAGACATGTCGCGCCACTTTGCGGCTATTATTGGTTTTTCGACAAAAATACCTTTCAACTCGTACACTGGGGTGGATTCACCAAAATCTGCCTATGGAAATTATGCGGAAGAAAGCACATTTTGACAGAAGCACTGGCGTGTGTTTTAGACACCATTCCAGATTGCAATACTTATTAAGTTTTCAAGTACCCACAGCATATTGCTGGCTGCATAGGGTTTTTTTATTGACAACAGAAAACAGGGACATTTTGAAGTTCAATGTTGTGCGGAGGATTGAAGTTTGTGCTCAACACCAATCGTAATCGAGTAGTGAATACACTGCTCCGATAAAATTGAGTAGTAAATACACTACTCCGATAACTTCATGACACCCTATTGTTCTCAGCATCCACGTCATTTCATTTTGGACCCTTGGTTCTCATAGATCTTTCCATTTGGAACATTTCCATATCCCTTAATCGGAGTGGGGGAAGGCCGATATTCCGGCCTTCAATACACTCCAAAATGAAGGCTCCATGGCTGTAACTATGCAAACAACATCTTCAAAGCATGGTTGTTTTGATGGAGAAGGTCTGGTTTCCATATGACCATTACATGTCTGCTTTTGGACGTGCACAAACTACAGTATTGCAAAAAATCTTACTAAAACTGAAATATCTCATGAAGTCTACAACTTTTTTGTTTCAAACTTCGTCAGTATGTTCTTGTGTATGTCTTTTGTTGGATGGGCAAGGATCCAGGACAAACATGCCATTGCAGGAGGTGATATTCACCTCGACTCATGAGGTTTTTGGTCGCACTTTTTGATTTACCGTGCATTGTGCCGTACTGCTATCAATGATGCTTCTGACCCCCATTTTTGGCCCAAAAACCTCATTTTCGTTTCTCGTGCTTCTATCGTGGTGGGTAAGTGCGACTAACCTGAATGTGACTCCGGAAGGTTGCTTGTTCTTGTTGACTGGTTGATTGTTGTCTCTGTTGCTGTGCATACAGCTTGACTATTATCTTGAGAATGCCCTGGAGGAAAGAAAAGAGTTACACGTTGATAATGATAGAAGCCACTTCACGAACAAAAATCTTCTCTTGGTTTTTCGTACCTGGAGTTGCTTCGGACCGTCCAAATGAATCAGAAATAGCACTAGGGCTGTCTGATGATATCATAATGGAATGGGGAACACCAGAAGCACTGGTGGCCCCATCATTCTTGTTTTCATTGGGCATTCTCGATTGGACAACGAAGGCCGATGCTGTGTTTTTTGAAAAAATGATGGTCACCAAAATGCCCATTACGACTGCAGCTGCAACTACCATGATACCAAGAAACATTGTCTAGGGTAATTTTGACCCGTAGAATTCATTTCTGATGTCCCAAAAGGCTAAATATTGATTTTTTACCCTGTTTTTGTTTGGCAAAAATTCCAAAGTGAAGGCCGATATGGCGGCCTTGGCCGATTAAGGATAAGACATCGTACACTAATTCCATAGTCATCACCGTCGTTTCTCCCTTTGAAATTTCAACGATTTTCCTCATTTTTGTATTCCGACCCTAGTGGTCCAATGTTTGGTTGTTGATTGCTTTCCTCTCAAGCATAATTGATTGCCGACAGTCTCCATTCTGCTTTCAAACATAGTCAACATCCTGTGTGCAAAAAAGGTCATGTCGTCCGATCCATCTGAATCGGCCACAGGCACCCAAACGTCTGAAAGCGCTTGTTCTCTCAATCAGTGCTCGATTCCCACCCAAGGCAACGAATCAAGCCAAGTGTCCTTCTGTTATGGCTCCCCGGCCTGCACAACGTACACAACAGCCACCACGTATTCGATTTTCATATTCCAAGAGAAAGCTCTACGCACCGCCTACTTTCTGGTTGGACCGAATCTACGCTGACCGCTTTCGAGAGTCATTTCCAAGCCGTGGTAACATGACAACACCCTTGGTACTGGAAGGCCAGATCATTGCGTGTCCAACCACCAAGAATGGTCACATGTACGTGATATCCTCAATCTGGGTTCGTCGTCAGTTTCCCTCTTCTCCATATATATATATCAAGGATAAGCTCCAGGAATTCGTAATCGACTACGATGAAGCGACGCTAGCTAAAAAGCATGAAGCTGTCCGGCTAAGCAACGCTGCAATTCCCGCAACAGTAACACAGACAGGCCCTACTGTGTCTGTTCCCAATCGGCAACAAACCCAAACGACCAATGTCAGCAATCCGTCGAATGCGCTCGCTCGAGACCCAAATGAACAAGTTGAAAATGACTCGTCGCCTCCCAACACAGTCCCTAACACTATTGAAAGAGCCAGACGACGCGCAGCATTGAACACTGCCACGACTGAAGAGGAACACTCTCCTGCAATTTCCAACCTTACCGATACTCAACAACAGGAGAATACTGACAATACGCCGAACAATCAAGACTCGCGGCCAATTCATCTCTTCGGAAGTGGCAGTACCTCTGCTGCACCGGCACCTGCAGAAGAAACTAATGCACGTCGTCCGAGACTTCGACGTTGCCATGCAGCTGGTGAATCAAGTGAATCGGATTCCTCCGAATCTGACGAAGATGGAGCTGAGGAGGACGACATGTTACAAGACACACAACTACAACGAACAGACAATCCACTGGATGAAGAAGCTGGCGATTCGGAAAATGAGGGGCCTCAACAAGATAACGACGACACCAACGCAACAGGAAACACCAACGCCACAGGAAACACCAACGCAACAGGATGCGGCAATCAAACATCTATCAGAAACTTGATGGATGACTTTTCTTTTTCCTTACAAGAGATTACCCTGTCTCATCAGCCGTCAAAATGGATTGGCAAAGACAACAACCATAAGTCGATGTATAAAGGACCAGAAGGTCTCAAACCAGGAGTTGCCGACAACTTTTCTAACCCATGGGAATGCTTTCAGTTCGTCGGGGGCTTATCCAAATCAATGATTGCCCGTATGGCTACAGCAACAAATTTGTATTTTCATAACAAAATACGGCCGAATCTTCTATCTCGTCGTGGCTACTATCCTCATTCGCAAAAGTGGGAAAACGCATCATTGCCGTACACGACGATATGAAGAGCCACCCCGGTGGTGCAATAGCGCTCGGTGGGGGTGCACTGATCAGCAAATCCCGAAAGCAAAAACTCAACATGAAGAGCTCCACAGCAGAAGCCGAAGTAGTGGGCGCAAGTGATTATCTTCCGAACACCATCTGGGCCAAGCGTTTCCTTGTTGAAGAACAAGGTTATGACGTCGAGACCAAATTTGCCCAGGACAATCAAAGTGCAATTTGCCTGGAGAAAAATGGATTGCGCTCAGCCGGGAAGCAATCCCGACACATTGACATTCGTTCTTCTTCATCAAGGATCGGGTAGAACAGGATAACATCCAGATCTTCTATTGTCCTACCAAACAAATGTTGGCGCATTCTATACAAAGCCCCTTCAAGGAAGTCTCTTCCGAAAGTTCCATAATGTGTTGCTTGGACCCGCACTAGAGGGCAATCCGTGGGAAGGGTCTTGCCATCAACCAACGATGACGATGAAATTCCCAATGAGACAGTTCTCCCGCCAAGCGTACCGCATGGGCCAAACCATCATATGCTGAGATCGTAAAAGGATCTCACTCTACGAGCTCCACCGAGCGAAAGTTCTTCGCGCAGTAGCCCGTGCTTTAAATTCTCGATTCTCGGTGAAACTTCCGGCCCTACGAGATTCACTTCACCATACATTTTCCTAGAGTAAAATCAACTGCCCCTCATTCATCAGATGTTGTCGTACCTCGTACTCGTACCGATGAACCCTTTCACCATGACGAGTAGGCGCTTCCCCTTTCTGTACGAGAAGTAAAAGTACTAGGACTACGAGTAGATCAAGCTGTACAAACCGCCTCTAACTCCTCATGATATCTCTACTCGTATTTTACATCTCTTGTAATTCATGCGTGAATGCTTCATCCAATCGATGCGTTCATGAATCCCTATTGATTGTTTCTTGTAGTTGATTGTTGTGCTAATCAATGCGAGTTGTCGATAATTGAGTATGGTGGTGGTGTTGCCGTTGTCGTTGCTGTTGTTGATTGTTGCATTGGGGTTGTTGTCGGAGTGTTGTCGTTGTCGCCGATCCGAGGCAACGAGTAGTTGATTGTCGCGTTTGGGTTGTTGTTGTTTTCGTTGTCGACGCTGGTAGCTGATGGCTGCCTTTGGGTTGTTGTTGTTGTTGCGCCAAGTGTTTCGTTCGCGAACGAAGGGAGCAGTTGATTGTTGTGTTACCTGTCGTAGTTGTTGTCTCAGCCCCGGATTATTTCGCCGTTCGGCCGGAACGAGGAGTGAATTGTTGAGTATGGTGTTGTTATGATGGTCGCCACCCGTTGTCGTTGACCCTACCGGTGCGGCGTTGTCGTTGATAAACTTCTCTCGATTCAACAGGGGTTAGACAGATAGGTAGGATAGGTAAAAGGCTCGCTGAGCCAACAATCGAATCACCAGCCGATACAACAATCCTCCACGGGTCAGAGAAGAGTTGCAAGTCAAAGTCCGCCGTGGGTGGGGGCAGTCGGTCCACTGATAAGAGGTTAGTCTTAAGATGAGTGTTAAAATGGTGATATTAATGATTGTGAGACGATTACTAACTAAGGTGGTTGATGGTGCCGAAGTCCTGGCTCTTGTATACGGCCATGGATCTGGTGTGATAGGTCCTCACTGGTTGGAGTAGACCGGCATTGGTGTATATTGAATGTATAGGGTGATGGATAACATGTATGGGATGCAACAGCTCTTGCTTTGTCGTGGTATAAGTCTTGTCCTGGGCGCGTTGCTGTTTGCATTCTTGGATTTGTGGGAACAGAGATATGGTCTCGCGTGATCGTGATTCGTGCTTTGATTACATAGACCGTTAGGTCGAATCGTGGATGCGCGTACTCGGATAGTAGAGGCGCGCACTTGATAGTTTTGGGCGCGCACGTGTTGGGCCATAGTTAATATCCGAGCGGTCGCCGATAACGCGTGCAATGCGAGCATGCCGTGGCCAAATTTATAGTTTCGCGAGCATGCCGACATTCTTTTCTCACTTTTAGGAAAATGTCATCGGATGCCATAAAATACTAGCATCATTCGATGTGTTACAATTCTTTCTGAATCGTAGGGACATTGATGCTCGGTAGAGCAGACAATCAGGTAGGTCACCAACCGATACAAGCTTCTCAGGGTCAGAGAAGCAAGCAAGTCGAAGTCTATCAGAAGGATAGTCGGGACACAAAAGAGGATGTGATAAATGGTGATATTGTTAGATTGTGTGTTGATTACTACAATAGGTCTACGTGAAATGTTCGGTCCTGCCAAGGGTCATGTGTCATAGGTTCTTGGCGGCAACAGGTTTGGAATAGTTGGAGTTGATTCATGTGATGTATATGACATGTATATGTGGGCGGATAACATATACAGGGTCAACAGCTCTTGCTTTGGGTTGGCATAGTTGTTTTCATGGCGCGCAGCTTGTTGACAATTTGGAGATTGTGGGAATGGAAATATGGTCTCGCGTGATCGTGTGTCGTGCTTGGGATACTTAGACCGTTGGGTCGGATAGATGCCGATAGCGCTCGGATGTCGCTTGGGCGCGCTCGATGATTTCGGGCGCGTACGCTTAGGGCGTTAGTATAATGTCCGAGCAACGGCCAAATTTACGTCCGTTGTAATACCGCACGACCCAGTTTAGTCTTGAGAGTGAGTTCGTCAATCTATTCTCACTTTTCATGATTTGCGAAGAAATATAGGTCGATATAGCGCGAAGCTAGGAAACATAGCTCGAAGCTAGAGGGCATGATGCAATAGCACGAGGCTATGTGACATGGGGAATCGATGAGATGTAGAATCTAACCACCATAGACGGTGAGAATTCTAACACTCCCCACAACTCGTCGTTTCAGCCTTGTCATCATTGGATTTGTTGAGGTCTTGAACTTCTCCTTTCCAAAACAACAATGGCTTGAGCATGGGCCAAATAGATACGAAATCCCAATGTTTGCTAAGGATATCGGCAGGGTTGGTCTTTCCATCTTTCCAGTAGAATGCAACATACTTTGCTGCGATGGCTTCACGAACTCGGTGGTATGACAGAAGATGGTGTCTCTTGGATAGTATGGAATGAGGAACGGTTGCATTGAGCACAACAGATCTGTTATCTCCGTACATGTAACTTCGCTCTCGGATAGGTACTCCAAGGTAGCGGAGAGAATGTTGTAATTCTGTAATCTGATCTATTGCTGTCCTTGCAGCCACAAACTCGGATCCATAGGTAGCAGTTTCCACCGTGCTCTGTCTCTTGCTGTACCAGTCAATAGGTGTTCCGTTCAACAAATGTAGAACAGCAGTGACGGATTTACCAGTGACTATGTCATGCATGAGATTGGCATCAACATAATGAGTTGTGGTAACATAGCGGCCAAGAGGTGTTGGGCAGTCTTCAGGAATACGTTCACTTGCATTCGAATAGACAGTGCGAGTCCAATCAAATTCTTGGGTAGGAAGACTTGAATAATCAGGCTCTCCAATCCTAAATCTGATTGCGCCTTCTGGGAGATGTGCAAGGTATCCATAGATACGCTTGGCTCTATCAAGATGTCCTTTCCTCGGAGCAGCACGAAAGCGTGATAGCGTCATTGTAGCGGTGAAGACGTCGAAACGACCAATAGTGATCACCCATTGGAGTTGTCCAATCAGAGTTTGGAAATGGTTAGTACCTTCTTCATCAAGGAGCTCAGAATCATCCAATTCAGGATGGTCTCCACCAATAAGAGGTGTTTTGGCTTTCTTGGGTTTCTCCTTGAAGATTCGTTCGAAAGTGTCCATCATCTTACCAATGTAGCGTCTTGGATCTGCTACTAATGTTCCATCAGAATCCTTGGTGTAACAACATCCCAAGTGAAAATCAATAGGTCCATCTCCTTTGAGTTTGAAGTTGTATTTCTCCTTCAGGATCTTGCAGATATTCCCAGGATCAGTAGAAATAATGGCTAAGTCATCAACGTATACGGCAATGTATTCGTAACAGTCTTCTCCAGGTGCCTTCCTCATCCAGATATCCGGATCTGCTTTGCTTGGTGAAAATCCCATGTCTGTCAAAACATCGAATAAGACATCATGCCAGCGTGCGCCTGATGACTTCAATCCATAAAGTGCCTTGTATATAATCAGGATGTGACCTTCTAATTCCTTGAATTCAGGTCCTGCGACAATGAAAATTTTCTCCCCTGTCAAGGCTTCCAGATATGCGTTTCCAATATCTGCTCCCCATATTTCCAAGTCATTCAAAGTACCCAGGAATAAGGCAATGCGGAGGTTGCGAATGGAAACAACACCTGAATAGATTGTCTCAACAGGTTCTTTTGTGAGATGTCCATCTGCGACAAGTCTTGCTTTATGTCGTCCATCATGTTTTACGTCAAAGACAAGATGTACACGTATCTTATGATATCCTTCAGGTGCATTGGATACTTTCCCTTTAATGAAGATGGCTTTCCCAAAATCCTTGAATGTCTTGTAGGACTGGATCTGTGACAATTCTAATTCTGTTGCATCTTGCCACTTTGTGTTGCCATGTTGTTTATCAAGAGCGACAGCTTCCTCATAATTGCGTGGTACTTGGAATCCAAACTTATACTTGACGGAATGGTGAACTTGTTTAATCCTTGACTGTTTGGCTGCTCGAATGAGACGTTTGCTTGTTTTGACATAACGTTTCAAATGCTTCCATCCAGGTTCGTTGAGTAAATCATGTTTCTTTCCATAAATTGCTACAGTGATCGGATCATCATTGGCGATGAGTGATAAAGGTTCATAGGTAGTCTCCCCAGTTTCCCAATCAACAAGCAAATTATATTTGCTCCCCTTGTAATCTGGATCAGTTGTGTTCAGTGGGCCTTGATGGGCAATGACGTCCCTGAACCTGAAAAGATTATCTCCAGAGGTTTGAGCTTGGTTATCTCGTTCGATATACTCCATGAGTTGATTATAGGATATCATCTCATCAACATCAGAATTTGTCTTTCGGTAGATGTACTTGACACGTTCTTCCTGTTTCGTTGCTTCTTCATTAAGATCAATGACTCGTTTGATGACACGTGCACGATGTCGCTCCCCATTTTCTTCTGTGTCGCATAGGAATGTGCGTCCTATCATGTCGTCAAAATCGATCGTGGGCATTGGTTTGGATGGATCTTCACTATCACTGCGAATGAAGACAGTGTCAGCTTGCTTATCATTGTCATCCTTCTCAGACGAATCCTCCCCTGAAGGTCGATCCACACGTAGGTTAGGTGTAGTGGATGCAACACGGCGAACGGCAGAACGGTAGATTATCTGGTTATCCTGGGTGAGAATCTTCCAAGTAAAAGAATCACCAACGTTGTGAGCAAAACCAACCCAGTGGCCAAGTTTCTCATCAGAAGAAGATGGATATGAACCAGAATTGGGTTCAGCGGGGTCGACACGGTAGTAAACCTCATCCCAGAAAGGAAAGAACAAGAGATGAGTAATGTCGGGTGGGCGTCCGGAGAGAGCCTCAAGAGGAGTGCGACCGGAATGGGTGGGTGATGACGTATGGTTCAATAAGTCACAGACATACTCAAGGCAAAGAAGCCAGGTGTTGGCAGGGCAACCAGTGGCATTCATGAGAGCGTTGGTCATACGTTTAACGGTCTGGTAACGGTTTTCAGCCTTATTCTGGTGTTGATGATAAGGTTCAGATCGATACTCCCCAATAAGCAAAGTGCGAAGAATGTCTTTGACCTTTTGAGAGATGAGAGATGAACCACCATCACTGATAAGAGTCTCCATGGCACCACGAAACCGGATGTTATCCTGAAGAGTATTGACAAACTGTTTGGTTGACTTGATCCCATAGATATCAGTAACCAGAGTATCTCGACCAACAAAGATTTGTGCGACTTTACCGCCATGGTCAACAGCAGGGGTGTCGGAGAAAACCGAGTCAGTAGCAACGGGTTCATGACGTCGAGGTATATTAAGGACCGGATTGCGAGCCTTGAAATGTTTCTTGAGGGTGTCGTGGTCAAAAGTAATGCTACCATTACGCGTAGTGTGCTTGAACGTATCGGCAATAACATCTTCAGATTGCCAACCAAAGAATGGACGGAACTTCTTCCAGTCATACGCTTCCTGGTAACGACGGTGGACAGAGGCATGAAGTGTAGGATCATGACCTTCTGCGTCAGCATAGATAGAAAAGAAGGGTGCATCGTCAGGTCCATGATCGTATGGGAGATCCAAAAGGAGATTGAGGTTACAAACAACACGATCATTGTACTCCCCATAGTTGTCATATGGATGGTTCGACATACTACCATCAGTCTTGACGTGTTTCCAATCAGGATCATTGTCAGAGGGTGTGGGAGAATACGAATGGTCCAGAACACCAGGATCCCATGTGTCGGGTGACGTGAAGATGATCTGAGGTAAGGTATCCATGTCATTGTCGCTGGGGATACCCAAGGAGTGGATGTAGGCTAACCCATCCTTGATGTGAAGGGGTATGGCACGACCATCAAGTGTAGTGATGCGTTGTTTACCATCAACTTTAACAGATCGTTCATCAACAGCAAGTCCGAAATGCTCGAATTGACCAGGAGCATGGATAGATAAGCCCTTCCCATAATAAGCATATTCATTGAAGATGCCGACAATAGGTCCATCATTGGTCTCAAACTTTGCGGCACATGTGACGACAGGAAGTCCAGTAAGTTCATGGTTATCAATACCCACAATAGTGATATGGCGGCCAGTCTTAGAAAGGATGCGCATGTCAGAACCAGCAAGTCCTCCATTAGCACCACGGTCAATCAATTGATTCCCTGGTAAAGTAGATTTCCTGGAAAACAGATAGCGTGGAACATGTCCTGCTTGTTTATGCATGTTGGCTTTGAAAGTAACCTTCTTGCTCGTCTTGGACTTGGCGTTAGAAAGAACACTAGTCAGGTCAGTTGCCGGGTGATTGATATCAGTTGTCATGGCTTGGTTGATAAATTGTGTAACCGGATCTGAATCATCTGGATGCTCAGGGACAACGCCAGGTGAGTCGTCATCAGATGCAACTTGGTTGGGGTCAGGATCAGGTTCCGGATCAATGTCGAGGGCATGTGTTTGCACTTTCCTCGGTGTTGTTGATGAAGGTGCTTGAATCATCTTGTTATACTCAATGATCAACTTGCGATCTTCTTCAGAAAGTTTGAACCATAGGTCACGCGGTAGACTAACCTTGGACGAAGAGGATGGAGATTCAGATGTCGCTGTGGTGTTATGGACATGATACTCCATATCATCTTGTGAGGTTATGTCAGCATCTGTATCTTGGCCATATAGTGATTCATGTTGTTTGACATGTCGACGGCGACTATGAACAGATGACTGGGTTGCTTGATCATGGTCATAAGCTGCGTCTAGAAGGAGACGGAAGTATGATTGATAGCAAAGGGATTTTGCACCGGATTTGGTGTTCACCACATTATCCAAGATCTTGACTCGGCGGAGATCAGGTACCTTTTCTACAGCTTGCATGAGGAAGGTCATCCTGGTATGATCAGGGATGCGATCAGACAATGTCACTAAATTGTCTAGCAAACGTAGCTGCTCTTGAAAGTGTAGAAGAAATTGACGTGTTGTTCCGCGCCATGTGTCGTCAAGACGTAGATTGGAAATGTAGTTGGTTAAGCGGAGGACTTCTCGCTTTGCTAGGTCAGATTCGGTATGCAAAGAGTGTAACTTCTGCAATACGGCACGCGCATCTTCATCATGTTCATGTTCACGTACATAGGCTCGACCTTGGTCAGTCTGAATGATACGGACAAGAACGGAGTAAAGAAATACTTGTTGCTCCTGAAAAAGTTCTTCGGCATACTCATCATCATGGGGTGGTGTGTATTTGAAATTCAGAACGTTGGATAGGCCTTGAGCCTTAGCTGTAGTCTTGAATACGCGCCAGAATGAATCGTAGTATCGTTCATCCTTGAATACCTCATATGCAGTTGCGTCGCGCTTAGTTCCCTTTCTGAATGCTGTAAGGTCTTGTTGAGATTGGGATGCGGCAGTAACTGTGCTGACAGATTTCACAGATGACGGTGACTTCATTGGCGAGACTGGGACTTGGCTAGGTGGTCCCTTAGAGAAATCTGTGTTGATCCTCCAAGTGTTGAACTCTTTCCTCGTTAGGTTCATCCAGTCGCTATTGGATAGCTCGTCTTGAATTTCATTGGTCTTGTATGTGGCCCAATAAGCCAAGAGCTTGATCTGCTGTCTTGTGGGGCCTTGTAGATCATGTGTCTGTTTGTTGACCTTGTATTGTGTCAGTTCCTTCATGGATTCCTCGGTATTAGTTTGCATATACGAGATAACATGGGTAATGTTCTCAAAACCATGGTATTTCATCCACTTCATTAAGTAGTCGGCCCTTTCTTTGGTGAAGAATTGGCAGACAGTAAATATGATGTGGTCGAATAGGTCTGTGTCCGAGACATTGTCTTGGTTATCTTCTCCCTTAGGAGTCGTAGGTGTCTTGGGTGATTGAGGATCCATGGTGTTATTTGGTTGGTTCGATGTTTATTTAATGTGCGGTGTGATGTGGTTTATTTAATGTGTGATGTGATGTGAACCCGGATGTACCACGTGTGCCACGTATGTACCACGTATGTGATACCCGGATGTGTGTTGTGATGTGCGACTCCTGGAAATTTCCGTTGATTTCGACAAATTTTCGCCGAGTTTCAACAAATTTTCGCCGAATTTTCGCGATTTGACGGGAATGTGTGACGTGTTGTGCGACCAAGGGTACCCGGATGTGCGTTGAGTTTAAGTCTTGGAAAGGTTTTGAGAGGACGGGAGTTAACTATGAGTAATTAAGCTTCGGTCTCCGAATCCTCACCCTCTTCCGAATGATCAGAGTCGCTTCCAGGCTCAGATGGGGCAGCACAAGCAACAGAAGAAGGGGTATCACCTTCAGCCAGGTGGTTCTCGACCTCGGTACGCAAAGGGTAGATAGTTGCACGATGGTCCTCGATGGTATGGACCTCGTGGATGTAGGCAACGTAGTTATCTAGGCGTACAACGTTAGGAGGCAGAGGGCAAGTCGTCGCGTTCACGACGTGGATGGTATTGTAGTATCCAGTTGGGCGCTCGAAGGTTAGGAAGCGGAGGTGGACAGTACGGATGGGGTTGCCCGAGAGGGCGGCAAAGATGAGGCGACGCCTCGGAGAACGATGAAGTTGGTCGTTCAGACGGTCAATGTCTTCTTGGTCGACGATGTGGGTCACCGATTGGAACTGGCGTTCGATCTGGGTCTCCCCACGGATGATCTCGGGATCGAAGGTCGAACAAGTTGGTTGGCGGAAGTACTTGATATGATCAGCAATCAACCGGGTGGTACGACGGGATCGAGAAGGGACGAGCCGACGAGGCGGACTCGGGGGCCGAAGCAACGGCGCAGGGATTGGAGCGTGAGGCTGGGTTGGAGTCTCGAATGGGTTGCTGTTGGAACTGTCGACGGAGATGTTGACCGATGTGTTGGCTGCCTTCGGCGTCGGCACCAGTTCCTGCTGCACCAGGGTATCGGGCTGCCCGGGATGCAGGTTGGCTCGATAGATCTGTCGTACAGGAGTGATAATCTTGTTAGTATCCATGAAACCACAAGGAAATAAGCTTTGAGACTGTTAATCTGTTACAATTCTTTCTGAATCGTAGGGACATTGATGCTCGGTAGAGCAGACAATCAGGTAGGTCACCAACCGATACAAGCTTCTCAGGGTCAGAGAAGCAAGCAAGTCGAAGTCTATCAGAAGGATAGTCGGGACACAAAAGAGGATGTGATAAATGGTGATATTGTTAGATTGTGTGTTGATTACTACAATAGGTCTACGTGAAATGTTCGGTCCTGCCAAGGGTCATGTGTCATAGGTTCTTGGCGGCAACAGGTTTGGAATAGTTGGAGTTGATTCATGTGATGTATATGACATGTATATGTGGGCGGATAACATATACAGGGTCAACAGCTCTTGCTTTGGGTTGGCATAGTTGTTTTCATGGCGCGCAGCTTGTTGACAATTTGGAGATTGTGGGAATGGAAATATGGTCTCGCGTGATCGTGTGTCGTGCTTGGGATACTTAGACCGTTGGGTCGGATAGATGCCGATAGCGCTCGGATGTCGCTTGGGCGCGCTCGATGATTTCGGGCGCGTACGCTTAGGGCGTTAGTATAATGTCCGAGCAACGGCCAAATTTACGTCCGTTGTAATACCGCACGACCCAGTTTAGTCTTGAGAGTGAGTTCGTCAATCTATTCTCACTTTTCATGATTTGCGAAGAAATATAGGTCGATATAGCGCGAAGCTAGGAAACATAGCTCGAAGCTAGAGGGCATGATGCGATAGCACGAGGCTATGTGACATGGGGAATCGATGAGATGTAGAATCTAACCACCATAGACGGTGAGAATTCTAACACGATGAGTTGTAGGTTTCGCCACCTAGTTTTCGGTGAGAATCCTAACACTCCCCACAATTCGTCGAATGAGGATTGTCAATTCCCTCATCACTTTCCTGGATTTTTCCTCTCCAGAATAACAAAGATCTGAGCATGGGCCAAACTGCGGCGAATTCCCAATGTTTACTGAGGATATCAGCTGGGTTTGTCTTTCCATCTTTCCAGTAGAATTCGACGTACTTTGCAGCGATAGCTTCACGGACTCGGTGATAGGATAGGAGATGGTGCCTCTTGGAGATGATTGAGTGTGGTGTGGTGCTATTGATAACGACAGAGCGGTTATCTCCAAACATGTAACTCTTCTCTCGCAGAGGGACTCCCAAGTATCGGAGTGTAAGGCGTAGCTCCGTGATCTGATCAACTGCAGTCCTTGCGGCAACAAATTCAGATCCATACGTGGCTGTTTCCACTGTGGCTTGTCGCTTACTGTACCAGTCCACGGGTGTACCATTTACAAAATGCAGGATGGCTGTAACTGCTTTCCCAGTAACCATATCATGCATGAGATTTGCGTCGACATAATGTATAGTTGTCACAAAACGCCCAAGTGGGGTTGGACAGTCCTCAGGGATACGTTCCTTGGCGTCCATGTATACGGTACGACTCCAATCGTATTCTTGGATAGGTAAAGCTGATAAATCTGGCTCCCCAGTGCGGAATCTGATAGACCCATCAGGAAATGACATGAGGTATCCATAGATGCGTTTAGCTCGCTTCAAATGACCAATCCTTGGAGCAGCTCTGAACCTTGATAGAGTCATGGTAGCAGGAAAGACATCAAAACGGCCAATGGTAATTAGCCATTGCAGTTGTCCAATAAGAGTCTGGAAATGCTGGGTCCCTTCTTCATCTAAGAGCTCAGAGTCATCGAGTTCAGGATGATCGTTAGCAATGACTGGCGGCTTTGCTTTCTTGGGTTTCTCATTGAACAATCGTTCATAGGTATCCATCATCTTCTCGATGTACCTTCGTGGGTCAGACACAAGTGTACCGTCTGGATCTTTGGTATAACGACACCCCAAATGATACTCAATAGGTCCGACTCCTTTGAGTTTGAAGTTGTATTTTTCTGTAAAGATCTTGCAGACAGCTTCAGGGTCCATGGCAACGATAGCTAAGTCATCAACATAGACAGCGATATATTCATAACAGTCTTCTCCAGGAGCCTTCTTCATCCAAATATCAGGGTCAGCCTTGCTTGGAGAAAATCCCATATCAATGAGAACATCAAACAGTTTGTCATGCCAGCGAGCACCTGAGGATTTGAGACCATATAATGCCTTGTAGATGATCAAGATATGTCCTTCTAACTCCTTGAACTCTGGTCCTGCAATGATGAAAATCTTCTCTCCTGTCAATGCTTCTAGGTATGCGTTCCCAATATCTGCTCCCCATATTTCCATGTTGTTCATGGTTCCAAGAAATATGGCAATGCGAAGGTTGCGAATGGAGACAACCCCTGAATAGATGGTCTCAACGGGTTCCTTGGTGAGATGTCCATCTGCGACAAGTCGTGCCTTGTGCCTTCCGTCATGCTTGACATCAAAGACCAGATGTACTCTTATCTTATGATATCCTTCTGGTGCATTAGCCAATTTCCCATTAATGAACTTGGCTTTTCATGGTCCTTGAAAGTGTTATACGATTGGATCTGTGAGAGTTCCAATTCTGTTGCGTCTTGCCATTTCGTGTTCCCAAATTGCTTGTCTAGTTCCACTGCTTCTTCATAGGTGCGAGGTACTTGGAAACCAAACTTGTACTTGATAGAGCGACGAACTTGTTTGATCCTGGATTGTTTAGCTGCTCGAATGAGTCTTTTGCTTGTCTTGACGTATCGCTTGAGATGTTTCCATCCAGGTAGATCCAGCAAACCATTTTTCTTGGCATAGATGGCGACTGTGATGGGGTCATCATTTGCAATAAGAGATAGAGGTTGGTATGTCGTCTCCCCAGTCTCCCAATCAACAAGGACATTATATTTACTCCCTTTATAGTCTGGGTCGCTTGAGTTCAAAGGTCCTTGGTGTGCAATAACGTCTCTGAATCGGAAGAGACTATCCCCTGTCATTTGGGCTTGATTATCCCTTTCAATGTATTCCATGAGCTGGTTGTAGGAGATCATCTCATCAACATTGGAGTTAGACTTGCGAAAGATATATTTGAGTCGATCTTCTTGTTTGGTTGCATCTTGTTCCAGGTCGACAACTCGTTTGATTACTCGTGCTCGGTGGCGCTCCCCATTCTCTTCAGTGTCACAAAGGAATGTGCGTCCAACTAAATCGTCGTAGTCAATTGTTGGCATAGGTGTGGATGGGTCTTCACTTCTGCTGCGAATAAAGACAGTGTCACCTTGCTTGTCAGTGGGTTTATGCGGCGACTCCTCCCCTGAAGAGATATCCACACGAAGGTTGGGGGTAGTGGAGGCAACGCGACGGACAGCGGAACGGTAGATGATGACGTTGTCGGCAGTGAGGATCTTCCAAGTAAAGGCATCACCAACATTGTGGGCAAAACCAACCCAGTGGCCAATCTTCTCGTCGGGAGACGAAGGGTAAGAACCGGAGGTAGGTTCAGAAGGGTCGACACGATAGTAGACCTCATCCCAGAAAGGAAAGAAAAGGAGATGGGTAATGTCGGGTGGGGTACCGGTAAGAGCCTCAAGAGGGGTGCGGCCAGAGTGGGTGGGAGAGGAAGTGTGATTGAGGAGGTCACACACATATTCTAAACAAAGTAACCATGCAGAAGCAGGGCAACCAGAGGCATTCATGATAGCATTGGTCATACGCTTAACGGTCTGGTAGCGGTTCTCAGCTTTGTTCTGGTGTTGATGATAGGGCTCGGAACGGTATTCACCAATCAGAAGGGTGCGAAGAATATCCTTGACCTTGTGGGAAATAAGTGACGAACCACCATCACTGATCAAAGTCTCCATGACACCACGTGTACGAATGTTATCCTGGAGGGTATTGACGAATTGCTTGGTAGACTTGATACCATAAATGTCAGTAACCAAAGTATCACGACCAACAAAAATCTGAGCAATCTTGCCACCATGGTTAACAGCCGGGGTGTCGGAGAAGATGGAGTCAGTGGCAACGGGTTCATGCCGTCGTGGTAGGTTAAGGATAGGATTCCGGGCCTTAAAGTGTTTCTTCAAGGTATCCTGGTCAAAGGAAATGTGTCCATGACGAGTTGTATGCTTGAACGTATCGGCGATTACGTCTTCCGATTGCCACCCAAAGAAAGGGCGAAATTTCTTCCAGTCGTATTGTTCCTTGTAGAGTTTGTGGACAGACGCATGAAGTGTGGGGTCGTTGCCATCTTGATCAGCATAGATGGAAAAGAAGGAAGGTGTATCGGGGCCATGATCATATGGGAGATCAAGGAGGAGATTCAAAGTGCATACAACGCGATCGGTATACTCCCCATATTGGTCATAGGGGTACGTTTCCATACTACCATCAGTCTCCACAGATGTCCAGTTCGGTGCAGGGTCTTGATGGGGGTCTGGATGGGTATGGTCAAGTACAGAAGGATCCCAGATATGGGGTGAAGTGAACACAATATGCGGACATTTATCCATATCGTCATCAGAAGGGATTCCCAGAGATTGAATGTATGCAAGGCCATCCTTGATTCATAAGGGCAATGCACGTCCATCAAGGGTAGTAATGCGTTGTTTGCCATCAACCTTGACGGATCGTTCGTCGACAGATAGGCCGAAATGTTCAAATTGCGCTGGGGCATGGATAGATAAACCCTTTCCATAGTGGGCATACTCATTGAAGATACCAATAATGGGTCCATCACTTGTATCAAACTTGGCAGCACAGGTAACAACTGGAAGGCCAGTCAATTCATGATTGTCAATACCTACGATGGTAATATGACGTCCGGTTTTGGCAAGGATACGCATGTCAGATCCTGCAAGGCCTCCATTGGCACCTCGATCGATGAGTTGATTACCAGAAAAGGTGGATTTGCGGGAGAATAGATATCGTGACATATGAACCTTTTGCTTGTGATCGGCAGAAGACTTGAACTTGACTTTAGGACTTGACTTTGTCGTAGAAGTTGACAAGATGTTGCTGAGGTCAGATGCTGGATGATTGATATCTGTTGATGCAATAGCCTGGTATACGAACTGGGTAACCAGATCAGAGGATGTATCAAATGGATCTTGTTCTGGTGCATCTTGATGGGTATCACCAATGTTGTTGGCATCAGGATCAGGGTCCGGTTCAGGATCAATGTCAAGAGGATGTGTTTGGACCTTGCGTGGAGTTGTCGGGGAATCTTGGACGGATTTATTGAAGTCGACAATGATTTGCCGATCCTCTTCAGAGAGTTTAAACCATACATCTCTTGGAAGGCTGATTTTCGACGAAGTTGGGGACTTTTCGGATTGGATATTCGTGTTGTTGATCTGGTAGTCAGGGGGCTCCACTGGTTCAAAAGGTTCATCCAACTGAAATTCATGTTGCTTTACATGACGACGGCGGTTAGACGCAGAAGTTCGGGTAGCTTGGTCATGGTCAAAAGCAGCATCAAGAAGCAGGCGGAAATATGATTGATAACAGAGAGACTTGGCTCCAGATTTTGTGTTG
This sequence comes from Epithemia pelagica, assembly GCA_946965045.2. Taxonomy (NCBI): domain Eukaryota; phylum Bacillariophyta; class Bacillariophyceae; order Surirellales; family Surirellaceae; genus Epithemia; species Epithemia pelagica. The sequence goes on along the minus strand of OX337242.1, from coordinate 2,435,595 downwards.
ACAACGTTATCCAAGATCTTGACTCGTCTTAAATCAGGTACCTTTTCAACAGCTTGCATAAGGAAGGTCATCCTTGTATGGTCATGGATACGATCCGACAGTGGTACAAGGTTATCCAGAAGTCGTAGCTGTTCTTGAAAATGTAGGAGAAACTGACGAGTTGTACCACGCCAAGAGTCATCCAGTCGAAGATTCGAAATGTAGCTTGTTAGGCGTAACACTTCTCGCTTAGCTAGATCAGATTCAGTGTGTAGAACATGGAGTTTCTCCAAGACGGCTCTTGCATCTTCATCATGTTCATGTTCTCGAACATATGCTCTTCCTTGGTCGGTTTGGATAATACGTACAAGTACAGAATAGACAAAGACTTGTTGTTCTCGGAAAAGTAACTCTGCGCATCCGTCATCCTTGGGTACCTTATAATTGAAATCAAGAACATTCGACAATCCTTGTGCTTTCGCAGTTGATTTGAATACACGCCAAAACGAATCAAAGTATCGTTCGTCTTTGAATGATTCAAATGCTGTTGCATCTCTTTTGGTTCCTTTCTTGAAAGCAGAGAGATCTAACATGGATTGAGATGTTGTAGAGGATGTAGTGGGAGATCGGGATGATACGGAGTGTGCAGGTGATTTCAGAGGAGAAACTGGGTCTTGGTTCATACCAGACTTGGTAAAGTCGGTGTTGATCCTCCAATCGTCATATTGGTCCCTCGTGAGGTTCATCCATGTAGCACGGGGTAGTTTTCCATGTTGGAGTTGCCGTTGTTGTAGTAACCAATATGCCATTAGTTTGAGTTGTAATCTTGTACTTGTCTGTAGGTCGTTGACTTGTTTTCCAACCTTGTATTGCATGAGATCCTTGAGTGTCTCCTCGGGATCAGTTGCAACATGGTCGAGGACATGAAGGATATGTTCAAAACCATGATGTCGCATCCACTTTTGAAGTGATTGGGCTCGTTCATCATTACAACCAAAGATGCCTTTAGTTATATGGTCGAAGAGATCTTGGTTGGTTATATGACTTGACTTGTCCTCAGGAGGAGTAAACGGTGTCTTGGGAGGTGTCGCTTCCATGATAGTACTTGTATGGTTCAGCTGTTATCACAGTGTGTAGCGTGATATCCTTGCGAAAATTTTATTTAACCGGTGTGAAAAGAACCCGGATGTGACACGTATGTAGGTACCCGGTTGTGTGATGTGCTTGGAACCCGGATGTGCGGAACTCGGTTTTGTGTCTGGTTTGGTGTAGAAACTACGTAAAGTTACTTATTCTTGGTCACTTTCGGCTCGGTACTGAAGACGAGATGCGGAATCGGTCACTGTAGTGGCTAGTTCTTCAACGTCGTCGTCTTCCAACAAGTGGTTCACGTGTTGAGTGAAGAGAGGGTAGATAGTCGCACGGAAATCCTGGCAGAGATGGATCTCGTGAACAAAGGAGACGTACTCGTCGAGACGAGTAGTCGGGGTAGGTAGCGGATTCGTCGTCGAGTTGACGATCCAGATGGTGTGGAAGTAGTTGGTTGGACGTTCAAAGGAGATGAATCGAATACGGATGGGTTCCACAGGGTTGCCCAACAGGGCTTGGACAATGAAACGGCGTCTCGAGCACTGGTACAAGAGGTCGAGAAGTCGTTGGATGTCCTCAATGTCAGTCACGGGTTGGACGGACTGGAAATCGATCTCGCGTTCGGTTGTGGAACGGATCACGTCGGGGTCGGTAGTCGACTCAGTCGGCTCGCGGAAGTGTCGGATATGCGCAGTAAGAAGACGGCTCGTACGTCGGGTGCGAGTAGGGTTCAAACGGCGAGGCGGAGTCGAAGGGTGAGTCGGAATCGAAGGAGGCTGGACCACTTGGTCCGGTGTCTGGAAGGGATTCGGAGCACTGGCCTGAGTCGGGGTCTGTTTCGGAGTTTCAATCAAAGGCTCGCCCGGATGGGACACGGGTGGATGGAGTTCCTCCCCGCTTTGTTGGAAGGAATGAAAGATGTGTCGAATAGAGAGGTTGGAATCGTCGTGAGACATCGAAAGCTTTTCGGAAATAAACGATGAGACTGTTAATCTGATAAACTTCTCTCGATTCAACGGGGGTTAGACAGATAGGTAGGATAGGTAAAAGGCTCGCTGAGCCGACAATCGAATCACCAACCGATACAACAATCCTCCACGGGTCAGAGAAGAGTTGCAAGTCGAAGTCCGCCGTGGGTGGGGGCAGTCGGTCCACTGATAAGAGGTTAGTCTTAAGATGAGTGTTAAAATGGTGATATTAATGATTGTGAGACGATTACTAACTAAGGTGGTTGATGGTGCCGAAGTCCTGGCTCTTGTATACGGCCATGGATCTGGTGTGATAGGTCCTCACTGGTTGGAGTAGACCGGCATTGGTGTATATTGAATGTATAGGGTGATGGATAACATGTATGGGATGCAACAGCTCTTGCTTTGTCGTGGTATAAGTCTTGTCCTGGGCGCGTTGCTGTTTGCATTCTTGGATTTGTGGGAACAGAGATATGGTCTCGCGTGATCGTGATTCGTGCTTTGATTACATAGACCGTTAGGTCGAATCGTGGATGCGCGTACTCGGATAGTAGAGGCGCGCACTTGATAGTTTTGGGCGCGCACTTGTTGGGCCATAGTTAATATCCAAGCGGTCGCCGATAACGCGTGCAATGCGAGCATGCCGTGGCCAAATTTATAGTTTCGCGAGCATGCCGACATTCTTTTCTCACTTTTAGGAAAATGTCATCGGATGCCATAAAATACTAGCATCATTCGATGAGTTGTAGGTTTCGCCACCTAGTTTTCGGTGAGAATCCTAACAGTCGTCGTCCCAAAATTCCATGGACATGGAGCAAAGACATGCTTCTAGAACTCAAATGACTCCAAAGTTTCGTAGAGACCCTTGCGGTATCATAGGCATGGATGGCAAAGGCTCTGAACTTGTCTATCATCAACCGAAAGTCTTGTTATAGACCCCTCTGGTGCGGCGTTGTCGTTGTCCCAAAATTCCATGGACATGGAGCAAAGACATACTTCTAGAACTCAAATGACTCCAAAGTTTCGTAGAGACCCTTGCGGTATCAAAGGCATGGATGGCAAAGGCTCTGAACTTGTGTATCATCAACTGAAAGCCTTGCAATAGACCCTACCGGTGCGGCGTTGTCGTCGTCCCAAACTTCCATGGACATGGAGCAAAGACATGCTTCTAGAACTCAAATGACTCCAAATTTTTGTAGAGACCCTTGAGTTATCATAGGCACGGATGGCAAAGGCTCTGAACTTGTCTATCATCAACCGAAAGTCTTGTAATAGACCCTACGGGTGCGGCGTTGTCGTCGTCCCAAAAATCCATGGACATGGAGCAAAAACACGCTTCTAGAACTCGAATGGACGTGGTTTCCTGTAAAGAGATGAATCCTGTAGGAGGTATTGCTTCAACGCTTCTCCAATCCCAACAATTCCTCTCTCTGTTTTCTTAGAGATCAATCCATGGGAGGAAAGGAATTTGACAAAGGTATGCCTCAAATCGTCACCACCGTCTGACATTGTCGTCCCAAATACCTGGTTCGAAATATTGGAAATAGGACCGTAGAGGGTCTTCTTAAACAACAATCGAGCGGTCATAGTCTTAAAAATAGAATTTACTTATATATCAACAATCGAGCGGTCAGAGGAGTCAATTTGTCATCATGATCATCCATCTCGCTGGTAATTCTTGTGAAACAGAAAACTGAATGACAGAGGATGTCTTGGAATGCAGGCGAATAACAGATCGGTAGGAATATCTTCACAGAATGGCCACCATGTGTTACAGCCACTTTTGTCCATTTTCCTGATTTGTCTTGGAAAACACTATCATACCAATTGAGGACACTTTCGCAGGTAATGGGCATAGTACAAGGGTAGGGAGGTTTCTCGCCTGTGTGTGTTTGAAGATTACTCACAGGAACAACCACCACCCAATTCGTCTCGGGAGCAGTCGTAGTCAATTCATCTTTTCCTTTGTTTCAGACTTCACTATTCGTTGAAGAAGATTCACCAGGATTTGCGGCCGGCGGCTTTTTGTAACGACTAGGTGGTGGTGGAATCTACAACACATCAACTGATGCTAGTATTTTATGGCATCCAATGACATTTGTGTAAAAGTGAGAAAAGAATGACGGCATGCTCGCGGACCTATAATTTTGGCCAAGGCATGCTCGCAATGTACGCGCTATCGGCGACCGCTCGGATATTGACTATGGCCCATCACGTGCGCGCCCAATATTCTCAAGCGCGCGCAATCACGATCCTAGTGAGCACCTCCACGACTTACCTCAACGACCTAAGTAATCAAAGCACGAATCACGATCACGCGAGACCATATTTCCATTCCCACAATTCCAAGAATGCAATCAACAACGCGCCAAGAAAACTACCTATATCACAACAAAGCAAGATCTGTTGGCATTGGTATATGATATACAACTGCATATACTTTCAATACAACAATGCAGGTCTACTCCAACCATTTGAGGACCTATCACACCAGATCCATGGCCGTATACAAGAGCCAGGACCTCGACCTTCATCAAACACCTTAGTTAGTAATCATCTCACAATCAATAATATCACCTTTCATCACATCTTAAGACTAACCTCTTATTAGTGGACCAACTGCCTCCAGCCACGGCAGACTTCGACTTGCAACTCTTCTCTGACCCGTGGAGGATTGTTGTATCGGTTGGTGATCGATTGTTGGCTCAGCGAGCCTTTTACCCAACTACCTATTACCCTTCTGAATTCTCAATGAGAGTTCTGCTAGATTAACAATCTCATCGCTCATTGCCCTGCAGTTGCATTGGATACCTTACTTACCCATCTACACCCATTACAGATTGAGCTACCCCAAAAAACAAGAGTTAGAGGACAAAACTACCCAACCCAACAACGGGGCCAGCCTGGCTGAGGCTAGGGTCACCGACCCTCTACCCCCAAGCGCCGGGCGAGTATTGAGTCGCACTTAAAAAGGGCTTTCGTATACTCACCCCCATGGCGCGATCCTGAGCTCTCGGTGTTGATACAAAATGCCAAGCATCTCCCCACTGTCATCACGGTGGTGAAGGTGTAGGGGTCCCAAATCGATCTCCATCATGTCCATGTCTTCCCACAAATGACACTGTGTCGCTCATACCACACCAAGAGAACCTTACGGGGCGCGATGATACTCTGGAGCATCGATGGTATCCACAGGAGAGGGTTCAAGGGAGAGGTAAATCGCCAAAACTTTCACTCCTGTCTCACAGAACAATTCATCGCCCAAACCCGGTGTTTCCCTGTTTCCTTTCTCTTCTTCCGTTGCGGGTGTAACCGTACGAGAGGAGTACAACATAAATCATAAGAAGGAAGACGACTAAGACGAAAATAGCACAACAATCAACCATATGTGGCTGCATCGACAGATGGTGAGTCAGGAGAAGTCAGAGATAAAGACAATGACTTGATGACAATCAACCACAGTCTGCTTCATGGCAGAAACATGGCCATGATCCTAGCAAAGACAACAGCGAAGGATACGCAACAATCAGCGAATGAAACAACATAATAATCAGCATCTGTGATCATGCAACAATCAGACAGCAAAACAACTTATTACAATTGCCAATTCCAAGAGGAGCTACCGGTAGTGGCTGGGCAAAAACCAAGCAAATGGTTCATTATTTGTCTTATTGTTGTTTTTCTATCTTGGCTTGGTATGAAAGTGGATGCAAAACGAAGACAAAGAGTACACAATAATCAGCCACAATTTGGGATATGGTTGAGGAACCATGATTGGTCGTTTCCAGTGCCGGTACTTGTCCTCCATTGGTGGTGATCGCTTACTAGAAATTCTTTTCCTCTTCATTGCGACTCAAACTCTTTAATCGATCGGAAAATGCGACGGCCATGGTGGAAATCCGACACAACGTACTTGAAACCAATTTGGAGCTCTTCATTGCTTTGTTGGTAGCTTCCTCTTCCTCCTTGTAGTCTTCTCCCAAAAAGGTTAATACAAGTTGTTGTTCCTTCAGAGGCAAGAATAACTAATTGGCACGTGATTTCGGGGTATTGATCAAGAGTTGCAACTTTCGCCAAGCCGAACAGGGATGCAACACGAGGCCTGAGATCAAGGCCAATTGCAACAGGGGACGGTCCAAGTTAAAAACAAATGCAGATCCATCAGGATTAATACAGTCGCACCCAACAGATAGGTAACGACCACATCTGGTGGATTGTTGTGATAAATTTGTTGTGGCAGAGTTGAAATGAGTGTATTCCAACCTTGTAGTGGTATGAAAGGAGGATGGCCCGTTCCCATAGCGGCAATTGGAAAGAGGGAGTGGTGGGCGAATGCGAAGAGGGTTGGTGGAGGGAAATGTGGTTGTCTTGTGGGTTTATAGACACGTCGTTGCTTCCAGTCATGATGGTGGAAATGGTGCTTGAGTGTGGCAGTCTGGCAGACACAACAGCAATGTTTCGGTGGGAGTTCAATAGCCGAGGCCCTTCAGTAGTGGCTATAAAACAGGCCTGCAAGCAGGTGCGCTGTAGCAGCTCCAATTGCCGATGCACTGGACCTCACTCGGTTGGGTCCACGGTGGAACTGTGGAGGTGAAAATGGATTTGTATCAACCTCGAGAAATCGCCAAATTTGGAGGACGCGCCATGGGGGTGAGAACACGAATGCATATTTTCTCCGACTCAGGCGGGATTCAAAACTCACCCGGCGCTTGGGGGTAACCGACCCTCTCCTATTCCAGGACCTCAAGCTGGACCAGGACTTCGTGCAACTACCTTCCCAATACTCACCTGACCAGTACTTTGCTGAGGACTACGAGCAAGACAAGGAAGCTACCATTATTCCTGACTCCCCGGTTCAACTCGATCACCGCAACGAGTCCGGAAGTGACCAAGGATAAGTAACTTTGAGTAGTTTCCACAACAAACCGAGTTCCGCACATCCGGGTTCCCAGCACAACACACATCCGGGTACTTACATACGTGGCACACACGTGGTACATCCGGGTTCTTATCACACCACACATTAGATAAACACGGACCAACCATATACTACCATGGATCCAACATACCCCAAGACACCTTCTCTTCCTTCTGACGACTCAGTACCGCCTGACATATCAGATACACAAGTGTTCAATCATATCACCCAGCATCTATTTGAATGTGATGAAGAACGAGCTCAAGCCCTTCATCAATGGATAAAACATAGTGGTTTCGAACACGTTCTGAATGTCATCGACTATCTTGCAGTCAATCCAGAAAAGAATATCAAGGACCTTGGACAATACAAGTATGGGAACAAGACGATGGACCTGAAGACATATACAAGGCATCAACTGAAGATCCTAGCATATTGGTCACGAGAACAAACCTCAACCCTGCAGCAGTGTGATATATCCCGTTCTACCTGGTTGAACCTCACCAAGGCCAATTACGATCATTGGAGAATCAATGCAGACTTCACCAAGCTTTGCCTGAACCAAGGCGGTTGGATTTCGTCATTTCGTTTAGCAAAAAGAGAGGTGCTACGTCTTAACAACTACATCTCCAATCTTTGTCTCGATGATTCATGGCACGGCACAACCTACCAGTTTCTTCTACACTTTCAACACCAGTTCTATCTCCTCGACAATCTGGTATCAATGTTTGATCACATTCCTTGCCACTCCACTAGGATGGCCTTCCTGATGAAAGCTGTTGAAAAGGTACCTGATTTACGACAAGTCAACATCTTGTCTGGTGCAAAGACACTTTGTTATCGATCATATTTCCGTCTTCTCCTCGATGCCGCATATAATCATGACCAAGCAACTCGATCACCAAAGTCTAACCGACGTAAGCATACCAAGCAACATGACTTCCAGTATGATCAAGATTTTGATATCAACGATCCATCACCCAAAGAAATGCACCACAGGATTAAGAGAACTAATATGAAGACCAAGGATTCATCTTCGCTTCCAAAGATCAGTCTTCCAAGAGATCTGTGGAATAAATTCACTGACAATAGTCGTCAAGTAATCATTGCGTACAACAAGTCTACCCAGAATGCATCAACAACAACTGCATGGAAGGAACAGACACATACTCTTGACATTGATCCGGAACCTGATCCTGACCCTGGTGGTACACGGATTGACAACATGATTCAAGATGATTCCCAAAACCATCAAGATAATCTATCTGATCTTACTCATTTGATGTCCAATACCAAGGCAACATCCACCCTCAATGATTGTCTCGAGAACAACAACTGTAAACAGAAAGTTCAGATATCTCGACATCTGCTTTCTCGCATGTCTACTTTCTCCGGCAACAATCAAGTGACTGGCTTTAATCATTGGCATCTTGATCCCATGCAAGATACAGCACCTTCTTCGAGGACTGTTGAAAATGATGGCAATCCGAATGATGCTTTTGGGAAGTATACCAATCGTGTTGTCTGTAACCTCAACCTTCTCTTGGATTTACCTTATGATCATGGACCTGATACGCCTTCCTTCTTCACATCCCTCCTTGGAGAATACTGTTCCAAACCATACCTCCAAGATCAGAACATGGCTGAGAACCGTTATCAGACCGTTAAGAGGACAACATACGTCGTGACCGTTTCGGGCCATATCCCTCTTGAGATCCTCAATGGTCGCCCACCCGGCATTACCCACCCACTTTTCTTCCTTATCTGGGACAAGGCCCCCTACTTTACCGAATCATATGCCCTCTCCCACCGTCCCTACCCTCCCTCTTTTGTCACGACACTTGGCTACTGGCTTGTTTTTGCCCCTCCTATTGGTGATACTTTGTCTCTGGACACTCAAACCCTTTGTTACTCTGCCATTCTCCATGATGCACCCCCGCTACCCAGCCACGTTTGTGTGGATACCTCTTCAGGGGAGGAGTCGCTTCCAAGTAAACCCAAGGGCAAACAAGTTGACATTGTTTTCATTTGTAGCAAAGGTGAAGATCTATCCACGCAAATTCCAACAATCAAACATGATGAAACTATTGGACAAACTTTCCTTGTTTATGATCCAGAGGAAAATGGGGAGCAACGACAACCACATAATGGGGAGCAACGACAACCATGTCTTATCAGACGCGTCGTTGATTTAGAACAAGATGCTCTCAAGCAAGAAGAATGTATCAAGTACACTTTCTGCAAATCCATTTCCAGCATTGGCGAAATAATCTCATACCGTCAACATATGGAATACATTAAACAGGACATCCAAGCACTGGCAACTGAAGATGACATTTCCCAATTCAGAAATGTTGTCACACATCAAGAACCGTCAAGAAGTAGTAGCAACAGTCCTGGCTACAAAGGAAGTCGCTTCAAGATACTTGTTGTTTGGGAGACTGGAGAGATCTATGAGCCTCTGTCACTCATGGTAAATGATCCCTATGCCAAGAAACATGATCTATTAAATGAACTTGGATGGAAACATCTCAAGCGTTTTGTCAAGACCAGTAAATGTCTTGTTCAAGCTGCCAAACAGCAGTCAAGAATCAAGCAAGTCTGTCGTTCCATCAAGTACAAGTTTGGTTTTCAAGTTTCAATGACAAATGAAGAATTAGTTGTTTTGTTAGACAAGCAACATGGTAAAAGAAAGTGGTACGACACTACTGAAGTTGAGCTCTTTCAGGCTTCACAGATCCAATCCCTCACAAAAATCAAGGATTGCGTTCAAGCTCAGTTCAAGAGAAGGGAAATGATAAATGCATCACCAGAAGAGTATCACAAGAACAAGATTCGAATCCATCTTGTAAAACATGATGATAGTCGCCCAGCACTTCTCATCACAGACAAGGCTTTTACCAAAGAACCGGTTGAGGCAATCTTTTTGTGTACTACTTCCATTCACAACTTCCATACAACCACCTGTCTTGGGATTCTCAATGATATGTATATATGGGGAGCAAAAGTTGGAATTGCACACGACCCGGAAGCTTTATCTGGAGAGAAGATCTTGATAGTTGCAAGACAAGAACTCAAGGAATCAGGTCACATCTTGATTACGCACAAGGCCTCAAAGGGATTAAAATCTTCAGGAGCGTGTCGGCGTGACTGTTTCTTTGACATCCCAATTGATATGGATTTGTCACCAACCAAAGCAGATCCCAATGTTTGGATGAAGAAGGCACCTGGAGAGCATAGCTCAAAGGGCATCGACAAGACCTACCAACTCAAGAATGATGACTATGAGAACATCCAGGAGACATTCTCAACAAGCATTGGAAATTCTCGAAAGTATGGACCATGTTCAAGATCATATTCTTCTGGGGAGGAAACGTTCAGAAGCATGACAAGGAAAATAACAATCCTCACTCGACGAATTGTGGGGAGTGTTAGGATTCTCACCTTTAACTAGGTGGTGGTGGAATCTACAACACATCGACTGATGCTAGTATTTTATGGCATCCAATGACATTTGTGTAAAAGTGAGAAAAGAATGACGGCATGCTCGCGGACCTATAATTTTGGCCAAGGCATGCTCGCAATGTACGCGCTATCGGCGACCGCTCGGATATTGACTATGGCCCATCACGTGCGCGCCCAATATTCTCAAGCGCGCGCAATCACGATCCTAGTGAGCACCTCCACGACTTACCTCAACGACCTAAGTAATCAAAGCACGAATCACGATCACGCGAGACCATATTTCCATTCCCACAATTCCAAGAATGCAATCAACAACGCGCCAAGAAAACTACCTATATCACAACAAAGCAAGATCTGTTGGCATTGGTATATGATATACAACTGCATATACTTTCAATACAACAATGCAGGTCTACTCCAACCATTTGAGGACCTATCACACCAGATCCATGGCCGTATACAAGAGCCAGGACCTCGACCTTCATCAAACACCTTAGTTAGTAATCATCTCACAATCAATAATATCACCTTTCATCACATCTTAAGACTAACCTCTTATTAGTGGACCAACTGCCTCCAGCCACGGCAGACTTCGACTTGCAACTCTTCTCTGACCCGTGGAGGATTGTTGTATCGGTTGGTGATCGATTGTTGGCTCAGCGAGCCTTTTACCCAACTACCTATTACCCTTTTGAATTCTCAATGAGAGTTCTGCTAGCTACCACCGTGTCACACTGCTTGCTTTGGGTCTGTTCTATTCAAGCCGGAGTATCACGAGGGCAGGAGGGTTCTTGAGGAGAAGTCTTCCTTGTAATACTCAAACAGGTGCCACCGAAACCGCTTTAATTGTAGTAGCGTGGTTGGAATCGAGAGGAGAACTGACAGGAAGCAAGCAACAATCAGACAGATGCCCCAAGCCACTTTAATTATAGCGTGATTGGAATGGCAGAGCTGAAAGATGGGACAAGTGTTTTCAAATGCTCTGGTTGTTCTTGATTGAGTTCTTCCGCTTCTTCTTGCAGTTCTTCTGTTGTATCGGTTTGGAGGAAGTGGAGGAGGCTGACAGGAAGCAAGCAACAATCAGACAGATGCCCCAAGCCGCTTTAATTATAGCGTGATTGGAATGACAGAGGAGCTGAAAGAAAGGACACCAAGAATCAATGTTTCGAATGCTCTGGTCGTTCTTGATTGAGTTCTTCCTCTTCTTCTTGCAGTTCTTCTGTTGTAGCAGTTTGGAAATGAAGGAGGCTGACAGGAAGCAAGCAACAATCAATCAGATGCCCCAAGCCGCTTTAATTGTATCGTGATTGGAATGGCAGAGCTGTAAGATAGGTCAAGTGTCAATGTCTCGAATGCTCTGGCCATTCTTGAGTTGCTCTTCTTCTTGTTCTTCTGTTGCAGCGGTTTTGGAGTGAAGGTGGCTGAAAGGAAGCAAGCAACAATCAATCAGATGCCCCAAGCCGCTTTAATTGTATCGTGATTGGAATGGCAGAGCTGTTAGGTTTGTGAAAGAAGCTGGAGAGGTAAAAGGATTGAAAAGGGGAATCTCGATTGCGTTGGGTGATCGATTGTTGTTGTTGTTGCTGCTGTTGTAGTACTACCATGATGACAAATAGATTCATATTTAGTGATTAAGGATATCTAAAACGTCCATCAGTAGATATCTAGTACGCCTCGTCCTCATGATCCAAGTACTCGGGGCCAAAACTGTTGTGCTGCGTACCGATGAAGTCTTCTTGGGTTTCAAGAAATCCATCATCGGCATACGAATCGATGGATGTCCGGTAAGCACGGGATGGATTGTTAAAGAACAACGGAGGTGAGGAGGGGATGTTTTCTCCAACTGCCAGCGATTCATTCAAAATCTTGCGAGGGTCTGTCGCTCCTCTTTCCTTCACCTGTTCTGATGTTGGAAGGCATGCTTCTGGGAGGGGGTCAAAGCAAAAGCTCGAGACTCCACCTTTGGGGAAGAAGCTTCTTCAGACGCCAGCTTCAGGGAAGAAGCTGCTTTCTTCGGGGTAACATAGGACTCCAGAGCCATGTTCTCGACTTCCTCCTCCTTCTTGATCCCAATCTTGGGCTTGTTGCCAGGGTTGTTGCCAGGCTCATTGCCTGGCAGCAGAGTGCATGTCGTGAGAAAGGGGGAGTAACAATCAGCAATGAACAACAATCAAACTTACCTTCTTTGCCGCAAGTTTCCGTTGCAAGAAGCTCTGCGGCGATATCGGACAGGCCAGCATGTTTGACGTGCTCTCTGCTGAGGAAGAACACTGGAATGCCGTCTTTATCATCTAAGGAGGGAAATGGGCCCTGGCGCTTGATTTCCACCCCCAAAAGCGAATTTCTAGAAAAAATTCACCGAATTAAAATTTTTTATGCGCAGTTTATTTTTATATGCGCAGTTTTTAACTATAATCCTGCTTTCCCAACTAAATCTGCAAATCTAGGTCGAACAATGCACATTTCTCTAGCTAGTTCTAGAGATCGAGCTGACTATCACGCGCATGCAACAATTTTAATGCGCACAAGCCCGCGATCAAACCACGAATAACGCGCGCCACACTCCGATAATGCGCACTACAACTATCTGGCGCGCTCGACCCCCCCGAGACGCGCATGACGCAACCCTCATGCGCAAGCGTCTGTCCCCTCACCTTTGAATCACGAATTTCCACTCCCACCACATCACACAGCAGCTGCCAGAAAGACTGACGCACATGGATGTCCCAAAGAATGTCTCAGATGGATCCTCCTTCCCAATCACCCAAACCGCGGGGATTACCAACTCGACACTCTGATCCATCTAACAAAACCGAACAACTTAGAATACTAGTCATTCAACAATCAACGACCACCAGAATCGATGCTCATTCATCTCCCTCCACCTCCACCCAACACACCACAACAAACAACAACAGCAGCAGCAGCAACAACAGCAATCGATCACCCAACGCTATCGAGATTCCCCTGTTCAATCCCATTATCTATCCAGCTTCTTTCATCAACCTAACAGCTCTGCCATTCCAATCACGCTACAATTAAAGCGGCTTGGGGCATCTGTCTGATTGTTTCTTGGTTCCTTTTCAGCCACCTTTTTGTTGCTTGCTTTCTCTCTGCCGAGATTCCCTTTTCAATCCTTTCACCTATCCAACTTCTTTCACCAACCTAACAGCTCTGCCATTCCAATCACGCTACAATTAAAGCGGCTTGGGGCATCTGTCTGATTGTTGCTTGGTTCCTTTTCAGCCACCTTTTTGTTGCTTGCTTCCTCTTCAGCCACCTTCACTCCAAACCGCTGCACCAGAAGAAGAGGAAGAGGAACTCAAGCACGGCCAGAGCATTCGAGACATTGACACTTACACTATCTTGCAGCTCTGCCATTCCAATCACGCTACAACTAAAGCGGCTTGGGGCATCTGTCTGATTGTTGCTTGCTTCCTTTCAACCACGACCTTCACTCCAAAACCGCTACAACACTTCACTCCAAAACCGCTGCACCAGAAGAAGAGGAAGAGGAACTCAAGCACGGCCAGAGCATTCGAGACATTGACACTTGCACTATCTTGCAGCTCTGCCATTCCAATCACGCTACAACTAAAGCGGCTTGGGGCATCTGTCTGATTGTTGCTTGCTTCCTTTCAACCACGACCTTCACTCCAAAACCGCTACAACAGGAAAACAAGAAGAAGAGGAACCCAAGAAGAAGAACGACCACCAGAGCATTCGAAATATTGTCGACATTTGTCCTATCTTTGACACTTGCACTATCTTGCAGCTCTGCCATTCCAATCACCACGCTACAATTAAAGCGGCTTGGGGCATCTGTCTGATTGTTGCTTGTTTCACTCAGCTCTGTCCTTCATTCCAATCACGCTATTACAATTAAAGCGGTTTCGGGCTATCTGCTGTTAGATTGTTTATCAAGAACCCTCCTGTCCTCGTGATACTCCGACTTGAATAGAACAGACCCAAAGCAAGCAGTGTGACACGGTGGTAGCCAGTTGCTTCTGTTCTATTCTTGTCGCGAGATTGCTTGGACAACCAACCAACCCCTGGTTTTGGAGTAGCAAATTCTGGCACCGATTGTTGGATCACAACGAACAAGACGCTACACATAAAGCGCATCGTAGTGTATTCCTTCGATTTGGTTGTTGTTTTGTTACCACCAGAGTTCAGGACCAAACCAAAGACGCTACACAATTCAGCGCACACTTTTTACTGTTTAGACAAGTACACAAGGTTGTCTCAAAGACGCTACAATTAAAGCGCTTCCTCGACTACCCTTGTTGTTGTTGTTGTTGAAACAAAGACGCTACACAAAAAGCGCATCGTGACAAGTACAAAATGGCGGGCAACCGCATCAAGGGCCCTCGCTACAAAAAGCCACCGACCGCCAAGAATCCTGGTGACCCTTCCTCAATGAATGATGAAGTGCGGAACAAAAGAAAGGACGTGTCGACTATGACTGTTTCTGGTACCAATCATACACTTCGAACACACACAAGCGAGGAATCCCACTACACCGGTATTATGCCCATTACATACGAAAGTGTCCTCAATTGGTATGAAAGTGTTTTCCAAGACAAATCAGGAAAATGGACAACAGTGGAGGTACCACATGACGGCCATTATGTGAAGATATTCCTACCAATCTGTTATTCGCCTGCATTCCAAGATATCATCTGTCACTCCGTTTTCTGTTTCACAAGAATTAAGAACGAGATGGATGATGATGACAAGTTGACTCCAATGGTTGCTCGACTGTTGTTCAAAAAGACTCTCTACAGTCCTGTTTCCAATATTTGGAATCAGGCATTTGGGACGACAGTGATAGACAGTGCCGAGAATCTGAGACAAACCATTATCAGATTTCTTTCCTCTCATGGCTTAGTCTCTAAGAAGACACGCAAGGGGATCGGTGGGATTGGAGAAGCATTGAAACGATACCTTCTAGATGATTCCTCCCTTTACAGGAAACCGCGTCTCGTACCTGTTGGTAAAATCGCATGGGTTATCGAACATATGGTGGCCATACACCGTTTCATCTCAGAATCGACATCGGACGAGAACATGGACGTGATTTCCAATATCCAAATGGAGAAAGCACTGTTGTATACGATGCCTGACACATGGTTCAAGATGTACCTTGAAGAAAGAGATTCTTTGGTACAATATGGAAGAAACGGAGACGATGGCGGTATGTTCTACGATCTACTGCATTATATAGAAAAACAAGAGGTACTGTCTGCCAGGAAATCGAAAGAAATTGCCGTGCAACGTCGGAGTACAGACTCGCCAGCAAAAAAGAGACAGAAGATCGTCGCTGGTAATGATCCTACTGACGAGAGAAAGGAACAAGTACTACCAACTTCCATTACAACGTTGAACCAAGTCGCCCTCAAATCAGACCATGTAGAAGAGGTCAGGAAGATTATAAGCGACGACAATGAAAAAACCGCAGACAACGAGGTAAGATGTTCGAGCGACTTGCCAAGAACCGAGAAGGATTAGACAATCTCAAAAATGATTGATCTCTTTGTCTTAGAGACGTTGTGCTTCCATAAACAAGGGAAATGAGGAGACAGGTGATGGTGTGGTACCACCGCCTTTCATTGAAATTCCACACCTTCCTGATCCTATAGTAAACCAGAAGAGAAGAAAAGACTCATGGGACTCGAATGAATCCATCGACAACATTGGTGACGGTTACTTAGACAAGTTCGCGGAAAAACAAGCTAACAGAAACAACGAGAACATCAAGTCGGCCATGAAGCTAGCAACCCAGTATGCTAAGAGTATGGGGAAAGACAACACGCATGTCGAAATCAAGACATTATTTAGGTGCACACTATGCATGTCTTACAGTGGGTTGATGAATGACCAGGACCCTACAACGCGTGTTTTGCATATCCCACATAGACATCGTCGGAGAGATCTTTGCTACAACACTTCAAGGACGGGCATGCCGATTGAGTCTTTCTATACTTGTTTGAAGTTGATGGTCCATCACAACCATCAGAACCTAGTATATGTTGACAAGGTAACATTTGATGAAGCAAACAGGAACCCATTTCCTAAGAAAATTCCTATGTCATCATGGAGACAACAGGATCCAAAGACACTGATATTGGCGATCATTGCCTTGACAACAGCAACTGATGTCAGCGACCCAGCTTTATTGGCTTTCGAAATCGACAAAAAGATACTTCATATCTACGAACCAATAAATAATCGATCAGACCAATACTGGGAAGGAACGACGCGTCATGTACTACGAAAATGGGACCTGGTCAATACGTCAAAAGGTGCCCCGCCTGTCAGTCTATGTTATGACCCATCATTAGTGGAAGAAGATGAAACAACACATGATACAAACAAGGAATGTAACAAGTGGCGATATCGCATTGTGAAAATGCCAGAACCTAAAAAGGATACTCCAAAGCCAATGCCACAAGCTATTGTGATCAGAATGCTTGGAAACATAATGAGTAGTCGACCAAACCCGGGTCGGAAAGAAGGTCAGATAGACAAGAGTATGACGATATCCAATTGTTTTTCGAGTAATCAAATACGGTACAAGGAAAAATTTTGCCTTGGGATAATTGAAACCTTTGGTAGAAAACTTTTCGATGAACGTTTTCCTCTTTGAATGGTTGTCCAGGAAGAACCCAGGACCGCATCTTGAGTATGTGTCACTCGACCATGCCAGGATCGAATTGTACAAATATTTGGGGCAACCAGCTTTCCGAAGTAACATCATAAGTGAGACCAAGGCTGCATCGTGTTTATGAAGTTTCAATTGCTTCCCATCTCTATCAAGGAACGCAGGAAAATCAACCGGGCACTCCTTGCTGTTGCGCAGAATAATATTATCTGTATCACCAGGTACATAGTATGCTTTTGGTGGGTCAGCATGCGGAATAGTGGTTTCGTCGTCCATGATATCAATATTCATTGGATCAGCATTCATGTTACTGGCACAATCATTGTTGTCATCGCCAACATTTGGCCATTTCCTTTGTGTGTTCATTTTCAATTCACAAACTGTTTCGTGACGGCTGATTCCTCTTGCATCGAAACGTGATTGACAGAAACGACACACTTGAAAGGATATGAAGGACTCCTCTTGTTGGCTTGTATTTGAGCATCTCTTTCGTGACTTCTTTTTTACTTTACGACGCTGGCCCATGATGGTACGATGCTGGTGGTTTTAGATTTTGGTTTGGAATGAAAAATGCTCTGTAATCGATTTCTGCAAATTGAGACATCGGTGGTCAATCTTGTGGTATATATCAGAATTTCTCCGCATTGGGTGGATCGGCCGACGTTGGTGCATAAAAGCGACTGAAAATCGCTTATGTACATGAACGGATCATAATATTTTCAAACGGTCGTGTGTATTTACTTAATCCAATCCAGCCTGCCGGGTTAGATACCAACGGTGATAGCAGCGATTGGAATTCAAACACTGTGTCAATGCCGAGGATACCGACACTGTCGACATTAGTAAGGAAATGACAATCATTCAAACCCATGCACTAATGTTCCATGTTTCAAGTACGATGTACTTGAAACCACCTATGCTCATCTTCATACGTTCTCCAAAGGACCATCGTTCAAACACGGAGTTTATGATTCAAACATGGAGCATTCCAGCATTTGAATTTGAATTGTTGTCCATCAGAGGACTTGTTGTTACCCTGCTCTTGTTCACATCCTTGTCATAAATCAGACGGAGCATCCAAGATAAACGATGGCAGGAGTCACCACCAGAAATGCAGCTCCAACGAGGCGTCGACCCTTAGCAGTCCGAAATGCAAACTATGGAAGTAATCAGAAAGAGGTTGAACGACAACGAAGAAGCATCTTGGCAGCAGTGGCAACAAGAAATAAAGAGAATCTTCCTAACAAGGACGGGACAATTACAAACAAAGATGCTCTTATTGCAGCAGCCAATGGAGGTTCAGTACTCCAAGAAGATAGTTCTGATGACGAGGAAGAAGAGGAACAGATCTCGATGAACAACGATCAAGCACAAGCACAAGAAGGCACAACTGTGGAAGGGAGTGGTAATCTTTTGGAGCAGGCAACAAATTCAGAAAGAGATGGAGCCGATGTGACTTCAGCAGATGATAGCAATAATGAACAGGGTGGGCTGAGAACACAACCATCATCTGGTTTTGCGCAACCAACAAACATGGCAGTTAATAACATGGAGGAAGACGACGTCGGTGTAAATATTCTCACTGGACCTGAAATGCAACGAGCATTGCAGAATATGAACAATGGACCCAGTGAGTATGATGGAGATGATTTTGATCCTAATGAGAGACATTTTCCTGCTGGAGGACTTGTCAGTAAGTTGTTAGATGCACAAAATGGAGGGGGACAATTTGTCGGTGAGACGGCTCTAATGATGGGGGTGTTTGTGGGTTGAATGCATCAGGTGATACCTTTGCTAACGACGTTTCTTCCCTTTCGGATATGTCGTCATCTTCGTCATCTACTTTGCTAACAACAGGGCCTGATCAGGCGATGGAAACTCTTCTACAAGACGATATTCAAAATCAGTTGGCACAGGAAACACAGACAACAACAGTACACCATAATCAATCATCTTGCCCGACAAGTACGATTGTAACATCCACTACACACAAAGGTTCTGTTGAAAAGGACAAGAATAAGAAGCAAAAGCCGAAGAAAAAGCCTGAGGTGGTATCGGAGAAGTTCTTTGATACATTTGTTCGGAAGGTGGCATGGCGTTATGTCAAGTATTTCTCCATGTCCGAAGATACTAAGGCAGATCCGAATGGTCTTTGGGGGAAGTATGGCAAAACATATTTTACTGAGCACTATTTCAAAGGCAAAGGTATTACGGATGCAAAACAACAAGAGGAGTGGTGGATTGAACATTCACCTTATATGCTTGACAAGTTCCGAAGCAAACGATCAAATGTTCTGGCTTCCATGCGAAAAGCATTTATAAGTAAGTTTCAATCGAAGAGTGAATGTGTTGGTTCATCACGTCGTCTTCTCATAAAGAGATGTGAGATAATTTGTTGCTGAATCTAGAACATGTGGGTCTTGATCTATGGCGTGACAGTAATTTCCAGCGGAGGTATCCATGCCTTTTGAACGACTGTGAAGACTTTGGGCCAATGCCTACCCTGGAAGAATTTCTGTTATTGAGAGGAGAGAAGTGTGACAACTATGCCTATTCATATCTCTTGCAATTATTTGGTCCATGTGTCTATGGTGAGAATATGCATAAAACCGTGATTGATTTCAATTTTGGTGACCACACTGAGCAGCAGGGAAAGGAACATTGCGAAAAGGCCTTGAAGTTATTCACTTCAAGTGACGAGGCATTCATATTGACCATCCTTGTGGATTGCTGGGATGTGTGGACTCACATGGGCAAGACCACTTTCAAGGCGAAACTATTTGAATTAAATCCAAGGTGGTACAATGAAAATGGTGTTGATCAAATGATTGATACATCCTCAGCAAGGTATCCTCGCTTCAAATATTCAGGCAGTTGGAACTCAAGTCGATGTATGAATGAGGATGGTATGGACTATTTTGAGGATATGGAAGAGAAAATCGCCCGTGAAGACAGAGCAGGCGACCGCGGTATCTGGTTCATGATGTTTCTCAATGGGCAATATCGCTCTCGAATGGGGTATGCAGATGATGATGCTGTGACAAGGCCTTCTAAAAGGCCACGAAAACGGTCGTGGCAGTGATTGATCAGAGTGACAATTGGTTTCATTTCATATACTACTCCTATATAGCTACATGTATTGTGTTCCATTCATTCGCTGGTTGTTAGTGGGAGTGTGTGCATGGTGTTAGTTAAATGCACTGTGTTCAACTTGCTTGCACTTGATGCTGGAGTAATGCGCATGATGGTGATGTGACACAATCAAGGATGAGTGCATACATTGGAGGGTATGTGATGACTGTTGGTTCTTGACTGTGCATGAAGGTGGAGGGATGTGATGACTATTGGTTCTTGACTGTGCATGGTGTTGAAGTTGGTGAAATGTGGGTCATGCGCTTGCTGGTTCTGGAAAGCACATTTTTAGTAATAACGTGAGGAAGGGCCATGCGCATGTTCTTGTAGGTGTGCGCGTGTTCTTGTAGGTGTGCGCGTGTCCTGCGCGCGGATGATTCTAGTAGGATGCGCTTAGGGGTGCTTTCTTATCGATAATTAAACCGCCATAAACTGGCGTACCGTTCCTTCCTTAGATGATCCCCGACAATGAGCTGCCTCTGTTTGGCGCACTCTTTCCACGACGAAGCATCCTCAAGGTTGATGGTGACTTGCTTCTTGGTCGAAGCGGGAGACTTCGTCGTCATCGTCTTCTTCTTTTTCGCCGTTTTGCCCTCCACAGCCTTCTTTGAAGGCATTTTCTTGCCGTTTCCCTTGTCGGAGGGAAATGCGGTTTTGCTGGAAGGAGCTGCGGCGGAATCCTGCTCCTTCGCAGATTCGGCTCGTTTGGTAGCACTACGAGTCTGGCGCATCGTTAGAAAATAAAAGTGAGGATTGGTTGGTTTGATTGTTGTGTTCGTTTGAATCGTTGGGTTCAGTCTCCATTCTTGTGTCATCTTGTGATCCCCCCGGCGCTCATTCGTGAACAATATCGGCGCGCGCCAATAAAGTTGCAGCATGAAGCAGCTTCCGAATCACCCGCCGTCATCATCATCATCATCTAGAACAATCAAACAGAGACGACAGGAAGAGGCAAGGAAGAAGAGACAAGACGTGAAGATGGCCATCGCAGGGAAGAAGAAGTTCGAGTTCAATGAAGAGGACGACCGTGAGGGTGGTTTCGGTCTTCCTTTCAAGTGTTCGTTCTACGCAAGAAACGTTTGTGCGCTCCTTGGACCCATGTCGAGAAGCGCGGACACTGGAACCAACATCGTTGACCGTGGCCATCTGCTTGTCCAGCGGGAGCTCTCGACTGACTACCTTTGGATTGCAATCTTCCACTGGGATGCAACGAATGAGCATGAGGAACCAGCGTTGGTTATTCCAGTTGGGTTCATCGCTCTGTCGAATTTGGACCAGGTCTTCGGAAAGACGAGCAAGAACGAAGAAGTCACGGGACGCATCCGCCTCTACACGCGCTGCTCCATCACCCCTAAAGCGTGCATGGAGCCCCAGGTTGTCACAATATACATGGGTTGCAATGACATGGATCGTTTCAACATTTCGCTTGGTTCGATCATGGTCAAGTACCCTCATCAAAACCTCTTCTTCAATCCACACGACAATCATTCGAGTATGTACAAGTAGGATCTTTCCTAATTCTATAGCTGTGATAAGTTGCGTTTACTGGTGGTACGGCTGTGTGAGTCACAACAACGAAAAGAACATCGCTCTTCGCTGTGAACGACGCAACTTCTAGTCTTAGTTCCATCTATATTATGCAAAGAGTGCCTTTTTTGAGGTGAACAACACTACAACTATTCATAGTCTTTGTTCTATCTTCTATGATTCGATTCTACGATAGAGTGCATTGGTTGCGCCGAAGTTTTGCCGTAATTTGCCGTGGTAAATCACGCGCCGACAACCTTCAACTAGATAAAACAACACCTACAACATGAATACGAGGCAACCAACGTTCCCCATGCTCAACCCATGTATGAAGAAGAGATTCGACGCATGGGATTACGGAGCCGTCTCCTATGTGGCACAAAAGGACCGTTCACCATGGCCGATTTTTGGTATAACGGTAGAGGCATAATTAGAAGGGCTATATTAAGAGGATGGCAGGCGCTTTTACGTAGATTTTCTACCAAGCGCTACGTCGTTGACATTCCGCTTGAACTCAGCTTGTATTGTATGTCGTATGGAGCCAGCATCTTGTGGGAATCTTGTGTCTTGTGTTGTAGACTGTAGACTGAGCGAACGGAGAACGGATACGCATGCACAGCTGTCCGGGAATTGGGCGGGGATCGGGTACTTGTTCCTCACTTATCCAAGACATCGACTCCTCCTCGTCCTCACACATACACTCACTTAATAACACTATGATTAAAATACTTGACCAACTCTGGGGGGGTAACGGCCCCCCCACCCATATCCTCGGGCGGGATCCGGAATCGCTCCGCAGTCGCATATCTCCAGAATATGTGATACTGCGTTTGCCGTGGGCGAGTGTGCCTCCGAGCAGAGAGCCCATCTCCTTGTACTCACAAAGTGAGCCCACATCCTCGAAATATCTTCGCAGAGATGCAGATGTCAGCTGCCATGGGTTGCCATACCCAAGCAACCAACATTGGAGAGAAACTCCCTGACTCCAAAGACAGGCCAGCTGACGTGCAACAAGCGACCTAGACTGAACCACCGTAGTGAGTAGTCCAGTCGAGTCTTCTCCGGGCGGGCGGGCGGGCGAAAGAAGCAGAATACACAGAATCAATGGGTGATCAAATCCTTGATGACTGCGCACCTTCTTCTTTCCAACAATTTATGATTGCTGAACTTTTGTTGGGACAGTCATTCAAATGACTGTCCCAACGAACTCTCTCGACCTGAGTACTCGTTGGGATCGATGTCTTCTCTGCGTTCGTCCGTCGGTCCCTTCTTGACCGGAGCGGTACGATGCGGTACTTGTTCCTCACTTATCCAAGACATCGACTCCTCCTCGTCCTCACACATACACTCACTTAATAACACTATGATTAAAATACTTGACCAACTCTGGGGGGGTAACGGCCCCCCCACCCATATCCTCGGGCGGGATCCGGAATCGCTCCGCAGTCGCATATCTCCAGAATATGTGATACTGCGTTTGCCGTGGGCGAGTGTGCCTCCGAGCAGAGAGCCCATCTCCTTGTACTCACAAAGTGAGCCCACATCCTCGAAATATCTTCGCAGAGATGCAGATGTCAGCTGCCATGGGTTGCCATACCCAAGCAACCAACATTGGAGAGAAACTCCCTGACTCCAAAGACAGGCCAGCTGACGTGCAACAAGCGACCTAGACTGAACCACCGTAGTGAGTAGTCCAGTCGAGTCTTCTCCCCGTTTGGTCGTTCTCTTATCCATTGTGTCATTCATCTCATCCATCCTTCTCTTGTTACAACAACTCCGAAAACTTGACTAAAGCCTCGACCGAAGCCCTTGCATCGGAGTACCTCTCAACCATCGTCATCGAGGGCAACACACCTCGCCCCCTCAAATGCTTTTTCCAGCGGTTGTTCATCTCGATGACATCTCTGGGGATCGCGCGGTTCTGAGCCTCTGTAGTGGCACCACGTCTCAACGATCGTCGCACACTGTATTCCTCCTCAATCTTTGTTGACTCCACAATCAACTGGGGAAATCGGTGCTGGACTCTTTTCCACAAGGCGTGAAACAATACATCCAGATCACCCACCGACGCTCGCTTGATTTGTCCTTTCTTCTTGACAATCCGAAACATTGGTCCTGTTGTAATCTTGGCCTCATGCAAACAACGAATGGCACGTTCCAACCAGAGCCGTACTTCCACTCCCGAGCCTGTTTTGTCGGCCAGCGGATGAATGTAAATTCTAAACGTTCCGTTCGTTTGCTTAAAACGACCAGCCAGCGCCAAAGGTACGTGCGGCTTTCGCTGATAATTCAAACCTTCTTCCCAGTATTTCCTCATTAAGCCGACATCGATTTGTGAAATTTCTTCACCTCTCAGTGCCGCCGTGAAGCCCACCACTACGAGTGCCCCCGTCAATGCCACTTCCTGTTTCCGCAGACCCTTGACTCCACTTTGCCATTCTTCTTCCAGAATTTGGAGACCCGCTAACACTTCTTCCACAGTAACAGCTTGGTCTGGCATCCAAACATCGCCCATTCGGCGATGACATCCTGCCATAAATCGACGGAACCAATACGAATTCGTCGTGCTCGCGCTGAAAAATAGTCCTCCTCTGTCTCCATGAGCCACTGTGGATAATCCACTTCCTCCAGGAAGAGTATGACAAAAGTTGGACACAACTGACCGAATCTTCCGGGCTGTTTCAAACTGAATCCTTTTTGAATTCTTTCCTTCTCGGAGAGTCTTCATCAAAAGCAAACAAGCAACATTCAAACCCTGTGAGTCCCCTATTGGCACTGGACCTCGATTCGGCAGTGGATGTGACAATCCAACTGAGTCTGCAATATCCAACAAACCCCGCATCTCTCTCCAATTTTTGTCTACCGTTGTTCTCTCTCGAGACCAAAAGGCATCTAAGTTCGCGCGTCGAATACACAACATCAACAGTCGGTCCTGTTCGCGGTCACTCGGGTATCGTCCATTCATGTTATAAAAGGAACACTCATCACACTGAAACGGACACATGAGATCGTCACCGACCCGTGCCTCTTGAAATCTCTTTTCATCGTCCTCTATTTCCCCATGAAGCTCCGCATCCAACAATGCATCATCCAAATCGCCTGCCTCAAAGACTGGAAAGCGATCATGATCCAATTTGCAGTAACACGCCGCATGCCAGATTCCCTGACATACTTTACTCGTGCCCCGTGAAGCTCCATAATTTGCGCAGCAAATCCCTGACAGAGCCTGTACCGGATGCCCACATTTCTGACAGTTCCCCGTCCACTGAGTCCAATAAGCATTTTGCTCTTTTGACCTGCCACGGACTTCTAGTTAAAAAAGGACAGAGAAAAGCAACAATCAACGGTTCATGTTGAGACTTGTTCCACAATACACTCCCTACTGGTATGGAAAACACAAAATCCGCAACCTTGCCCAGCTTTTTTCGCCAACGATTTGACATCAAAGCTGGACAAACGAAAATATGCGCAGTGTGTGTTCGTATGTGACGGGCTTCGCAGAGTTGATCGACCGCGACATCAGCAATGGCGGGGGGTGGGACCCAGACGAAATTTCCCTGTTCGAAAGCTTCGTCGAACCAGTCCCTTGCCTTCAACGTCCTCCAACCTACAACATTGTGAGCACACGACATCAACCAATCAACCACGCCCTCTTGTCTTTGGACCACTGTCTTGTTCAGGGGGACATACAGAAGCATATCACTCCCCGCCATCACACCCGTCATCAAGTCACCCCTTGACAAGCCATCCGTCCCTTGTGCTATCATCCTAGTACCCGCAACCCAGATAACCCGCAAGAATATACTTCCTCGCATCTCCAAACGTTTGGTACGCAATGCCAGCTCATACAACAATGGCGATGTGGACGTCCCGCGAAAGAAGGCCGACTCCGCTGTCGAGTTGTCGGTAAACATAAAAACTTCCGTCCCAAAGGGTATCGTCCCATTCTCCACAAGAGCTTCCAGGCGCAAGACCAAGTTATACAATTCGCGGAAATTCGATGAGCGGGAACCATAATCCCTGGTCCACAGACCGTGCTCTGTTTCAACTTTATGGGATCCGTAGATCCATAACGATGAACCAAAACCCTCTCCTGAGGCGTCCCCAAAAACGATCGCCACCTTCGATCCTTTCCTGGGTCTCGCCAGAACTTTAGGCGGAACCGGATCCTCGGCGAGTGTCGCTAACGCTTCCACATCACTTTCAAACCGTGGCACCTTCTTCACCTTCGCTGGAGGGGCTGAATCTCGCAAAGTCAATTCGCTGATCCTCTTCCGTCGGTCCTTTTCGGGCAGTCGCCAGCCTTCATCATCTCGATCCGATCGCCAAGATTCCAATGTCAAGTGGATTCCTTTTAAGTATGGGACCATGATGTCGTATGTTAAAGAAACATACACCAAAAATCCCCTAATTCGCTCAAGTTCCTTGCGATCGATTGATTCCTCTGACCTCGCCCATTCCACCAATCTATCAATATGCCCACGCGTCTTGTTCCACCGCTCTTGTGCCACAGTCTTAAACACCTGCCCATCCGCAGTAGTTTCTACGATCGCTCCAGCCCAGGCACCCGGTGTTTTACTTGGATCTCGACGTTTCCTTGCTGCATCCTGCAGCCCAAAGTACGATGCGCCCTTTGCCATTTTGCTAGCGGCTTTCCACGCTTCATCTTCCGAAGGAGCTGTTTCCCTCAAGTCGTCCACATATGGATGCACATCTGCTGCAATATCCCCGTTGGCCCGAATCTTACTGATCCAGGGCAAAGACGGATCGTACTCGGCGTCTCCAGGTAAGTTTAAGCGCACATCCACCCATCCAAATATGTTGTCAGGATCGCTCTTATCTCCGAATATAATTCTTTTAACTCTTTGAGCGCATTGGGTGGTCTGATACGGGGACGTCGTTAGGCCCATCGCACACCGCGTCCAAGCCTCCCACAAACGAGTCTTCCCGAACTTGTCTTGGAGCTCCTCCGGAAACAGGTCGGTGATATCGATTCCCGTGTAACACCTAAGATCGGGATGCACCCAAAAATTTAAGAACATTTCCCCGAAATCGTTGTCCGCCGACCAAGTCTTTCCCTCCATCGAGCGAAGCATGGCGTTCACGTTGCCGAGACCGAACCACGGAGCAAACAACGCAGCATTCAAGCCACTCTTGGTCCCATCATAGACCATTCGTATATCGTCTTCCCCTTTCGGGACCGAAAAGAAACTGGTCAACGACTTAATTCCATTGGTCGGAGCGATGTAACCTCGTTGTCTCACTTTCGACAACTTCTTCTTTTCCTTTGCTCTGCTTTTTACATCAGGATTTGCCCTTTGTCTGCGCCGATACGCCGGTCGAGGACCTATCCACATTGGAGCCACTCCATCGCGCATTTCGGCTTGCCATTCGAGAACAGGCATTCTCCAAAAGAAAGGAGATGACCCGCCATCCCAGTCCCACCATGATGCCATGGACGCATGTGCCATTGCACTAAGCCCGGCCTGGATGGTTCTTTCTCGTAAGTCTTCCTCATCGTCAGCAAAACTCTGAGAGCTCCACCAGCCCCAGAAATCCACACTCACTGATCTTTTCCAGTATCGCAACGCGCCCTTTCTGATGGAATTCAAAGCGCTCACGATCCGATCTCGATCGTCATTTCTTCCAACACTCAAAAGCCGACAGACACGATCGTCCCAAAGGTAAGTCGGGATCTTAGCGTCGTCGGATTTCGTTGCCTTCAAGTTCCTGTCCTCACGCCGTTCTTCCGTGTTCAATGAGCCACCGCCCTCCTCACTGTCAGGAATTGCATACAAAGGAGTATCCTCTTCCGTCATTCGTGCGTCCTGGGCGGACGTCTCATGCACCTTTCGTTCGACGTGAGTTCCCACATCCGTCTCCACCTCTTGCTTCCTTCCTCTCGACCCTTCTAACTCTTGCTCTTCCTTCCATTCCCGCAACGATCTCGCCACCTGAACCCTGCATTTAAAAGGAACCACGATATTATCCAACCACTCCTCCAATTCACCCTCTGTTCCTTTCTTATGCATCATGGCTGGAAAATCCATAGACACAGCCAATTCACGCGCCGTCAACCGTCTCTTGACCACTCCAGACGAGGCAAACACACTTGGAAGGTTGTGCTCTGCATAACGATCCCGTTTCCAGCACAATTTGCGATTCAGCACAGAGGCTGGATCCCTGGCTCCCTTTCTCCGTGTCTTGTCCAACTGTCACAGTTTAACCTCTCGTCCATGCACTGTGGGATCCACTACTCCTCGAACGGTTGTTTTGCTCAGGCCCCCGTCTAAGAAATCGGCCCAACAATCAACGAAACTTGTGGTGGCTTCACCCTCCGTTTCTCTTTCGGCAACATGAATCCATGATATCAAATTGGTCACTCCTCCCAACTCCGAGTGACTGATCCTCATGCATGATTTTCGCCATTCGCCATAAGGGTATTGTCCATCAGCCGACGGACCAGAACCCTTGCGACCACCTATCCAAAACACTAAACGAACTCCATCCATTGACCAAACTGGATGGTTTGGACTTGGACACAGGCCCCCTTCGAAGAATACCACATCTACTTGCGAACGCTTCAACCAATCTCTTGGTTCGACAAACAATATGCGTTGCTTCTTGCATCCTCGGTTCTTGGTCAACTTTGAGTCCTGCGGTATTGCCAACTTCTTCCATTCTTCCGTCCCTGTTTCATCCTCTATCTCCTCCATTTTTGCCACATCAATCCACTCTATTGACCCAAGTGCCGAGACTGCCCAGAACCAAAAGGGGGTCCCCACACTTGCCAAACCAATCCGCCACTTTCCTTTTCCTACACCCAAACTTGCAATCTTTCTCTCTGCAACCCCCATTTGCGAATGTTCGCTCATGTCGAGATCTACTTTACGTTTTGCCACTCGCCGATTGTCTACAAGCCTTTCAACATTCATATTCATATCGCTAATTCGTTGCTCACCAATCAACTTTTCCTCGCCATTTCTCTTCGCCCTTTTCCTGACATGTTCCATCTTCCCTTCCTTTTCCATCTCACAATAAACCCGTGACGGTCAAGCCTTGTCCTTCTTTCCGTTCTTGTTTGAAGCTGCTACAGCCGAGTTCACTGACCTCTGCAACTTGTCAAGACGATCCTCCACACTAGACTTCAAGCCATCGAATTTTGACCGAGGAGTGGCGAAACGAATGAGATGCTCATGAAGGATGAGCGCTATCTTGGGGTGGCCACTAAACTCCGCCGCTCGATACTCCTGCATCACCTCATGGGCTCTCAACGTTCCCCACAACATGCCCGCCGGGGTATTCGAAGCTCTTCCCGGTGCTCGGGCCTCCCGCAGACTTTTGAAAACTGCCCGCACGCAATGCGAGATCAGAATCCACACCTCCTGCTCGCTTGCCTCGCTCTCGGCCTGAACCTGGCGATGGTACCTCACCATCCAGTGGCAGAGGTCATCCCAGAAGGCCTTGCTGAGGTGGAGCATTTCCTTCGCCACGCTTGACGGCTCTGTCCCAAACGCAAACAATTCACCTATGGCTTGCTCCAGCGTTTGTCGACCATCGCGAACATAATCCAGAATGCGCTGATGAATACCTTCGCGGCCTGACGGAGGATGGAAATCCTCAAACTTCGGAACTCCGCCAAGAGCGCGCGAATTCGTCGTCATGCTCTGGTCTGATCCCTTGCCCAACAACGGAGGGACCTCCAAATTGAAAGACGCGATGTAAGCCGTATGGTAGGGAGTTTTATCCCTTACCTTGGCTGTGGTGGCACGAAGATTTGCCGCACGTTCTTCATCCAAGCTTGTATCGGAAGTAGCCAACGACAACAGCGACACTGCATCCACAAAAACATGGGGATCACCCAGAGCATCATGCAAGGTAAGCCAAGAGAGGCAAAACATCCTGGAAGGGAACACAATCGAGCCAACCGTGATGGCCTCGTTGTCTATTTGTTCCTGTAGATCCTTGAATTCCGTTCGAAGCACCGTCATCTCTTCCTTCATCCGTTGAAGCTCCTCTTTCAAAACCGTCGTGACAGACGACATGCCTGTGGGACTCGTCGAAACTGGAGCACCCGTCGATGCTGCCGGTCCAACACTCCCTCCCAGCGCTGCTCCCACGGAACCCCCACCAATCGTCCAACCGAACATGCCTCCACTCCCAGACGACAATCCACCGGCGCCATTTGCTTGGCTACCAGCAAACTGCTGCGAACGTTCCAAATTTTCCATTCTTCCTTTTAACTCCTGCAAAAGATCGTCCCACTTTCCTCCCGGATTAGACTTGTCCTTTGAGGATTTGGACAATAGCGCCAACGTCGGGTTCACGAATTGTTTCCGAAAATCACCCTGCTCCGAGAAGAACGTCTCCAGCTCGGCCTTTACTTCGGCCTTTACCACGGCTTTCAACAAATCTGCCTTTCTTTCGAGAGACTCCAATCGTGCAGACAACTCGGGAGCAACCGCCTGAGAACCCAAACGCTTTTCGACTAGATCTTGAATGGAGCGCATGGTTGCGGTACAATGCTGCAATACTGTGAAAGCCGAATCAGTACCGAACTCTTCTGGACGCCGACCCAACAATGAATGGAGGACCGATAACTTGACATTGAGCTGTTCAATGGCTTCCTCTTGATCCTCTTCTACCATCTTGCGCTTGTGGGACGAACGCTGACAATCATCACGCAAAAGATTGACGTTTTCAACCAAATTACTCCATGCACCACTCTGCAAGATCTTGACGGAGGGAGTTGGCTGCTGAGAACCAATGTCCGTTGGCACTTCTTTCCAAGGGAGGGAGGAACGGCCGACTGGAGTCTTCAGTCCCACTTCACCCATCTCATCAAGTTCCACTTCCTCCTCGTCACTATCACTCCCCGACACAGTTCCAACCTTCACCCGCTTAGCAGGCTTGGGTGTCATAGCAGCAAACTTAACTTCTGCCTTCGTGTTCGCCATCACCTTAGCTGCAATTGTAGGACTCACAGTATCGCCCGCCTCGCGGGCAACGTCTTGTAGAGATGCGAACGTTGCTTGCCAACTCTCGAGAGATCGCGGACTCAACTCGAGTTCACTCCAGTCCACATCCCGAACACACGAAGCCGGAAGAACAGGTTGACAGAAAACCGTGTCTGCCGCGTCGGAATTGGAAGAGACGCTTCCACCCCGAATAAATATCCCAGCAGAGTCATCCCCCACCAAAGAAGCCCAGTCTTGCTTGCGAGCCGAATGCGAAGCCACGGAACAATCGGAACGAACACACACTCGCTGCCCCGCACCAATGATGCCGCGGCATAACAACTCAAAACTAGGTTGTTCGAAACGAACAATTCCGTAGAGAGAACCCGAACGAAGGGTCCCCCCCCCCGGTCACAGACTCACCTGACGACCCCACAGAAGGAGAAGAATCCGGAGTACTTCCCCACTCAAACTTCATGAGAAACGATGACACGAATGAGGTGGATGGCACGGCCGAACAGGGAGGAAAACAAGAAAACCGAAGAGAAAGAAGCAGAATACACAGAATCAATGGGTGATCAAATCCTTGATGACTGCGCACCTTCTTCTTTCCAACAATTTATGATTGCTGAACTTTTGTTGGGACAGTCATTCAAATGACTGTCCCAACGAACTCTCTCGACCTGAGTACTCGTTGGGATCGATGTCTTCTCTGCGTTCGTCCGTCGGTCCCTTCTTGACCGGAGCGGTACGATGCGGGATTGGTTTATGTGTACACATGTGGAATGTAGACTGTTTGCTACAGTAAATTGGGCCATGAACGGACATTCTGCCAATGTGATTCTTACCCCACGGACGCTGTCAGTGCGTGGAATTGGCGAAAAGCGCGGACCCCCCGTAGCCGAACTCGGCTGTTCACTCCATGCCCACCAACCATGAACCATGGCGCGCACACACACACACGACTACAGCAACCAACAGCTGAAGCACCACCGCCCATACAGGACAGATCAATTTGGCGCCAGATGATTT
Source organism: Epithemia pelagica (assembly GCA_946965045.2). Classification (NCBI taxonomy): domain Eukaryota; phylum Bacillariophyta; class Bacillariophyceae; order Surirellales; family Surirellaceae; genus Epithemia; species Epithemia pelagica. The sequence continues at coordinate 2,403,864 of OX337242.1, read as the reverse complement.
CCCCAACTTACATGCATGGGCCATAAAATGAATCCAACAACCTCGAACCAAAGATACCCAAGCAGAGTGTTCAAGAACTGGAATATGAAAATGAAGCCAAGTCGTCGCAATTCCATGTCTTCTGTTGTCGGAATATTTTTTGTGTTGTTGATTGGGTTTGGTCTGGTCACGACGGTCAATCTGTATCTTGGAGCTTTCAATCACGATATCGAGAGGACTCTTGCGACATTGGAAAGCAAAACCTTGACATGTCCCCTCGACGATGAGGTTCAGGTTCTATACACAATTAGTGGAGACAATCAAGACTCTCTGGATGAGTTTTCTGCTTCCTTGAAATCAACCTTGCAGAATGCGCCATTGGATTGTGGGATGACCATTCATATCATGACGGACGACCCAGCCTACAAAGCGATTCATTCAAGATTCGATGCAATGGGATTACGTGACTTTGTGACGAGAAATCCGATTCATATCAAGAGCTACGATGTGGAGTCTCACAAGGCAAAGTGGCAAACTATTTTCGAACAGACCACCAACAAACAACTGAGGACGTATCATACCATTGGTGCCATGTTTCGCCTATTTGCCTTTGACGTTTTGCCACCAACCGTGAAGCATGTGGTCTATATGGATACCGATACTGCGGTATTGTCTAATTTGGCAGACCTATGGCGACATCGGAATACCACGAGTATATTGCAGTGGGGAGATGCCAATTGCTCAGGGTTTGGAGTATTCAACTTGGAACAAATGAGACGGCAAAACTTTTGGAAATTGGTTAACAAGGCCTATTCGAATATTTCTGCTAGTGACGATGAGATTGATGATCAGTTTGTACTGCGGAGACTTTCCGATGTTCGCCCAGACCTCTTTGTGTACCTTCCCCAACAGTGGAATTTGCACCGAGCCGACAATTTTTGGCGCTGGCACGGGGATGGAACAAAGCTTGTTGAAAATGCGCCGAAAGCAGCCATGATTCATATGAATGGTGGCAGTGGTGACAACAAGTTCAACGTTTCCTATTTGGAATTCGGAAACACGTTGTGGGTCATGAGATACTACGGGGGTCTTCCATGGGAATGGGTGAGATATTTTCTTGAGTCTCAGACAAGGAATGGCGAGAGTGGATTTCAGATAGCTGTGGAATACAATGCCAGCACTTTAGAAGGAGCACAGTTGAAGTCATAAAGGACCAGCGGATAAAATACATCACGAAGAAAACATACCATCAAATCGAGAACACGGTAAAACAGGCCACAATAATCAATAAAACCTACATCCATTGCACGAGAACTAGAATACTTCCTCTGCGCCCGTTAAGCGAGTAGGTAGACCGGTGGAAATCATCTTGTTGGTATGAAATAGGACCAAGGTAAAGTTTTTGACAGGGACTTTGTATATCTACAAGGGACGACGTCGCCGAGTAAAGTTATCCGGCGAGTTTTGGAACGACACTACTGGTATCCCTTCGATATCATGCACAGACGTTATACCATCATGATCATGTAACTAAAGGGTCAAATTAGTGTCTGCATGTGCCTAAAACCCCTTTCCGTGTCATGAGATAGATTCGATCTCCGGAAAGAGAACAAGGGCACATCTCGAGAAGCACCAACATCCATATGCATACATTTATTCTTAGATCACTGTCAAATCATGTTACAAGAGGTGTGCAAGCATAATCACACCATGCAAGGCGGCCTTTCGGAGCTCCACATCGCCATCTTGCGAGACACCATAAGCAGCAAGTGTCGCCACGCAATTCTTATACTTGGCAATGCGCTCTCGTGACGGTTCTTGGCTAGCCAATGTTAAGATACCTTGCACAGAGAGACGCGCTGCCACTGTGGGAGGTGTACTGGTCTTGGACATGGGGGACGGACGTTTGCTGCTGGTGCAGCGAATACGTGCATTGAGCAAGAGAGCTTCCAAGAGCTGGTAATTATATCTCAGCAATTTGGCATTCATTCGTTGCGAAGCCAATTGCGAGACAACCAATGTCGCTTTCTCACGTACGCGTCCCACAGGGTCTTTTACCAGCATCACAATTGATCGGAGCATGGCCGGTGTCCGCGCGAGGAAGAATTAGTTGAGTTTGTCAATGGCCTGACCTTGAAAGGCCTTGGCCGCCCAATACCGAACAGCGGCAGAAGACGAAAGTGACATGGAGGTCAGAGCATCCATTAGATTTGAGTGACACGGTTCATTCACTGAAGTGGATCGGCAGAGAGATTCCACGAGTCGGGCCGTTTGAACTTCTGTAATGCTGCGAGATCCATCCATGTCTCTGTCGGATCCACCGGGCCTCATCAGAGAGTCATTGGAAAGAAGCACAAGCATTTTGCTCTTGTGCTTTGGAGCTTTTCTCCGGACAATTCGGTGCAATGAAGGGAGCGCCAAACTTTGGAGTTCTGGTACCTTGGCAGCATTCAACAGTGCTTTCAAAGCAGTATCATTCGCGGTTGTGGTGAGCACCTGTACACTCGCAGCGTAGACAGTGTCTCCAACCGTTTTAGCTACACGTTCTCAACATTCCGGTTGTTCCTCTCCGAGGATGATTTGTCGACGAAAGGCTGCTTTGCGCACTTCTGCTGCGACGCTGATGCCGGCAAGACAGCTCAAATCACGGAGCTCATCAAGATCATCAATGAATATGCGGGTGGACATATTTATCCAGTGATGCCAAGAAAGGCGACTGATATTAAGCGAATTTTGGGCGAGTAGCTAACCCATGAGGGACGCGTAGCTTAGAGCTCACTATTTCAGTTTTTCACTTAGACGCACGATCGTAATTTGGTTTATCAGACCCAATGCAATAACTAATGAGATGCTATACCCACCATGGCCTGGGAAGGTCGCGAAATATCTAGATCATTCGCTTGGAAGAATGACTGCCCAAGGTTGGACACCTGTACTCCCGTTCATCTCACTAATATCTCGCCTGCAACGGGGCTCGAGATGGATGAATGTGGTGTGTGGTCCGCGTATGCGCACACACCGGGCAATGGCGGACGCGCCGAACATCCTGCCGTTGGGGATGAAGCTATACGGACATGTTCATTACTTAAATGACGTGCGCCGTCCTAGCACACCATGCAAGCTCTCCAACTCCGATTCTACCGCACGCTCGCAAGTAGAACTGAGACCATGACGTGTAAATTCCCCAAAGAAGAAGAAAACCTCACTTCGCTGGAAAGTCTGAACGAGTCCGAAAAAGACAAAGAATCCTCGCAACCATGGCAGCCGCCAATCCTATGCAACTGCTCAACGTCTACATGGACGTTGTATTGGGGATTACTGATCCAGCAGTTCGTACTGCAATCAACGGGCAAGGTCTAACCTCCGCCTATGATTTTGAGGCTCTTAGCGAAGCAGATGTCGCTGAAATTTGTACCAATGCCCGTAAACCAGGTGGCCTCATCCCGAACCCAGATCCAGCTGGTGTGCCAGCAATGATTGCTAATCCAGGAGTGCTCATTGGACACCTGGTCGAGAAGAAACTGAAGATGCTTCGTTATTATATCGTGCATATCGGGAAAATAAACCGCACCTTCGCTGCGGTTCCGCCAACGATGAATGACCTGACTCTACTCTATCGATTCAAGGAAGCTGAAGACGAATACGATAATGATGTCGAACTACCTGGGAAACTCACCAGTGTAGACAATATTCGAGTTGTCCTAGAGGATTTGGACAATTACTTCGAACGCAAACGTGGAGTGAGTGGCATTCCACTTGCCGCATATGTACGAGCAAATCCTGTTGTCGAACCAGAAGCAACTGATCCGAATGGCTTTGGAACACCAACTATTCTCTCCGAGATGATTCGTCGAGCTTCACATGAAGGCCCAACAGCTACAACGGACATGGTTGCTGTATGGGAGACGATCCGCCATGTTACACATGATGGCCCTGGCTGGGGTTGGGTGATGTCTTTTGCACGCACCCGCAATGGACGAGCCGCTTATTTAGCTCTCAAATCCCACTATCTCGGTGATGCCTTTCAGTCACGTCTTCGGGCTAAGGCTGATCAAATCCTTGAGAGCACCTATTATGACGGGTCCAAGCGTAACTACACGTACGAGCGTTACATCGAAACTCTCCAACGAGCATTTACGGATCTCGAATCAACAGGAGAGACCGTAAGCGAAGAGCGAAAGGTGAGAATCCTGATGACAGGAACTTCTGACTCTCGCCTTGAGAGTGCCAAGAATCAAATCCTGGCAACACCATTTCTGCGCTCTACCTTTGAGAATGCGTCAAATTTCCTTGCGGAAGTCCTTGATAGCAAGGTTTCCTATAGCGCAGCAAGTCGGAAACAAGCAAGAATCTCTGGTGTATCTACTTCCACGCCCAACAAAGGTGGTGGAAAGAATAATAAGAAAAATGAAAACAAGAAAGAGAAAGAAATAACAGACCGCTATTATAAACCCAACGAATGGGCTAAGCTCAGTGGCGAGGAACGTCAACGAGTACGCGACGCCAGAGAAAAGCGTGATAAACGAAGAGGAGTTGGGGCTATTTCCAGCAAGCCCAACAAGAAGCCTCGTCAAAATGATGGAGACGAAACACCCGACATTACGGATGAATCGTCTGAGAGCCACGATAACGACACAAAGGGTGTCGGCGCTATCATGAGCCAACGTAAAAGGAGAAGCGTTTGACACAGTGTGATGTCTGCGACAACTTCTCGTGAGATCTCAGTTCCCCTAATCAGGTGTGAGCTCGACAGTCATGCGGATACATGCTGTCTGGGATCTGAATGCTATGTTCTGTATCAAACAGATACGGCTGATGTCAGTGGTTTTGTTGAGAGTCTTGGCAAGATTAAAGAGGCCGGTGTAATTACTGGTGTATTGGCATATGACGACCAGGAAACAGGCCAAACGTTCCTTCTTTATTTTCATCAAGCTCTACATCTACCACAATTAAAAGACAAATGCCTCCTTAATCCGAATCAAATGAGGGAGGCCGGTATTGAAGTCAACGATGTGCCGTTGAAATACTTGAAAGCAGGGGACCGAACCCAACGATCCCACAGTATCATTGCAAGGGACAACGAACTGGGCGAATTGCGCATTCCACTCGATCTTGTTGGCGTTCTAAGCCAATTCTGTACGCGCAAGCCCACGAAAGAAGAGATTGAAACAATAGATCCTTCTTGCCGAATCGACATGACAAATGAAAGACCCGAATGGCAGCCGAATGACTCAACACCTGACGTTGATGAAAGGGCACTCCGGGATTCAGTACAAGTGAACGCCTCAGAAGAAAAGCGTGAGCGGACGATCAACCTTGCAATGACAAAGACACTACGAGTGAATAATCGCGCCATTCATGTCCACGTATCAGATATTGGACATAGGCGAAAGGGGACAATACGTCCAGATGAATTGGCACAACGATGGAGTATTGGACTTCCTAGCGCTGAGCGGACATTCCAGCAGACGACACAGTTGGGTGTCCGAGAGTTTACTGATCAAGGAGGGAGTCGCCGTTTGAAACACACGGCATACCAACTGCGGCATCGCCGACTGAGAGCAGATGTGTACACCGATACACTGTTTTCTGAGACGAAATCACTGGATCAACATACATGCGGGCAGATTTTTGCCACCGACTTTGGCTGGGTCCATTTCGTCCCTATGCGAAAGAAAAGCGACGCTCCGACAACGTTACCATCTGTCTTCGACAGTTACGGCATTTTCAATCATATCATCCCTGACAACGCGCCAGAATTAACCTCGCAAGAATTTCGGAAGGTAGCTCACAAATACGGATGCCGCATTAAACCTGTGGAAGCCTGGACTCCAAACCAAAACCTGGCTGAGGCCAATATCAGAGAATTGAAGCGCCTCTACCGACGAGAAATGAGGCGTAGTAACGCACCAGCTGTATTGTGGGACCATTGTCTCATGCTAATGGCGGAACGACGCTCCCACACGAGTTTTGGAAGCAATGTGAATGGGCCGCCCATTCAACAACTCACTGGCGATACGCCAGATATTTCCCACCTCGTTGAACATCGATGGTTCGATTTTGTTTGGTATAGTAACCCTGGCTTTGAGGGTCGCAAATTGGGCCGCTGGCTGGGACCAAGTCATACCGTCGGTCAGGCAATGTGCGCCAAAGTCTTAACTGACAAAGGAAAGATAGTTCATCGAACCTCCGTATGGCCAATCCACCGAGAATCACAAATGGATGACGCACACAAAGCTCAGCAGGCTTTATATATGGAAAACCTGAAAGCTGCCCTTGGGAATAGAATGGCCGGTATCCCCATTGCTGATGAAGATGATAATGAGGCTGACACGCCTACTTTTGAGGCCTACGAAGATGACGAACAACCAGATGTTCGGATGCCAGAAGCCGATGCCTATGCACCCGATGCATACGATAAACTCATTTCTGCTAAAGTTATGCTGCCTCTTGGCGACGATCAACGAAAGGGGACGGTTAGAAGAAGGAAACGAGACGCAGAGGGTCGGGTCGTCGGACATGCCTCAACGAATCCCTATCTGGATACGACCCTCTATGAAGTTGAATTCGACGATGGGCATGTACAGTCATATGCGGCAAATCTTATTGCCGAAAATATTTACGAGCAACTCGATGATGAGGGCAATTTGTATCGTATGGTGGAGGAAATCACCGATCACAAAGCTGACAAGACAGCTGTGCCCATATCGGATGGCGAATTCGAATTGAATGGACGAAAACACAAGAAGAAAACGACGAGAGGCTGGTTCTTATGTATTAAATGGAAGGACGGTTCCTCAAGTTGGGAGGCCCTAAAGGACCTCAAAGAATCCTATCCTATCGAAGTCGCTGAGTATGCTGTTGCGAACAAACTAGAGAAAGAACCCGCGTTTGCATGGTGGGTCCCATTCACTCTACGAAGAAGAACGAGGCTGATCAAAGCAGCAAAGACTACAAGGTACATGCGGCAATCTCAAAAATACGGCATTGAGGTGCCCAAAACAGTGGAACGAGCTCTCCAGATTGATCGTGAAACTGGTACGGATTATTGGCGTAAAGCCCTGAAACTGGAGATGTCCAAGATTTTTCCAGCCGTCAAAATCCTGGACGACGGTGTCAAAGAACCAGTGGGCTATCAGGTAATCCCTTGTCACATCGTTTTTGATGTCAAGATGGATTTCACCCGAAAAGCCAGATATGTGGCTGGAGGCCATAGGACGGAAGAGCCCGAAGCACCAACATACGCAAGTGTCGTCAGTCGTGAGAGTGTCCGAATTGGATTCATGCTGGCCGCTCTCAATGGATTAGAGATTCAAGCAGCTGATATTGCCGGAGCTTATCTGAACGCTCCATGCCTTGAAAAGGTCTGTACAAGATGCGGTTTAGAATTTGGCACCGAGTACCAAGGCCGGATTGCGATCATCACAAAAGCCCTGTATGGGTTAAAGACCAGTGCTTATGCCTGGCGCGATCTCCTGTCCACTACCCTGCAAGAGGACTTGGGCTATTTCCCATGTCGAGCAGATCCAGACTGTTATTTACGTCAAGCTACAAAGGGAAATGGAGAACGCTACTACGAAATGCTGTTCGTCTATACAGACGACATATTGGTCATCTCGCACAAGCCGATGGAATCTTTGACAATGCTTGACCACCACTACCTACTTAAACCAGATTCGATTGGTATTCCAAAATATTATCTGGGATCACAAGTACAAACGTTCGATATCAATAATGACGTGTCTCAACGATGCTGGGCGTTGAGTTCAGAGAAATATGCAAAGGCAGCCATACGGAACGTAGTCTCATGGCTTGAAAATCAAGACCGCAAACTCAAAACCAGAGCACCAAGTGTGTTGCCCAGTGGGTATCGTCCTGAATTGGACACAACACCATATTGTGATCCACAGCTAATGAACTTTTATCAACAGCAAATGGGTGTGCTTCGCTGGCTTGTCGAATTGGGAAGAATTGACATCGCTGCAGAAGTATCAATGTTGGCTGGATTTTTGGCAGGGCCCAGAGAGGGGCATGTGGAGGCAATGCTTCATCTGTTTGCTTATCTCAACCTACACGATCGTTCACGGCTCATCATGGATCCATCATATATTGAGCTTGGTGATGAACCAACGAGTGACTGGACAGGTTTCTATCCTGGAGCCATTGAAGAAATTCCTCCAGATGCACCCGAACCATTAGGCAAAGCGGTCCAAATGACAGTCTTCGTCGATTCAGACCATGCTGGAGATCTCTTGACGCGACGCTCCAGAACAGGTGTGCTCATTTACTTGAATCGAGCCCCCATCTCGTGGTATAGCAAGAAACAAACGAGCGTTGAGACTTCTACGTTTGGGTCTGAATTTATGGCCCTCAAGGTGGGGGTGGAGATGCTGAAAGGCTTACGATACAAGATGAGGATGATGGGAATTCCATTGGACGGACATGCACATGTGCGTGTAGACAATATGTCTGTGGTCTACAACAGTTCCTTACCGGAATCGACACTACGCAAGAAATCGAATTCAGTTGCGTATCATTTTGTACGCGAAAACGTGGCAAACGGTACATGCAAGATTGCTTTTGAACCGTCTAAGACAAATTTAGCGGACCTGCTTACGAAGATTCAAACTGGTCCGGAGCGGACAAGACTGGCACAGATGATTTTATTCTGAGGAAAGCCATTGGACAATGAGTACGTTTCCCGCCCGACTGAGGGGACTGGGTACGTCCTGCACGCCATAAAAGGTGGGGCGCTCTAAAGCAGGTGTGGAGGAAATGAAGAAGATGAATGTTGATGAATTCCATGTGTTATAGAGTATGAAGATGGCAAAATGTGACTATATCAAGAGGGTCCGTCATAGCAATTTTGAGGGGACCAAGAAAGGCGACTGATATTAAGCGAATTTTGGGCGAGTAGCTAACCCATGAGGGACGCGTAGCTTAGAGCTCACTATTTCAGTTTTTCACTTAGACGCACGATCGTAATTTGATGCGGCTGTCTGAGCTCCTGGTGCCGCTCGTCAAAGAGCAAAACAAGACGGCAAAGGAGGCATTTGCATCGTTACATTCGGGCCCATTTCGACAATCGCTCGATTTTATGGATATGAAGAACCGTATATCACCGCCCCCTCCCACAGATTTACGCCCCCTGTTGTACGCTCATAAGAACCTATGTTGATGGAGTTTCTATTGAAGAAAGGCTTCTGCGACGCTGAGGGAAGAATTGTGTCGCATTTGCTCTTCGACTTGTTCACGGAATCGATGGCCGCTACAGGCCCCCGTTACGGAGAAAAACTCGCTCATGGTGTCGAGGGTGTGCGGCAGGTGCTTTGCTTTGCTCTTCCAAAGTTACACTGGGAACACTATGACGACCACGGTGGCGCCGTAGAAGACGCACTGACTTTCGAACTGTTGTTGCTACTCCATCGAGTAAGTCAGCTAACAACCAAGCTCTTCAATCCAAAACTAATTGCTGCACGGACCGCTGGTCGCCGCCCGGATTTGTACTTGAACTCAACGGTGGATTCCTACGTTGAGTGTGTTCGTACAAAGGGCCACACAAAAACTGACATTACGGAGCTGGAGGAGCACATTACCCGATTCTATGGCGACCCGGCTTGTAGGCGCTTCGACATAGGGTGCCGGGACTTTGCGATTCTGCACTTCCAAGTGGAAGGCATAGTTCCGCTGGCGCCCATGGACCCATCCTTGTCGACTGTCTTTGCGCAGCGAGTTTTTACCTTTACGATGGTCAACAGATGTTTATTTAGAGGTTCTGATTTCATAACAACGTAAGGAAGAGGGACTATACAAGTTGAGGTTCAAAACAGAAAAGCAGAATTAGTTTGTTGCCTGAATAATCAATAAAACCTACATCCATCGCATGAGAACTAGGATACTTCCCTCGCGCCCCATGAAGCGAGTAGGTAGACAATCATCTTGTTGGTCTGAAATAGGCAATAACGTTTACGACGCACCCCCTGAGTCACCGTGTTGGGTAAATTCGAGAGTCTTCGCTGTACCCCAGAATTTGGACGTGTCCCAGTGAAACAAATGGAATGACTCATCCTGCTTCCAATACTTGGCATTGGGTGCAATGCAGCGCACAATCCAATCACGGTCATCACCTTGCCCGTCGCCTGAAACCTCTTGCTGCTTCGGCATAGACTCTTGACCCCATGGATGTGCAGGTTTCTACGGGTTTTCATGTTTCATTGCTATGATTCGCTGCTCTTACTACCCACATGGTGGTAAGTCTACTTTAATAGCTGAGGGTGGACGAGGAGGAGCTAGGGTGTGAGGAGTGGCTAAACTCCGAGAAGGGCAATAGCGACGAGGAGTGGACTGCCCCTGTGAGATCCGCTTAAGCGGATCGAGGGGGCAGTCCACGACGAGAAGCTATTGCCCGACGAGGAGTTAAGCCACGAGGAGCGCCCTGCGACGAGGAGTCCTCCGGGGCTATTAAAGTATGTTTGCCTCCTTTGTCACGAGGAGTCGTGCCAGCGCACCCTAGGTAATTTTCGGTCTTCCTAAGTGATCGGTTCTCTGAATGGATACTTGGTAGTCGTGAGCCTAATTAGTTTTAAACAATTAAGCATGCCCTACTTTCGATATGGCAGTAGTAAATCTTAATTGTTTCAAAATAACCGCGTCACTTAAGTGACCTCATCCGATTATATCGGATGATTTAAAACGCTTTATGTCTGAGTATCATTTTTCTCACAATTATTGCATGCCAATCAAACTCCGAGGCGCATAAATAGTGTGATAGAATACTTAGATCTTCCATCCCCTTCTCCTCTCGCGACCCGACCACGAACGACACAAGACAACACAGAACACAGCAGCATGCACCAACACAATGGGAACTCCTACACTACACTAGAATAAAACATCTAAGTACAGTAATTTTTGGGGCTTAGGTAGTGGGAGCGTGGGGAGTGACTTACTCCTCAGTGAGTGCTCAGTGAGTGGGGAAGGGTAGGACGATGAGTGGTAAAGGTAGCCTGAGTGCCACGGTACTAGTTCCTCACTCTTCATCACAATGGACGTTTTCCCAACCATCCTTTTTCCATCCTGTTCTTCCTCACTCACTATTGCATAAACATGTACACTATTTAGACATACCAATACTCTGGGGGGGCTAGGCCCTCCACCCCCCTTCCCCAGGGTGGGTGGGAATCGTGATTCGTTCCAGATGTCGCGGGACTCGGACCCCGTGAAAGCATCTGTCTGTTACGTGCGAGTGTGCCTCCCACCGAGCATCCATCCCATGTTCAAACCCCAGTAAGGGGCCAAAGACACCTCGAAATATCATCACAAGTGCTTTGCCGTATATTCCATGGGCTGCCAAGCCTAGGTCAACGTTTGAGAGATAATCAGCTGGGTAGTACGACAGGCAAGCTGGCAACAGCAAACGAGCTGGACCTAACTCCTCAGAGTTCTGTCGAGCCAATTCCCCCATATCGGTAGTCCAAGTATTCCTTCTTGTATCCCTTCTGCTTCGCCGTGTTGTTGTCGCTCATCTTTTGTTGTCGTCGGTGTGTAATCTCTCATTTGTTACAAACCCGATGAGAACTGCACTAACGCTTCCACGGAAGCTTTGGCGTCGGAGTACCGCTCAAGCATACTCATCCCCGGAAGCACACCTCTGCTCTTGATGTGCTTTCTCCATCGGTTGTTCATCTCGATGACAGCTGTGTCAATCTTACGATTTTGGGCCACGGTCGTCGCCCCTCTTCGAAGAGATCGTCGAGTGCTGAATTCTTCTTCGACTTTTATACTCTCGGGGATAATGTCTGGACGCTTGTGTTGGATTCGTTTCCACAAGCTATGGAACAGATGATCCAGGTCTCCTACCAAGGCTCTTTGGATCTTTCCATTCTTGCTTGTTCGACGAAATAGCGGGCCTGTTGAAATCTTCCTCACGTCCAATTCTCGAATGGATCTCTCAATCCATTTCTGCACTTCGATGCCGGAGTCCGTTCTCACAGTCAGGGGTTGCATATACAGCCGGAACGTTCCATCAGTCTGCTTAAAGCGCCCAGCCAGGGCAAGAGGAACGTGCGGCGCCTTGGTATAATGGATTCCCTCAAACCAATACTTTCGAACAAGCCCGACATCCACCAACGGAATCTCCTCTCCTCGCAACGCGGCGCAAAATCCAATGACAACCATTGCCCCTGTTAGAGCCAGCTCGAGACGGCGTTGACCTTGGGGAAACCTGCTCCATTCCCCTTCCAGAATTTCCAATCCACAATGAACTTCTTCCAAGGTGACCGCTCGGTCGGGGATCCAGACGTCCCCCATCCGTTTGTGGCATCCTGACATGTATCTTTTGAACCACAGACTGTTTGTGGGGCTTGCTGAAAACGTTAAGGATGATTTGTCACTCGCTCCCATCGTCGACCAACCCGTGAAACCTGGTAAGATGTGTACGAAATTTGACACCACTGATCGAACCTTTCTCGCTGTCTCAAATTGTATGTGCTTTGCGTTCCGCCCAGCATTTAAGGTTTTCATTAGCATAAGACAAGCGATTCCGATCCCTTGCGAATCGCCCAAAGGATAAGGTCCTCTCGATGGCAGAGGTTCGTCCAGACCCAGAGTGTTCGCCGTTTCGCTCAAATTCCTTAGCTCACGACAGTTCTTTTCGACAGTTGATCGCTCCCTCGCCCCAAAAGAGTCAAGAATCGCTCGTCGGATGCAGACAAGCAGAAGATCATCCTGTTCAACGTTTACTCGGTTGTATCTTCCTTTTAAGTTGTAAAAGGTGCACGAGTCGCATTGAAACGGGCACATGAAGTGGTCGCCATCTCTCGCTTCGGTGAATCGCTCCTTATCGTCCTCTAATTCGCCATGTCCGTCTCCATCCATCAACGCGTCGTCCAAGTCTCCTGCTTCCAGTACCGGGAAGCGATCCTCCTCGTGTTGGCGATAACAAGCTGCATGCCATGCACCGTTACACATTTTACTTGTTTCCCATGTAGCGCCATAATTTGCGCAAACAACCCCCGTCAGGCGTGGAATTGGATGTCCACATTTTTGACAGTTCAACTCTTGTTTCATCCAATAACTGTTTCGCTCGCGACACCTGCCAAGGCCTGGAAGAAAGATGAGGGCAAACAAATGCAGCAATTAGAGGTTCATGCTTGTCTTTGCTCCACAATGAACAATCAACCGGTATGGTGAAAACGAAGTCGGCCACCTTGCCGAGCTTTTTTCGCCAGCGATTACTCATCAGCGCAGGACAAACGAAGATGTGAGCATTGTCGGGGCGAATATGATTCGAGTCACAGATCAGGTCCACGACGACATCGGCGACGGCTGGAGGCGGTGCCCAAACAAAGTTTCCTCGCTCGAATCCTTTATCAAACCAATCGCTAGCCTGAAGAATCTTCCATTCCTTCGCGACGCATGTTGTTGTAAGCCAAGCTAAAATGCCTGGTTGTCTCTCTTCGCATGTTTTGTTTAGCGGTACGTAAAACAGCATCGAGTTTCCGGCCATGACTCCAGTCATTAAATCCCCACGCGAGAGTCCGTCGGTGCCTTGGTCTATCATCCTGGTACCGGCTACCCAGACAACTCGCATAAATATACTTCCTCTCATTTCCAGTTTTCTTGCACGCAGAACGAGCTCGAACAACAGCAGCGAAGACGACGTCCCTCTGTAAAAGGCGGACTCTGCCGTTGAGTTATCGGTGAACATAAAAATTTCCGTTCCATGTTCTATCTTTCCGCATGCCACGAGCGACTCGAGCCGCAGAATCAAGTTATAGAGTTCGCGAAAATTTGAAGAGCGTGCTCCATATTCCCGAGTCCACAGTCCGTGTTCGGTATGGATGTTGTTCGATCCATATACCCACATTGAAGATCCGAACCCTTCACCGGATGCATCACCGAATATAATGACTGCTTGTGCTCCCTGCTTGGGGCGAGCCAAAATCTTGGGTGGTTTTTCTGATGCTGTCAGAGCAGAGATGGCCTTGATATCATCGTTGAATCTTCGAGCCTTTTCAACCTGGACAGGTGCCCCCCCTTCAAGAACCCTTTTCTTTTCTTCGTCTTGGAGGACCTCCTCCCGGTCTCGTGCCCTTAGTTTCCATCCTTCGGAGTCGCGGTCGGGTCTCCAAGACTCTAGAGTCAAGTGGATTCCCTTCAAGTATGGAACCAAGCAATGAAAGGTAAGAGAGACGTATACCAAGAATCCACGAATACGTTCTAACTCCTTTCGATCGATCTTGTCGTCAGAGTTCGCCCACCCTTGAAGTGTGCGAACGTGCTTTCTTGTCTTGTCCCATCGTTCCTGGGAAACCGTTTTGTAAACGGCATTTTCGCATGTTTCAACAACTGCGCCTGCCCAAGCGCCTGGTGTCTTGCTGGGAGGTCGTCTCTTTCTCGCGGCATCCTGGAGTCCAAAATAGGCAGACCCTTTCGCCATGGCACTTGCAGCAAGCCATGCTTCTTCTTTTGTTGGCGCGGTCTCCCGCAGGTCGTCCACATAAGTGTGAACGTCTACGGCGATTCTTCCGTCCTTTCTGACTTTTGAAATCCAGGGCTTTGATGGATCATAATTTTCATTGCCTGGTAGATTCAGACGGACCTCTGCCCACTGAAAAATGTTTGAATCATCAAACCGACAACCGAATACGATTCTCTTCACTCTTTGGGAACATTGGGTGGTTTGGTACGGCGACACTGTAACTCCCATCGCGCACCGTACCCAGGTTTCCCATTTCTTGGTCTTTCTTCCGTCTTCGAGTTCCTCAGGGAAAAGCGAGGTGAGATCTACACCCGTATATTTGCGAATTTCCGGATGAAGCCAGAAATTTAAGAACATTTCTCCGAAGTCGTTGTCAGCCGACCAGGTACAGGCCTCAACTGACCGGAGCATTGTTTCCACGGTGGCTAGACCGAACCAAGGGGCGTGTAGAACACCGTTCAGTCCACTCTTGGTTCCGTCGTAAACCATACGGATGTCGCTCTCACCCTTTGGGACGGAGAAGAAGCTTGTGAGTGAGAGAATACCCGGCCTTGGCGCGATATATCCTCGTTTTCTGACTTTCCCAATTTTCTTCTTCTCTAAACTGAGACTCACTGGGTCAGGGTTGGGTCGTTGTGGAATTCTGTAACGTGGTGGAGGACCCGTCCACATTGGCTTCACGCCGTCACGCATTTCTACCATCCAGTTGTGCTCCGGCATGCGCCAGAAAAACGGTGACGATCCCTGATCCCAATCCCACCATGAAGCGAGGGACGAGTGTCGCAGGGCACACAGACCGGCTTCGATGGAGGCCGCTTGAGATTTTGTATCCATGGTCCTTTTGTGATGCAACCACCATCTCCAAAAATCATGGGCGACAGTTCGCTTCCAGTAGCGCAGGGCGCCACATCGGATCTTATCGAGAGCGTCGATTGCCCTCTTGAGTTCGAGTGCGGTGCCGAAATCGTACCGCATCAAAATGCGATCGTTCCATAGATGATACGGTATGGCAGCATCGTCTGCTTTGGTCGCCTTCAGATTCCGGTCTTCTCGTCTCTCCTCCAAATTGGATTCGATGATCAACGAGGGGTCCATGTCGTCAGGGGAATGAATTTCTCCATCTTCCTCCGTCATTCCATGCCCTGTCGTCAATCCACCGTTACTTGGTGGAACTTCGAACTTCAAGCTCGGCGGCTGCTTCACATCCATTTCTGTTTTTCCTTCTTCCTCTCGGAATTTACGCAACAAATGGGCAACTTGTATTCGAGACTTGAACGGTGGTCCAATACGGTCAATCCAACATGACAACTCATCTTCCGTCGCTTTCTTGCTCAGTTCGGCGGGAAAATCCATCGCCAACGCGAGCTCCCGCGTACCAAGACGACGAGAGACTAAACCGGTGGGGGAAAATACACTAGGGAGAATGTGTTCTTTGCGCCTGTCCTCTTTCCAGTCCATCTTCCGGTTAAGGAGCACGGGGTCGCCGGTCTGCCTTGACTTTACTCTTCCGTGAATCGTACAACACTAACAGACTCACCTGACGACCCCACAGAGGGCGAGGATTCCGAAGTCCCGACCCAATCAAACTTCATCGTGTCAAGAGAGAACACAGAACGTAAGAGTGGTTGGCACGATCGACAGGGAGCAAAAAAGAAAACAAAAAAGAGAACCACAAAGAAACACTGGGTGATCAGATCCGTGCTTGCGTTGAGGTTGCTTCTTTTCGTCAACTTATGAAATCATCGTTCGTTCGATATTGGTTGGGAAGTATCTTCTAACTTCACCCAACCAAACTTCCTGACGTGTCCCGAGAAGTCTCGTAGGGAGCCACGTCATTCTTCTTCTTCGTTCGTCCGTCGGTCCCTTCTTGACCTGTGGGGTACGGAGCGGTTCTTTTGAAAGGTGACAATTTGCTGACCGCATCCACCACCCAGTTGTTTCTCTTCCGATGAGTGATAGTATCCAGTGTGCTTCGATTGGACTTTGATGAACGATCCACGTGTTACTGCCATGTGATCATCGTCTGAGGTTTACGTATCGCATGATCAACGGACTGTGAGAACATGTCTCTAAAAAATGGACTTGTGAGACGGAGAAGAAACAATACACATAATCTTTTCGATACCTCATTCCTGAGCCTTACCATGCTTCGCTTTGACGCAAGAGAACAATACTATATACTTTGGAGGGAGAATCGCAACATAAGCCGCCACGGCAACGGCCGCTGTCAATACAGCCTTACAGCGAAAACAAACGCATCGATAAATCCAAATGAACTGTTTGCAGCAACAACGGCAGCATACGCAACACGCACCACCAAACGAGACAATGACAGCAATTAAGACTTGCCTCAAAGCACCAATCAACTGCACCAGCACAGCAAACCGACCGATCAATCAACCAACGAATCAAAGCAACAATCAACTGTTTGGACGAGGAATGAACACAACAGTCAAACCCCACCAAGAGCAACAGGTGGGCGTGGAAAGTTCAGTGGTCAAACTGGAAATGGTTCCACCGCCCGACGACAATGACCAAAACCAATTGCGGCAGAAGTACTACAATGAGCTCCTCCTTGGATGGCAGTCGGACTGCCGATGTTGCTGTACACAGGTGAGACGAGAATGACAGGGTCCTGTTCCTCCTGAATTACCACCACTTGGTTGCGTCGTCGTACTCCAGGAGGCAGCACTCGGGTGCAGTTGTGCAATTCCTAGATGCAAACCAGAATTCATGATGATGATGATGATCCTGCGGGTGTGGTGGTGTTTCGGAAGATGGAGTCCCTGTATGTTGTGGATGAAAGGACGACGACAACGAAGCAGAACGAGATGTGGTTGGCCGTTTCCCGAGGGGATATGTTTCCTTTTATGAGATTAAGGTTAGAGTTAAAGACTAACTCCATACCAGACTGTGTAGGTAGTTCGTCTCACATTTTTATACTACAGTAGGAATTTTTTGTACGACCGGGAAGTAGTTTCGTGCGAGTCGCGCGGTTTCCCTTTCGTGTGTGACACTTGTGTGACACGTGTGTGACACTTTGTGACATGGCTTCAAGAAATTTCTCACTACCAACACAGCCAGATAGGGAGTAAGTTTACTACTTCCCTGTGTCTGGCCGTCCTCTCGCGTCGGGCGCGCCCGGCTTGTCGGGAGAATGAATCGACGGGCAATTGTCTTGTTGGGCATGCGCCCTCCTCGACCATTGCCCTCCTCGTCATTCTACCCTCCGCGCCGGGCGGTCCCTCCTTGAAAGGACTCGACACCGGGAAGTATTAATACTATGACAGTAAGGTCAACGTCACCATGGCGAGGGAGAGGGAGCCCTTCTGTTGTTGCGTATCGCTGTCTTCAGTTGCAAGTTCGACTTTCGATCATGCACTTGGGGAACCAACACATTCGATATCTTTTTGAGTTGCTGGAGAAATTCACACTCTATAATAAGTGGATGAATTCCTCCTGTCAATCACTCGTTTCCTAGCACATACAATTCTGCTATGTGACCAACGGCAAGGTTTTTTCGAATCGAAAGCAAAAGCGATACCAAATTGTCTTCTGCCACTTTTTATCATTAGCATCTGAACGTACGGAGAAAATCTTTGTATCAGCTTTGGTTTGATTAAATGGCGTCTTACAAAGAGAAACTGCCAGTCCTCTTGGAAGCGCTTGTTCGTAAGAAGCGCGAGAAATTGGGTTTGGAGAAAGATCTGGAACTGGCAATTTCTATGGCCGAGAAACAAGATGTACCTGCTCACAATGAAGTGGCAAAGCTCGGTGTTGTGCAATTGCTTTCTCGATATCTTGTCAAAGCTTACCAGCCTTGGGTCAACAAATCGGTCGTTTTGCCTTTGGATCAAGTCCAAAAGTTCTGTTTGCTGTTACTGCTATTTTTGCAATGCAGTGACTCGTATGCTATGAATGCTCTCGAGACTGTGGCACATGCCCTTGTTCCCACCTTGCTCTGGATAGTGGTCGACCACCATCGGGCTGAATCAGTACAAGGCCTTGTGACCAAGCACAAGCGACGAAAGAACAATTGGGCCAAATCTGTCGTCTATAGAATTTCAAAGCTTAGTCTCAAGTTGGATCGGATTGACAAAGGGGAGAGGTTGATCATGGTCTTGCAAAGAATTCTTTGTGATGAGCACGAAAGAAACCAACTTTCTGAACCAAATGCGAATCAATTTCTTCTTTCTCGAGAAGCAATGCGGTTACTCGATGGACTAGCCCGCCATGAAGAAAACAAGAAGAGACTCATGGATATTCCTGATCTATCACGGGATGTTGTAAAGGCGTCCACCGTTTGTGCAAAAGGAAGGAAGCAATGCTGTGCAACCTTGAATTTTCTGGTGATGCGATTCTGCAGAAAGCTTTCTTGGGACACACGCAACAAGTTACGTCTTACCAAAACAAAGGGATTCGTAAAGCTTTTGTTGACGTGTTCTGTCCATCCCAGCATTGAAATTCGCAAGGAAGCACTGGGAACCTTGTGGATGCTCTCATTTGACGCTGCGAGTGTACAGGTGCTCACCACAACCGCGAATGATACTGCGTTGAAAGCACTGTTGAAAGCTGCCAAGGTACCAGAACTCCAAAGTTTGGCGCTCCCTTCATTGCACCGAATTGTCCGGAGAAAAGCTCCAAAGCACAAGAGCAAAATGCTTGTGCTTCTTTCCAATGACTCTCTGATGAGGCCCGGTGGATCCAACAAAGACATGGATGGATCTCGGAGCATTACAGAAGTTCAAACGGCCCGACTCGTGGAATCTCTCTGCCGATCCACTTCAGTGAATGAACCGTGTCACTCAAATCTAATGGATGCTCTGACCTCCATGTCACTTTCGTCTTCTGCCGCTGTTCGGTATTGGGCGGCCAAGGCCTTTCAAGGTCAGGCCATTGACAAACTCAACCAATTCTTCCTCGCGCGGACACCGGCCATGCTCCGATCAATTGTGATGCTGGTAAAAGACCCCGTGGGACGCGTACGTGAGAAAGCGACATTGGTTATCTCGCAATTGGCTTCGCAACGAATGAATGCCAAATTGCTGGGATATAATTGCCAGCTGTTGGAAGCTCTCTTGCTCAATGCACGTATTCGCTGCACCAGCAGCAAACGTCCGTCCCCCATGTCCAAGACCAGTACACCTCCCACAGTGGCAGCGCGTCTCTCTGTGCAAGGTATCTTAACATTGGCTAGCCAAGAACCGTCACGAGAGCGCATTGCCAAGTATAAGAATTGCGTGGCGACACTTGCTGCTTATGGTGTCTCGCAAGATGGCGATGTGGAACTCCGAAAGGCCGCCTTGCATGGTGTGATTATGCTTTCACACCTCTTGTAACATGATTTGACAGTGATCTATGAATAAATGTATGCATATGGATGTTGGTGCTTCTCGAGATGTGCCCTTTTTCACTTTCCGCAGATCGAATCTATCTCAAGACACGGAAAGGGGTTTTAAGGACATGCAGACACTAATTTAACCCTTTAGTTACATGATCATGATGGTGTAATGACTGTGCATGATATCGACGGGATACCAGTCGAGTCCTTCCTAAACTCGCCGAATAAACTTTACTCGGCGACGTCGTCCCTTGTAGATATACAAAGTCCCTGTCAAGAACTTGACCTTGGTCACAGGGCCATCGGCATCAGCCCCCGAATTTCGAGAACCCGAAGCAGCTGCAGCTGCAGCCGCTGCAACTCGTTTTCGTTTGTTTCGCATGGCCATGGCAGCCGCTCCGGAAATCTTGCGCTTCGTACCAGTTGCTGTCGTCGTCGTAGCTGTCGGGGCAGCTCTGGGTGGAAGGGACGGGTCCGACATGAGAGCCTGTCGTCGACGACTTCTCGCTTCGCGTGCAGTCATCTTCTTACTGGAAGCGGATTTTCCGCCACTAGAAGATGCAGCAGTTCCCTGATTGTTGCTTGTCCGGCTTGGTCGACTGGAACGCAAAGGCTGTTGTGACGAGGATCCGTCCGAAACACCCGCGGCCGAAGGAGAGTTATTGAGGAACGAGACAGCTTTCCTCTTTTGTGAGCCATTATTCGCGCTGCTACTGGGACTGTTCGATTTCCCTGCATCACTGTCTTCTGGCTTCATCCCGGCTGATTTGCTGTCTTCCCCACTTCCACTTTCACCACTACCGGCCTTGGCCTTTTTGGACCCTGCCGCAACTCTCTTGGACACCCGGTCGGTACCTGTTGTGGAGCCTGGAGAAGGAGCATTCCCTCCTGGCGCAGGCCCAAACTCAGCCAGCTCATCGCCACTTTTACTGAACATGTGTTCGTAAACTTCTTCCTTGAAGGGAGGGGTGTCAAATTCCACCAACCATCGAGGATTCCTCGTTGTGCCCACGGACGTCAATAGCTGCACCAGTGTGCCTCGGGCAGGTTGACCCGACGCACGGATTACCTATATATTGTAGACCATGAAATATCACAAGTATTTCCGTAAGAGAGCCAAGGACCGACACGTGTTGTGCATCCCCATCGTTCCCTATCATGCGCTCGCCGCACTCACCTCCACAAAATCGCCAACCTGATACTCGGAAGAGACTTTCTTGGGAGCTCGTCTCGACCGACGAAGGGATCTGCTCATGTTGATATGTTGTGGTACACCTAAGGAAACGAACAGATGCTGCCGTGAGGTCCGCAAACTAACCGTCGTCTCTTTGCCAACACCAAACACCGAGGCCACAATGAAGAATCTGAAATCTGAAAGTTGACACAGAGGGACACGTATTTCTCTTGTCAAGAATCGCAGGGTGCCAGGTGCATAGTACGCTCTAGCGATGTAATATGGTAGCTTCGCTCTAGAGGAAGTTAATGTGTTGATCAACGATTCATTCTCATTCTGATCGAAAATCTGACGGCGATAGGGAGTATTCCCTGAACCTATACTCCTGGAAGTAGAGCTACCGAGCCTAGAGGCACTCATTTTGTTGGAACATAGCCATAATGGAAGTTTCATCAATGCTTTCTTTTGTCGGTGTTTGCCACCCTACACCCATGATGATAAGATATATAGATATTCTAATCCTTTTATAGATTTCTCGTTTCAGGTAGGAGTCGTACATGGTAAATGTGAGCGTTATTTCCTAGGAGTACTCGCGTGCCCTTCGCCGTTCGCCGGTGTTAACAGCGTTTTGAACGATGTTGTTAAAAATAGATCAACACAAGAAAGTAGGATACACAGAAACTGATGTAGTTCTCCATCGACAAATTCATCTTGTGGAATACTATGGCTTTTTTCCTTTCTTAAGCCGATGCAGCGGAAAGTCTACCTACATGAACAATGAATGAATGCAACAATACGGTTGAGAACAGTGATTGAAAGCACCAAGTAAATGCTTCTCATTCCCGACATCGCTACATCTTTTGCTTTCTTTCGCGTGGTAAAGAACTCGCCTGGGTGTGGGGACCGCATAAACGCTCTTGCTCGACGAAACACAGCCACGCTATTTCACAAGATCAGCCCTACCGGAACTCCTCGTAGTGACTTACCTTTGATCATTCTCTTTCATCTTTTGGAATATGTACAACTGTTCAAAGCCTTTGGTTCCAAACGGTCGAACCTGCAAAACATCGAGCAACACCCAGCGAATTTTGCCATCTCGATCGTCTCCACTTGTCTCCAAAAAGTCAAAAAAATCGTCACTTGCATTAGCCCCTCCACGACCTTCGCCTACGTAGACGACTGTGTCATTTTCAGGTCCCATTGCCGAATAGGCTTCCAGCGATTGGATCGCCAAGGATGGCGTTGGATATACTAGCAACAATATGCGCCCCCGATGCTTCCATTGACTCAACAGAACCGACAACGATTCTGCTGGAGATATCGACTTTTCACGATTAAGCCGATGTACCTTTCCAAAATAAGCTGCATGAGGTCTCGTCTTGGGATGATAAACAGTTGGGTCCAATGGCAATCGACTCCAATCGTCATATGCCAGCACAAAATCACGAGGATCATGGTTGCCAATGACGGCATTTGGAACTGCTTTCTCCAACCGTTGTAACTGTAGGCGAGTTCGGCGCTCCTCTTCAATGGCCCTAGCCCATTGTCCATGTCCTGCACCAACCTCGACAAATCCCCTTCCCTCCCCCAATTGTACCAATCGTTGTAAACAGGGAGACGTCCAAGCAGTGCATCCATACTGAGCCAAAAAGTCCATGCGATCTTGAGGTGTGACATTGGGGCCATACAATATTTGATATTGCTGAGTGGCTAGCGATCCCAGCAACTGCTGATCACTTTTCGAAACACTATTGGTTGCTTTGCCTTGTCGTGATGACTTCGATCGCTCCAACAACTGCTCAAGCTCTCTTTGCAATTCACGAAGTTTATGCTCGTCACGTTCACGCTGTTTCAAAAGTCGAGCTGGTACTTTCAACGACGGATCACCGGGTCGGACAATCCGAGGAAAGGGTAGATCCCAAACACGAAACCAATTCAAAGTGCGTCGGAACCATGATGGGTCGACTACAATGTCGTCATTTCTTGTCCCTGATAATTCTTCGCTTGGAGGGCAATCTCTTTCGACGGCCCGCGCACAAGACGTGCATGAGAGGTGTAGGACATGAGGATGAACCGATAACGAGAAGAAGGATCTCTCATAGGGAGACAAAGAAAAGCGGAGAGCAGAGTAAGGAATTTCCAGACCAGTGAAGTTTCTCCCTTGGCTCGTCTCTCGCTTTCTCTCGTTCAGTAGATTCTCCGATTCTTGTTGATGATGATAAATCGTATCCAAAGTAGCTACGACAGCACTGCCGCCAGCAAAGATCAGGAATGCAGAACGACAGATCTGCTCTACCCTCGGATCCCATCTTACTTCTTTCAAGAGGAGCCGTGTCCTGTTTGTTGGGCTCATGACGATGTGTG
This sequence comes from Epithemia pelagica, assembly GCA_946965045.2. NCBI lineage: Eukaryota > Bacillariophyta > Bacillariophyceae > Surirellales > Surirellaceae > Epithemia > Epithemia pelagica. The sequence goes on along the minus strand of OX337242.1, from coordinate 2,380,524 downwards.
GTGTTGTCATCACAATTTTTGATGGATGCGACGACGGTCGACGATGACTCACATCTTCATGTATGGCTCCGCGATGGGGCTCTGGATGGGTTACGATGCTATCTATGCTACCCACCAAACTCTCGCCGCCAATCAAATCCGAAGATGAAAACCATGAACTTGGTTGAGAATGGCATCTACCTGGTGCTGTCGCATCCCGTCCTGCCCCAATCGAACCAGCCCATAAAAATGGGTCTTCGGTGGTTGAAGATGGCATGTCAGGTATCTTCAAAGCTACAATGAAAATCCGTCTACTGCTTACATACAAAGACATGGAAGAAGGAAACAACGACGTTCCAAGTGAAGTGGTACATGTGACTACCAATCGCAACACTGGATAAAGATGAGGTCTCTGAAATTTGCCAGGTCAGATCTCTGGGAGAAAATTCTTTTCAACTCCAGGATTGTATCAAAGTTTTTGCGCAAGTTGAGTAATCTGCCAATGCGTTCCAGTCTCGTACCACCAGACGGTGTTCTTGGCAGAGGCGGGTACGGCTCCAAAGAGCCTCGTCAACTACTGGAATCTACAGGCCTCTTGCCTCCGTTACAATTAGATCCATCTTCTCTTCCTCCACGGGACGAACAGTTTCGTTTGGCTCCACCGCATGTCCGTTATGTGATCCTATGGGGACTCCAAAGTCACACTTCTCTGCAAGACAGTGTACGGAAGCTTCAGAACATGCCCAGTCGTTTCAAGATTGTCATTCCACCGGAAGGCGAAACAGTCGAGGAGACAAATACATATACGAAAATCGTGACGGAACAAATGAATGAGGGGCGAATCTCCCAGGGTCCACTGACTGTCATGCTCGTTCCAGAATCGTACTTGAACCTTGAAGAACACTGGGAAGCAAAGGACAAGGTGTTACCGACACACTTTTTCCATCTCGCAAACACTCTACACAACCCACGTGTGGAGCGATTTCTGCGAGACCACGACGATTTGATTTGCCGTCACGAGTTTTCTCATGGATCCACAACCAGCACGTCTCAGATTGCTGACGAAATGGCCCTTGTTCTGGAGAAGGCCACTTACGACAAACTGGATACCCGTCGCATGACGTGGGTCCCCAAATACGTTCCCAAGTATAGTTCCAAATGTATTCGGCGGGGAAATGTAGACCCCTTTGACAAACACCAATCGGCGTGTCTCGTGTCGATCGATTCGGACTTGCAGGATCGATACCAAAGGTCCTATGCATCTTCTTCCCATCCAACGATCAATTCAAATTTAGACTCAATTGATGGCGAATTTGATCTGGGGCGTTTTGAACCTCCCAAGAGCGATCCCGTGATTGTGGACCAAATTGTGGACCGGGATGCCTTTTGTTCCGGTCATGACAAAGAAGAAGAAGCAGCCGTAAACGAAGGAACAACTGCGGTAGCCTTTCAGTGCCAAGATATGATGATCAAGGCTCCAGGACAAAATGTTTTGGTACCTCAAGAGCTGACCCTCACCGTGCACGAATTTCTGGTCAAGTCGGTGACTCACTTTTCGATGCACTCTCAAGCGTTCCACGAGTACTTTGCCTACTTGACTGTCAATGTGGGCATGGTACCGCCCTGGGGAACCCAACGTCGCCCCGGGCTTCATGCCGATGGATTCTTTTCCCACAAACATTCTCCGTTGGTACAAGGGCGTCGTGGAAGCGAAACCAATGAAATTATTTATCTGGCCTGCAGTGCGGTGCCACCCGTCTTTTACGTGCAAGATGACTTTGGGGGCCTGGTGCACGAGTTGGACCGGGAGCATCATGATTTTTGGGTGGCCATGGCCACACGAACCACACACAAACCCAAGGCCAGTGTGGTCCAACCCTTTGACATTGCCATGATGGATGGCTACTGTCCCCATGCCGTGGCGACGCACCGATCCTTGACGGCGATTCCCCGCACCTTTGTCCGTCTCATGTTTTCCAAGCAACCCTATGAATTGGAGGGAAATACTCGAAATCCGCACTTTGCGCACATGTATCAACGTGACAATTGGAAATGGGTTCCGACGCCCACGGTACAGGCTCCGGCCAAATTTTGGAATGGCGTACAAAGGCTCCTCTTGGAAAAGGAATCAACGCCATGAGTGCTTCATATTATGTTCACATGTACTGTCAACCATGTATCGATTCCATCTCAAAGATGCGTATGATTGTTAAATCCCATGTCAGTATATTGTTGAAACTCTCAGTCCCCATATTTTTCCTGTTGTTGTTGCTTTTGTTGTTGTTGTGTGTCATTACGCATGACCAGAGTGTGTTTCATTCTCGGTCCTTGTAGTGCATTCGGAGCATGATCTGGCACTATACATGATTGTTCGATACTACCTAGGTGCTTGTGTGTTTGTCCTGTCACTTCTCTCCTGTATTGAATTTCGGGGAACGACTGTGGTTGGGGTGGGCTGTAAGATCCTCTCCATATTGTATGCTGGATGCTTTCGGAATACTACATGTGACTACTACTACGAAACCCAGTAGACATATTCCAAGACACTGTCTGCAGGGAGTGCAACATGTCCCGTTGTGGTTCGTGGTGGGTCGTGTTCCCAACACACACTGTTGTGTTCGTTCCCGTGGCGAGGTTCGACTCTTTCGGACAACGTTTGTTCGTCCGGCGTTCTCAGTCTTGAGAGCGAACCGTCGGACCTTGCACTTCCGTTATGCCTCTCTCTATCAATTGTAGTGTACACTCCCCTTCGCGCGGTCGTGCCTACAGTTGGGATTTGGTCTTGCGGGGAGTCCGACATTCGTCTAAGAAACCCTATGATTTCTTATATTGCCCTATAAGAATTGCAAGTGCTCTGGTTCGGTTGATGCGCGTCGGTCTCACTGCGTGCATAGATCTCAGTTTGAACTACTAGCATCAACGGTCGGTCGGTTCAAACCAAAGAAGATCAAAGCAAACCGGGACGAACCAATTTCATTCTTTGGTTCCACAAAGTTTGGCTGTGGCTGAAAATTCCTCCGCCGTCGTCTCGTGAGATCCATTCGGGAGGTCTCTCTCTCTCTCTCTCGCTCTCTTTCTACTCTCTACCAACCAACCAACCAAGTCCCATTCTTTGTGAGTTGTGGATCTCGACCAAGGACACATTCCTCATCATCATCAGCAGCAGCAGACGTAAAAGGATTCTACACAATGGCGGTAGTACGACAACCACGACAGTTTGTGGTCTGGATCCTGTTGGTAGTCCTATGGTTGGATCCCTGGTACAGTAGTAGTAGTATTCTCCTGGTGCGGGCCAATGACGATCCAGAAGAAGAAGATGCCAAGGGCAACAAGAACAAGGACGACAAGAAGAATGACGATGCAAGCAGTCCACCCAGCTACAGACCGTCCATGGTGCCATCCGCGGCTCCCTCGTATCAACCATCGGCCCGACCATCGTCCTCTCGGCCCACGCATCGACCCACCACACGGACACCCACCTACTTGCCCACCACCACGCAACCCAGTTGGTCACCACCCGTCCCCCCTGCTCCGACGACGCCAGGACCCACCCAATCACCACTCCCAGCTCCCACACCCGCACCCGTTTCAGTCGTTTCCACAATGGCACCCACAACCACAATCACCACACGAGTTCCATCCTCATCTCCGTCCTCCTCCCCACCCACCACCCGGCAACCGGCCGTGCCCGCCGACCAAACCTCCACCACCGACGCACCGTCGGGTCCATCCGCAGCCGTGGCCACTCTTCCCGCCACAGTCCTCACCTTTGCCCTCCCACCGGGAACGACATTGGATCAGGCCACACTGGAAACCGTCGTGACGGACTTTTTTCAGGACCAACTGTTGGGCACCACTACCAACAATAATAACAACAATGAGGATGCCCTCGTGTTGGGCGTGGCCACGGTGTACTCGTCGGAAACGGGCGTGGGAACCGTGACAGTGGATGGAACCTGGAAAGGCTCGTCGCAGAATGTCCCTCCCACGGAATCCATGCTCACCACCCAAGTCTTTGATGCGTCCGGCCGAACCCGTCTCGAACAAGCCTGGACCGAGGCTGGCATGACGGACATTTCTCTGGTGGAGGTGGAAATTGTCAGTGTGGCCAGCAAGGGGGGAGGTCCGGCCTCCTCTCTGACGGAACAAGAGGAGGATGGCGAGACGGAATCGGTCGAGTTGTGGATGATTCTCGTCTTGGTGGCCGTCCTGGTGGTGTTGATTCCTGCCGTCGCCCTGGCGGCGGTTGCCGCTCGGCGGCGACTGGCCGCGGCGGCCGTCCACAAACCCATGCACGACGACGACGAACAAGAGCATGCCGCTGCTGCCGCCGTCCAACCACCAACCAGCGGCCGACGCACCAAAAAATATTCGGGCTATGGAGAATTGGTGGAAGAATCGAGTAGGGATGTGATTGCCCTGGCACACTGCAAAGCTCCCTCCTCGATTCGAGGAGGAGACGAAGAATCCTCCATGTTGCCATTGGCCTCGGATACCCTGGCTTCCTCCCAAGCCGCCGTGGCGACCGACTCGGAAGTTTCCACCTCACCGACCATTCGACAAAGTGCCACAACCACCGCCATGACGACGACGACGACGACGGCATTGGAACCCTTGGAAGAAGGGGATCACGAAATTCCCACCTTGCCACACACACCGCAAACCTCCAATACCACCACCGCCCATATCACCCAAACACAGGATGCTATACCAATCCCCTTGGACGAGGAATCGACCCTGTCCGAAGCGGCGGCTCCCTCTTATCCCATGGGATACCACATGGGCCCTGCGGCTGCCGCCCGAGGCGGCGGCTTGGGTGGAGATGGGGGACGACCACCCTTGACCTCCAACCATTCCTTTTCGTCCCTGTCCTCGGGCGCCAGTGGTCTCTTGGATGTGTTGGATACGGGCGATACGGACGACACGAAACGTCAAAGCTGTATGAAACCCTTCTCTCGAATGCTGTACAATCCCAAACGACTGATTCGAGTCATTAAAAGTGCCGAAACCAAGGCCCAGTTGATCGATGACCATGCCTCTTTGGAAGACGACGACGACTTTTGAGAGTAGTGAAGAACCAATCACACACACAAGACCACACACACTCCTGGAACGTTAGGAACGAACTGTTTTGCCCCGACCGGCGAGGATTTTCATCATCATCATCATCATCATCCAGACATGTTTGGCTCTAGGACGACATGGCTCGAACCGAACAAACTGTGTTTGGCTGGCACACATTTGGTGCGCATCATGACTGTAGTTTCTACCTGTAGTTTCTTCGTCTCTGGTTCCTGCTGCCAATTTGGGGTTGCTACGATGCAGGACAAGACGAAGAAGAAGAACACTCTTGTTACTCTTTTTTCTAGGTAGTCCAATTCGGAAACACTCTAGAGCACTATACTAAAAGTATTCCCACCAAACTTCCAAACTGGTTCGTCTGTTGGCATTCCATTGTCTGTGGTCCAAAGGGCACATAATAGGTCTGCCTCACTACGGATACTCTGGTTTGGGGGCCTCCCATCCCTGTTGACTCATTTGGTTGGCCAAAAAGACGAGCCGTTTTTGATTGACGCCCAGGTCGGACTTGCCCATGCGGCTGCTCGATCGTACTTCGGCACGCCACCCAGGATTGTCCGCCACAAGTTCGACCAAGACATCATCCACAAATCCCTTGCCTCCATTCAAGAGTCGGGCCAACCAGCCGTTGCCCGCCGATGTGAATTCCACTCGAACGGTTCCCGTCTCGAACGAGCCATCCACCAGCTTCCATCCGCCCTTGTCAACACCGGCCTGCCCCTCTTGCGGATAGGCCGAAAAGGCGGCGTGGACGTCGGCCGCCGCCTGTTGGGCCGTAGTGACCGAGGACGGAGCTGTCCAGGTGGTTCGAATCGAATTCCTGGATCCCTTGGGAACAGGCTGTGTGGCACTGGTGGGAATGTCCGATTGGGGAATCAGTCGGGAGAAAAAGCCCATGGTGTTGTTCTTGTCGTTGTTGTCGCTGATGGCAGCACTCGAGTAGAATTGCAAGCAGATCCAAGACAGCAAAACGGCAGCAGTCACTTTACGAAGCATGTCGATTTTGTTCGTCATGCTCATGAGAATGAGGAGGGACAAGTCGTGACATCCTTGTTTTTTTAATTTATTGGTAATACTTTTGGTGTTGCTAATAAGCGGCTGTACCGCAGAGCAGGTGGGGTTGGTGGTGAGAAGGGAAGAATTGTGCTAACGTGAAGGGAGTGTATAGGTTTTGTTGTGGGGCGAAACCCATTCGTTCCAATCTGGCACGCTGAGTTTTTTGGATTGGGCTCTTGTCGTTCCCATTCCATTCATGCCATCCCATCCATGATGAGGCGGTCGTGCCAAGGGCGGCCCCACCCGTTCCGCGACCAAAAGCTGCAACGCCAGACTCGCCGCGCGCGTCCAGGCTATAAATTACTTAGGAGTAAATTTTGGTCTTGTCGAGATCCGTTGGAATCCGTGGAGTGTTTGTTGTGAGAGGCGGTCGGCATCCGGAACACGTCAATACTTATGTCAAACGTCATGAATCCTGTGGGGAGTGGGAAGCCCTCTTCTCTCACAAAAAAATTGCCGCAACCCGACAATTTTGCGAGTGCCACCCAGCGACACCCGACGAAGCGTCTCAAACATCTCACCGGAGCAACACCAAACGACTCCCATGTCATCATCATCATCATCATCATCATGAAGACAGTAGTGCTATTCAAAAGTGGCCGCAAGCCCAGGTTGGAAAGGATCTTTCTGGTTCTAGTTCTTTGGGTTTGGGTGGCATTCTTTGTGCCTGTTGTGGACGGCAAGGAAGAAAAAGAAAAGGATGACACCAAAAACGACAACAAGAACAAAGATGCCACAAATTCTCCCTCGGTGGTTCCATCCAGGATGCCGTCATTGCTCCCATCCTACCAACCCTCGCAACTTCCGTCTCGGTTGCCCACCACAGGTCCTTCCGAACTGCCCAGTCGTTCGCCTTCCAGGAGTCCTACGGCCACCACACCGTCACCGGAACCACCCACGGCATCGCCAGTCTCGATCGACACATCCTCGTTCGAAACCGGTCCGACCATTTCGCCCAGCACAAGGCCGACCTCTCCGGTCGTGGTACTGGAATTGCCGGCCGTCGAGTTTTGGTTTGTCTTGCCGAATTCGGCCACGACCGAGAGGAGCGACTACACGCAACTTCGCCAAGTCGTCCTGTCGTTTGTGGACGACCAACTGTCCTCGTTGACTTTTGCCACTGGAAATTTCAACTGGACGTCCTCGACCGAGGTCTTTGTCCCAAGCCGCGAAGTCTACCTCACAGTGGGTGGAACCTGGACTGGACCGGCACCACCCACGGCAACAACACCCACCGAAACTGTTGTCAAATCTACCTTGGACAATCCACAGAGCATGGACTTGTTGATGCAAGAATTGAACGAGGCTGGATTTGCCACGGAACAAGTGTCGCTGAGTGTGAATGGAACGACCGTCTTGGAGTTTGATTCCTTGAATCGTTCCTCCCAAGACAATGACAATGACGATGACGATCCCGCCTACCTGGTGGTGGTCGTGGCCTTGTGCGTCATTCTATGTACCGTTCCTTGGATCCTTATTTTCATGGCAGCAACAAGACGAAGAATTCGACACACCAAAACAAGCACCACAACCACCAGGGAAGCCGCAGAGGAGCCGGAATCGGAAATCCTCCACGATGACCGCGCACCGCAGATACTGTAAAAAAAGGGAATGCGTAGGCCCCTGTAAATTGGATGTACAGAATGCTAGTAGTAGACGCTGAACCTTTATCTTACCTATAGTGTTGTTGTGGAGGAACACCAGAGCAGACGCAGCTGTCACTGACATTTGAGATTGTGGGGTCCATGTGCCTCGGAGCATCCAACTTGGTTCGGAGGGAGTAGAGTCAGATTTTTTGGTATTTTCGGGAGAGAAGGCAATGGCCAATGGCCACGTTCCTTTCCAGGAGAAGAAGACACAAGAGACACTGCGATACTTGAAAAAACAAGACTGTGAGAGCCCATTTTCGAGCCATGGAATTTTTTTCCCAAAAATTTTGAAAAAAAATCGTGTTTTTTTTACCCCCCTATTTGGGGGGGGTTAAAAAAAACACGATTTTTCCCTCCGATTGCGGGGGTACCTCCCGTCTGCTGTCCATACGGTTATTCCCAAATATTCCTAAAAAATGGAAAACTTATTTCTTTCAAATTTCTTTTGATTTAGCACATTATTATAACGTCCAAGCCAACTGTAATAACTGGCTTCGCCCTATTGTGTAGCCGCTTGCGCTCATGAATGGGAAACAGGAACCGGCGTGAGCCGTGAGACTTGACGAGACATGCACAAAGAAATCTACAAGCCCATTTTGTACTCTATAGTCTATACTGTTTCAGAAGCGAGTACTCTTTACGCAGTAGTGGATCAATCTTCACGGAATCATCACACACACACACCAAACCATGAAATACACACACATGGTGCAATGCACCTCGAGGAGTATCAACACAAGCTCCTGGCACTTTGTCTATGGGAAAGGTAAAAGCATAGTCCACTACTAGTTTAGGCTTCCTGCTTCCTGGGCTTACATACCCCATGATGACGCTGTCAAACCTTCGCTTCATCATTGCAGTGGTTGATTGTTCATTGCAGTGGTTGATTGTCATGTTTCATGTTGTCATCCTTCCTTTGATGCATTATGCCTTCACTTGTGATCTAGGTTGATGCATTCTGCCTTCACTTGTGATCTAGGTGGATGGTTTTGACCATAAAGTTGTCACTGTGGTCGTTCGTCCGGCTGGATGGTTTTCTTTTGGTTTTTGGTGTGCTCATGGTCGTCTTTTGTGGTGTTGCTCGAAAAGTGAGACGATATACAAGGCGTGACCGGCGCGTCGATTTCGAACGATCGAAGAGAGGCTGGCGATATCACCCGGCTGGCGCTTTGGGAAAAAATACGAGACAATTTTTTTCCTTTCGGATGACGGACGAACAAAGGTACCCCCCCAATCGCACCCTTTTAAATCAATACAAATACACTACAGACGCTGAGAAGTCTTCCGGAAAGATACCTAAAAAAGATACCCTCACTTTTGTTCCACCGGCTTTGGCAAGCAAAGATCTGTCATTTGAACCCTTTCATGAAAAAAAACAAATACAGTCCTTTCAAACAGACACTCAATGATGCATGTGGACCCCCTATGTCAAGAGAATGCGGGTTGATGCCCCTTAGAATGCCGCTCTCAGAGTTGAGATTCCCTCTCAATGAGCCGATTTTCCGGCCTTTGCCGCACAATGGGCTCGCCGTGTTCGGGTAAAACCAGTCAATGCTTCATCCTATCTTTCCCTGGTCCGAAATGTTTCTGCGGAAGATTACGGTAGGCAACTTCCAGTGGGAGCACAATGGATTTTTCCAGCCGATTTGGTCATTGTTGTAAGCGTGCAAGATTCATTCTTCGATGCAGATACGGGCCAGCTTGATCCAGTATCTGTCAGCAGCAGCAACGTTCGAGCTGGTTTCATTCGAACGACCTGCCGTTGGAGGCATAGGCCAATATCATCCCCAGCACTTTTTGCTTCCCATCAATTTCATTCCACACATACAAATCGGTCCGAAAAATACTTTCACGCGAAGAAAAATGACTACAAGACTCAATGTTGTGAAATCAAGAATCCTCTATTTTGCTTTTTCATTTTGATATGCATACGGCAATAGCCTCTACTACAGTACATACCCTTGTCATTCGTTTCCCGTTTCTCTTGAGCCACACTTCTACCCGCAAGAAGTCACTCACTTTTGCCGCTTGTTCGGAAACGACGTCGTTCAGAGAGTTTGGTATTCAGCCAGAACTTTTCGATTTGGTCCACGGACCTTCTTGGCAAAAATGTGGATATAAGATTCCAGCGGTTTCCAAATCTTTGTCGTTTCTCCAAAATAATCAGCTTCTCCTGAATGGTGAGAGGCGTTTTGAGGAGATTGGGGTCAATCACGTTCTCAAAGTGATCTCGAATCTCGATACAAGTTCGACCTGGAAGTTGGGCTTGTATGACAGAGTACTTGATGTTCTTTTTGCGGTACTCACGAATAATTTCTTCTTCCTCTACCGTCCATGGCAATTGATGGTGCTGAAGCTTTTTGTCGAGGGTACCGAGGAATGTACTCTTGATACCCATGTCACTCGGAGTGACGTTATCTTTAGCATTGCCGACAATGGACGAATCATGGACGAAAGTGGGTGTCTCCCATCGAGCAGACGCGTCATGATCACGCTTGAGGGTGCCTTCTTGAGACAGTTCTTCCCAGGTATCAGGGTGGGGTTCCCGGGATTCTGGTTGTGGAAGTCTCTTGCCCTTTAGAGTTGTGGCCATCCGGGACTGAAATAGAAGGCGCTTGCCCTTGATGGGTGTAACGCATCGAATATGTTTCGGATGAATGGGCTTCTTGGTTTTTCGGGAAGTCTCGGGCGTTGGAAAGCAATATAAGCGATCGTCCTTGTATGTCTCATTCATGGTTTGTGATTCCCCAGCGTCGTCGAAATTCTGAGCACTCAAATCGGCGTCTGATTCCCACGATTTATCGAGATCAGCAGCATTCGAATCCTCTTCTGATTCCCAAGAGTCGTCGAAATCTTGACTAATCGAGTCATCTTCTTGAACAGATGAATCATTGTCGTTATTGGCTGCTGTGGGAAACGGTGACTTTTTGATTGGAAAGGACACAAAGTTTTTGGGCAGATGTCGGGGATTCGGGGGAAACCGCATGTCATTATCGGTGAAATCGAACATGTCCACCAATTCGTTGGTCTTGAGCTCAGCATCGGATTGCTCAGAGACTATTTGTTGTGCAGCCAGGAGAATGCTCTCGTCATCCCACGAGGAAACTTTGTGCGTCTTGAGGGGATTTCCTTCATTTTCAGCCGATGCTGATGAGCCCACAAAGCGAGGCTTGGTCGGTGTAATGGTGGGAAGTGGAACAGTGCGTGAAGTCATTGCGATTTAATTGATTGGCAGGAGTTTGGATGCACACGATTGCCTGGTCAAAGTGATGTTTGATTTGGGAAGGAGCAAATTTTATGAGAACAAGATGAATGTTTGTGCCAAGATGGACAAGGCAAAAGAGATTTGCAAACCGCAACGCAACGAAGGTTTACGATTGACTCCGAAGAGACTGGTTTTGCATCTTGTGCGGCGACAAGTGTACGTGGAACTGTAGGTATATGTTCTACGGGAATGCTTGTGTCGCGCGCTGCTCGATCCCCAGTATGAGTTCCGCGATATTCGGACGAGATCGGAGATTGGTTTTGCATGGATGAAACGGCGGATGGGTGGTTCGAGAAACGGTCCATCATCTCTCTTGGAGGCAGTCGTCCCCAAAAGCATGCATGGATCATTCCTTCCACTCCAAATCGCACTGGGAGCGGCCTTGGAATCGGCACAACGCGAAATCAGGATCACATGGAAGGAATGGATGGCCGCATAAGAGTTGTTCATGCACAGTCCATGAACATGAACAAGATCATATCCGTAGACTAGGTCCTTTTGCCACATGAGATTCCTGCCTTCAAACTGTGACCGAATGAATCGTGAATCGTGACTGTGTGGAATTCATTATTATTTAAGCCTCTATAAATTAACTATCCGTACTCCGTACTCGTAAAACTAACCCTTCGAACTTCGAATACCTCGAAGTTCTTCTGCCCAAGTGGCACACAATGACACCCAAAGACAACACACTGCCGCCGCTGGATAGGGAGACGAGGCATGAAGTCAGAACAACCATGACGTTACAATGTGGAATCAGGTCACGATTCCGCACAACTTGAGCCCCGGCATCGTGAGAAGGCAACTACAAGTCTCAGTCAGGGCCTCCTGTAGCTACCTTCACAGGTCTCAGTCTTACGAACGTCGCAATGCTTTGGTGACTCGCTCCGGATCGTCAAAGAATCTGACCGGGTTGTCGATGCATCCCAGTTCCTCATGATCAAAGAAATCTTTGACCGTTTCGACCGAACTACAATCCACAGCTACAGTCAATCCTTCATAACCCTCTTCGTCAACCTCTTCCGGCCGTCGGAATGACAAATGAACATCATCCGGGACAACAAAGGCGATCTTGACCGACACACAATCTGATTGGAGCTTAAACGTCTGTAACAGAGGTCGGAGGAACTTGGTCCTAAACGTTCGAGGGTTGAAGGTGTGCTCAGCGGAAATAGTATACTGAAAGCACCAAACTGTTACGTTGTCATTGGGATCCTTGGTAAGAAGGGCTGCATCGATGTTTGCGAAATTGGGTACACTTGGAATCCAGTAAACCAGAAAGTCGGAGAGTTGATTAACTCCCTCTACACCGGTCCCCTTGCTCTGGAGAATGCCAGATATAGGGCTTGGACGTTTGTAGAAAAGCTGATGGAGAAGCTCCTCAAAGTGGCATCCCGCTGCACTTGCCAGCCCTTTCTCTTTGGATTCCATATAGGCATTGTAGTAATTTTCCAGGCCGACCCGGTCCCGCAAGAGACGTGCGACAAACTGTGAGTCCACAACCTGATAAGCAGATCCAAAGTAGGTCCAGCTGGATGTCACAACAGGGATTCGGAACATGGTTCGAACACGATCGGGGCTTTTTTTGTCTCCACTTCCTTTTGTGTCAACAATACTTAGCATTGCCTGATTCTTGGATATCGCATTCACCGTCGCCGTCGTATCGGCCTTCCATATGTCTGGGTTCTGAGCGTACTTTAACGCCTCCCGGATCCGGCCACCAGTATGATAGAAAATATCCTCAAAAACTTCATCGGGAGAATAGCTAGAAGCAGATTTGTCGCCGTCATCGCCATCTGCATCGGCTTCTTCAAGACCTTCCATTTCATCATCACATTTCGTTGTTGCTGCTGCTGGGGCCGGTGACGCCGCTCTTGCAACCCCATCGACTGCTGGCGCCGCTGCTGCAACGTCGTCGATGCCAGATGGTTCATGGTTGTCTAGAATATCCGAAGTCAATTCGAGCGCTTTTTGCAGGTCCGTCTTTTCCCAGCCACTAAGAACGACGAGAGCTGAAGATGTCGCACTTTCTCCTTGAGGTACGTCATGTCCACCGCTTGTCGCTAGGTAATGGTGTGGTAGGTACAGATCTTGGTCGCCTTCGTGTAGACCATCAATGAACAAGAGAACATTGTTAGACATAACGTGAACCTGGGCATCCGAACGGTTGATCGCCATATGCTTCTGTAGAACGTCCGCCAGCACATCGTCGACTCCCAAGTTTCCTTGCAATATTCGACTGTAGCGAATCGTAATCTCCTTATTCTCTTTGTCGCTTTTATCCTTCTTCCTCATAAAAAACACGCTCGTGAACTCTCCAACATCCCTCGTCTTGCGAATGAAGCAGACAGGCTTCTCCTCGTACAGGGCACGGTACAGTGCCACCAAGAATATTAATACGCTTTTTCCAACACCAGGTGAACCGATTAAAACCTGTCTTAGTTTTCGATCCATCTTGGTGAGTTCCTGGAACACTTCACACATTTCTTTTCGAATGTAGATCGAATTTTTGGGGAAGAATTGCTCCTTCATCTTAGTAGGAGGGGCGAGGGGTGAAAAAAAAGTTTCGGTCTCGATACACTCCCCCTCCACTAGGCCTGCTGCACCCAAGTCAATGTCTGCGCAATTAAGCGTTGCTGTTTCATACTGGATTGACGACGACGACGACGACGACATGCTGGTAAAATCGTGAGACCTCGTTCAAGATTGCCTCTTTGTCTTCTGTCGATGCCTTCGTTTGTTGTTGTTTGTGTTTAGCGGAATGGTGAGTCCTGGTTGATCGTGATTCACAGGGGCGATTGGCCCACTAGTCTCTAGTAGTCTCTGAGTCCCCTCTAGCTAGGTACTCCCTCTGGAAACCCTTTGTTGCACCAATTGGTTTTTGGTTATTTTAGTCGCATTAAAAATTCACGTATAATCCAGTACAAACCTACAGGGGGACGGCTGGCTCATTCGGAGTATCAAAATCTTAGAATAATATGGGGGATCATATAGAATGACATGCGCGCCTCTACACTACTATACGAAAAGTACAAAATATTTGGCGACGGAAGTCAAAGCACCTCAGAAAAAGGTGCCCTGATTGACCATGGTGAGGTCAAAATGGTCCGACCACAGCATTGTGCCGGCAACTCTGGTCCCTTTGACATTCCAATATAGCGTCCTGGCCCTCGCGCTCTCCTAGGAGGCATATAAGGATCAACCGGTACGGGATGAAAGTAGGTGCTTCCAATTCGTCCCTTTTTTATCACAGGTCGTCAGGAATACGAGATCGAACATATAAATTATATACCAAAATCAGAAAACCGAAACAGCAAAGAGTGTGAAGGTTAGTTTAGTTTCCATCTATCAACCTAGGTTTTCGGAAGTATTCTACTTTCGTTCGCTAACGCGCCGGCCTGGTGTAGTCTAAACTCCCTCCACTCGCACCTGGTCGCTCGTATCAAACTCATCAGTAGTCAAGGGGTCGGTCGGGGTTAGTTCCTCTAGGTCGTTTTCGCCATAGACCACCACTGGAGGCGTGTCCTTTGGTGTGCTGAAGCCGAACCTAGCGCGGAGTCCTTCGATCCGTCGTTCTTGGTAGGTCATGGGGGGCACAGTATCTAGGATACTGCTGCTCCTCCCATCCAATCCTTGATCAAAGTCATCATTTGAGGTTGAAAGTCGAGCGGTAGGCGACTGGGAGGAGGTCCACGAGAAAAACGAGGTGTTTGACTGGGACGACGAGGTAGACACTGGACGGCAGACTAAGACTCTTTCGTCGTTCGTCGACTCATCAGTGCTGGGGGCGTTGTTGTTGGGTGGGAACCGGTGAAACCGCGGTTTGTGGCGGCATGCTCCGTAGATTTCGTTGCATTTGTTGATTGCTAGGTTGGGGTGTTTGCTCGTGAATTTGAGGATTTCCAAGTGTTCTCGTGCGCAGAGTTTGCAGGACTTTGTCCCAAAGGTTTTTACAGTGGAAAGCGGTTTGCCTTGCCAAAGTATGTCCACTTTGAGTCGGACGTGGTTCTTGATTTCCTTCTTCTCGGTTTCTCTGGGAATGAAGCAGGCGAAGTGGCTAGCAAACGAATCAGAGCTCTTGTTCTTGAGAACCAGTTGCTTCACGTCTTGGACATGTTGTTGGATCCTTTTCTTTACGTGTTGTTGAGTGTTGCCAATGTACTGCTTGCCGGTTTTGAGGCAGGTGGCTTTATAGACCACGATGGAACGTCTGCAGAAACCTCCGTAGGGACAGGCTTCACGGTTCCTGCAGTTACAGTCCAGATCTTCAAAATCCAAGGATCGTAGTCC